>CM060956.1:104489030-104895208 GCA_030765055.1 Mantis religiosa | reverse complement strand
AATTCTTTTATCACATGCATGTCAGTAGTTTAAATTTCAGTTCTGAGTAATTAAAAGTATACAATTACAAGTATACACACCAACCACGTTGAACTCTCTAGAGTAAATAGAAATTACGAACCATTCATAAACAAGGATATAATATGACCAGACACGTTCTGACATGACAGCAGGAAATTTATTGTTTCCTCTCGCTCGAAGTGGCTTATTCAAAGTAATTCTTTTATCCACTTCATGTCAAACATTTACATTTCATTTCTGAGTAATTACAAATATATGTACACACATACATGCCAACCAATAATGATATTCATACAGTGCTTACGTTGTGATTTATTGTTATAATACAGGTAATAGTGGTTTATTTATTTGTATTAGACAAACTATTGGAGCTAAAATGTGGGTTTTCATGGTTTATGTTCATACATAATTACTCTCTACTACCGTCCACATGGATCAGTTTCGGCAAAACCTGATTTTTTTTTCTTTAGCGCGAATAGTATTTCATACAGATTGATTAGGTTGGCGCTCGTTCACACACCACTTAGCGGAATGCAGTACGACAACACCGCAGGACTACGATTGGTTGCTCACCTAGTAGCGCTCAAGGACAAACACCTTCCCCATTTGAAACACATATTAATGTATCACTCTTCTAATCGATTAGATAAGACCCGATAAGAGACGATCACAGCGCTGGTCACCTGAAGGTCAATATGCCTCAACGCTCTGTTTACCAAATATTTACGATAAGTGGATATCGATGAGATTTATAGGAGTCACATTGTATTGAACAATTCGAATGGGACCGCCCCGTGTGATCTGGTGGTGAGTCTTCAAGTCCAGAGGTCCTCGTATTTGATTCGCAACTGGTTATGGAGATTTTCTTTTAGCTAGGATGATTCCCAGTTCTCCCTATATCACTTTGTTATGAATGAAATATCGCTAATGAGGCTGTTTTCTGACATCACTGGACGTACAATATTATTATTACAATAATTTCTTCCAAATGATAGGGAAATGCTGTTTTGGTGTAGTATTACCGCAAGCTGGTCACTAAATAACGTAAGATGTTACCGTGATTCCTGACTAAAGGGAATTTGTAGTTAGTCCGTGTAAAAACGGTTGAACAACCCTAAGGAATAGGCCTAATATTTGGATATCTTCTACAGTATAAGTTAATGCTTCTTCAAAAATTAATGTACATTAAATATTTTAATAGCCTCTTTCCTTTTTGTCGGTCATTTTGTAATCTCTTGGTCATGCAAAGAGAACTCAAAGCATCCAGCTTTAAAGATTTGACTATCTCTTAAAGTCTATTGTATTCCTATGTTCCCGTTGCATATACAAGAAAATTAAAATATACAATAATTTCTGTAAATGTCAATCCAGATTAAAAAGAAATAGAATAATAAGCGTTTGTATGAATATTTTATGCAAAAGTAAACAAAAACATTTGGGTCCAAGACAGCAATGTTTTTAAATAAAAAGAAATGTTCCCAGTGATTTTAATCTATACACAAGCTAATGTCTATAAAAGTAATACAATCACTTTGTTCTTAAAGAAAGATTACTGTTAAAAGATGAACAGCTTCCCAAAGTTACAAAATTGTACTTTTTACATAGAAAACAGTGTCATGCATTTTCCAAATGAAAATACAACAGCAGCGCTGTTGGTGAGCATTGTGAAACTGCAGGACCATATGGTTAACCACAAGCGTGACTGCCATGTGCCGGACTAAAAAGCACGATAAAGAACAAAACCAAACTGTGGGTAGGATACTGGGGGGATGCATCACATGGCTTAGTTACTTAACGCCCCTTGTGACGTCTAAAATATGACAAATATTTAGGAAAACCTTTAGTCTTTTTAATGTTTATAATAAAAACATTCTGGCCAGCTTTATCAAAAAATGATCATTTATGGAGTAAGCATTTTATTATTTAACGTACATAAAGTGTGTAGTGTTTAACGTTCGCTTTTACTACATACAGCACCGGAGAAAACCAGCCTTAACACCGTGTTGTCCACAAATCTCATTTTGCGATCGTCTCGGAACGAACCGGAGCCGCCTTGGTGAGAGCGAAGGTGGTCTAAACGCACAGCCAGGGCGCGGCCATAACGTATATAAACCGAGCGGGATGGCTCACGAAGTTTCACCTGTGGCCCGTATTCGGGAGGTCTGAGTTCTATTCCCGTGGCCGACCTACATGACCGATGGGTTTTTTAGGCTTTTCCCGGGTCGTCAGACGAATGCTGGGTAGGTTAATTACATCCTCCGAATTTCCTTCCCCTCCATTTCATTTCCATTATCATTTCACATCATCTCTCAACGTGTGGTCTCTTTCAGAATAGAAGTGTCGACGGGTGTCTTGGCGCTGCATGGCAGGATGTAAACACTTCCTCTCCAGTAGGGACGATCTCATCCCTGCGATCCCGGTTTGGTAGCGCCTTTCTGGATACAGTCGGGTGAGCTGCAGGTTGTGCTGGACTGCGGGGAGTTTTCAACTGTAAATTGGACCATGCCCTCTGCACTGTCGTGACTCTTTGGGATGACCGCCCTCTGTCTCCTCTCGCCTCATCCTTCCTCCGGGGATGCCCCACTTGGGGCATAGATACAATAAACCGCAGATTTCGGTGCCGAAACCCCCTCTGTAGCGTATTCCAAGTCAAGAAAGAAATAATTTTATATGGACCCCAGGAATCGATAGGAAACGAACTAATCTGGAATTACATTAAATGACACTGGGCACACAAAAAAATTTTTGAGTGTTTCGAGCACCTTCATGAGACAATTCCTACTAATTTTGCGTTGAGAAAAACAAATATGACAATGAAAAAATTTTATTAGCTCTAGTTTCTATGATATACACAAGGTGGAAGTATTACATATTAACGGATTGAGAGAAAAGGATACATTTTAATTACATACATTCTAACAACAATGAAAGTGCATTTGATTTTTTTAACTGGTAATTACATGCTAAGAGTTCTAAATTGCTGGAAAAATACTTCGCAGATAGTCGTGTCTGAAGAGAATCATGTGGTGGCCTATTGACATCCCCGTCTTTAGCTTGCCTCTTGTGATAGAGTTCCGCAGAATCCCTATACAAAGACCAATAGTAATCCGCAAGCATTACTTCATTCCAACGACCCTGATATCTTTGTTCCATAACAGAAATGTCCTGATGGAATCTCTCCCCATGTTCATCACTAACAGCTCCACAACTAGGAGGGAAACGTCTAGGTGGGAGTGGAGAAAATGGATCTTAAGGGAGGTGTGTCAACCCCCCCCCCCCCCCCGAAAAAAGTTCCACCAAACTTAAATTCTTCACTCTAAAAGATTAAACGTCACTTTATATTCAAAACAAGAGCTAATCTATCATTTTTATGGTGATTTCTGAATTCAGCAGATGGAAATACATGTAAATTCACTGTTTTTAAGCCCGAAACATTTTCATTGTTGCCCAGTGTAATTAACAAAACTCAGTATTTCGAATACAGAGAAATACTCTATGTAAATAATGGTATTAGGTACTGGAGCAAAGCACGAAGTTATAAAAGAAAACCGAAAGTCTATATTTTGGCTTATCAGAAACCTTTAGACTATTTTAGAAGTGTCAGAAGGTGCGGTTTACACGTTTGTAGTATTGTTAAGGTAGATAATATGCGAAATTAGAAAATCCTTTTTATTAATTTAATTTAGGTTTTTTTACCTGTTAATAATCTTAATCAGCCAAAATTTAACATGAAACTGCTCTGCGCACCAAACTATATGTTCCTCTTGCTTTATACGAGGGCTGTTCAATAAAGAATGTTCAAAACTTTTTTGACAACGTACCTATGCTCATCCTCGTAATTTTGATGGTCCTTCTCAAAATAGTCTCCCCTGAATGCGATGCACTTGTCTCAGCGTTTTTGCCAGTCTTCAAAGACATGCTGGAAACCACTTTTGGAAAGATCTTTCGAAATCGCCTCCACAGCCTTCACCACTGCTTCTGATGATGAATAATGCCTCCCACGAAGATGTTTCTTCAAGTTAGGGAATAGAAAAAAGTCACGTGGGGCTAAGTCCGGATTATAGAGAGGGTGAGGTATACACTTCACGTTGATTTTTGCAAGCTATTCGGCAACAACATTGGCAATATGCGGCCGCACATTATCGTCGTGCACCATTCAGCCTGCTTCACGGAAATGTGGTCTTTTGCGCCTGATATGGGCTTGCAATGTTTTCAGGACATCCCTGTAGTATTTTCCAGTTACTGATGTGTGTGCAGGTTCAACATGCTGACAAACCATTCCATGAATATCAAAGAATGAGATGACCATAGCTTACCCAGCAGAAGCAAACACTTTTGCTTTTCTGGGGGTTGGTGATGAAGGAGATTTCCACACTGAGCTTTGTTGTTTGCTCTCATGATCAAAATGATGTAGCCAAGTTTCATCAGCAGTGATTACGTTTGAAAGAAACTCCGGATCTTCCTCTAACATCAACTTTAACTGCATGTTACCTCCATTGCAATGGTAGGTGATATTGAACATGTCTGAACTTGCCTGGTTCTCATAGGCGGGAACCAGCAGTACCAACATAGAAACTACTACGGCGTGTTTGTTTCATATTAAGTTAACAGAATATAGTAACATTAAATTTTAGTGCGAAAAATTATGACCGTAAAAAATTATGATCAGTCTTTATTGAACAGCCCTGGTATATTATTAAATAAACGTTGCCCCTTTTTTTTTTCAAAATTCTGCTCTATGTGCCATTTGGATTACAAGCTTTGTACCTTTGAGCTACCTAACTCTTGAAACATTTATGTTATCTTACAATTTCAAAAACTAACCTAAATTTATATATTCAACCTTTACGAGTTTGAGAAGCATTTGTCGAAGCAGTTATTATTTAACTGAAATCGGAATAAAACTTAGGTTATTTGGGATTTGTGAATATTTGGCTATCCGCTGCACAAAGTTTGTATATAAGCCTGAATAAAAGTTTGTATAAAATAGGTGGATGACTATTTTTCGTTTTAAATTTGATAAAAATTCTGTAAAATTAAAATTATTTTTAATTCCCAATGTAAAACGTTCAAGATTAGTTTCTAAGCCATCCCTAAAACTAAAATAGTTCCGCGAATTGTTTCTACCATATAATACATGTGCCTAGAATTTTACATTCTGTACACGAGTCATAACTTCAGGTTTTGTTGTAAAACTGAAGATGAATAATTGTTATTACATTGTCGTGACATTTGAATTTTACTACAAAGCGAGGAAAATTTGAAATTATTGGCTTTCGGAATGTAGTAAGAAGCATACTCAGTTTCGAAGATGATTAAAAAAAAAGGATTATTTTGCGAAAGCTGATTCACGAATCTTACTCTACTGAAGATCGGCCAAGATCTTGATGTGCACTTTAAAAGCGGTTAAAGTACTAACAGAAAGATTAGCCAAAACCCACTCCGGAAGTAAACATATGCACTAGAGACGTTTCATGTATTATCAGAGATAATGAAAGCTTATCGGTGGTCAATGAGACATTTCTTAACCTCGAACTTAAACATGACAAAGATCAACCAGTCTTACATTGACGCACTCAAAATACCAGTGAAAACGTCACTGTATACTGATTATACACATTATTCCATACCGTTTCTTAATTTGTTCATTTCAACTGTTTCATATTTGTTTTTAAGGAAAATGCACTTATATTTTCTGAAAGGTAGCTCTAAGAAAGATGTGAGAGAGAGGATGTACAATTAAGGAAAGGAAATTGCTGATAATAAAAGATATTACCTTATTTCATATGCATTTTATTTATTGGAAGTTACAAGTGTTAATGGACAAATGAACATTTTTTTTTTCATTTGCAACAATTGTAGTTCTGATCAGTATTTGCCGTAATGTTTCTTCTCAACAGGATAAGGTACAACCTTCTCCACGGGATAAGGTACAGGCTTTTCTATAGTTTTGGTCACTGGGTATGGTCTAGGGACTGGGAAGGGGTGTGGGTGTTCCACGGGTACCTTAACCTCCACTGGGTAAGGCCTGGTCACTGGGATGCGCTTCTCTACAGGGTAGGGCTCAGGAACAGCGATCTTCTTCTCCACGTATACGGGATATGGCTCAGGCACTGGGACCTTTACTGGAACGGGATAAGGTTCATCGACTGGGACCTTGACTTGCACAGGGTAAGGCTTGCGGATGAACACAGGTTCGGGGACCTTGATCTCTACGGGATAAGGCTCGGGAACAGGTATCTTCTTCTCCACATAAACGGGAACGGGGTTTTCCTTGAGTACCTCTACATTAACAGGGTAAGGCTCAGCGACGGGTACCTTCACCTGCACTGGGTAGGGATGATCAACGGGGACAGGGATGTTAATAGGGTAAGGTTCAGGGACGGCCAGTTTCTTCTCTACGTACACGGGATAAGGGTGGTCGACAGGCACAGGGACCTCCACGGCGTAAGGCTCAGGTACTGGAATTGGCACATCGACAGGATAGGGTGCTGGTTCTGGAATTGGTACTTTAACCTCAACAGGGTAAGTGTGGTCAATGGGCACCTTTACGTCAACGGGGTATGGCTTCTCCACGGGTACAGGCACTTTCACTGGGTATTTGTGTTCGACGACTTTCTTCTCGATGATCTTGGATCCCAAGTAGCCGCTGGGTGCCCAGGATGTCTCACCAAATCCCCTGTCTCCTATGACACCTCCGCCAAATCTGCCACCCTCGATTATGCCGCCATAGCCAGCATCCATTTCCCATCCCTTGCCACCGTATCCGTCTCCAATCATTCCACCGTAGCCGCCTCCAATGTATCCTCCTTCGAGACCACCCCATCCCTTGCCTTCTTCAATTATGCCACCATATCCAGCCACATTTCCGCCCCAGCTGTTACCAATGTAACCATCTCCGATGATACCGCCTTCAAGACCGCCCCAATTTTTGCCAATTAATCCATCTTCGATTATAGCTCCATGTCCAATACCACTCCATCCTTTGCCACCATATCCTTCTTCAATTATGCCACCGTATCCACTTTCAAGACCACTCCATCCCTTGCCAATGTATTCACCTCCGATACCTCCATATCCAATACCACCCCAGCTTTTGCCACCGTATCCTTCTTCAATTATGCCACCATAACCACCTTCAAGACCACCCCAATTTTTGCCAATTAATCCATCTTCGATTATAGCTCCATGTCCAATACCACCCCATCCTTTGCCACCATATCCTTCTTCAATTATGCCACCGTATCCACTTTCAAGACCGCTCCATCCCTTGCCTATGTATCCACTTCCGATACCTCCATATCCAATACCACTCCATCCTTTACCACCGTAGCCGGTACCGATGATGCCACCTTCAAGACCGCTCCATCCTCCTTTGCCCATGTAGCCATCTCCGATGATGCCACCTTCAAGGCCGCCATAACCGTAACCAGCTCCTCCATGCCAAGCACCAGTAGATCGCTTTTCTGTTTCCTCTGAGGCGGCTGCTGTGGCAATTGCCACCAAAACCAGCAAGAATTGTCCCTATATAGGAAAAACAACTGTTAAGTATTTGGTTTCATTTAGAGTAATTATCTAAAAGTTAAAAAAAAAATCTCTTTTAAGTTCACCAGAAAATCAATAGCAGTAAGCGACCTATTACCAGCAACTGGGAATTGTCCTTAATTGACTAAATGGGCACCTAGACTACGATTTTTAAAATATATTTGAGGTTAAAACTATGTCTAGAGAAATATAAAAACCATTAATTATAAATGTGTTACTGATGTGGTTCAAATTGGTACAGAAAGAATGTTAGCTTGTATGAAAAATTCCCCTGAAACGAAATATTTTGGAATATTTGACGAAGTACACACAATAAATGGTGTTCCCAATAACATTGTAGTATTTCGAACTCAGAAACTGTAAATAATACCTAACTGAAGCTATAAATAGAAATTGAGTTTTATTTATGGACCTAACTGCTGTGGTTCCCAGCGTACTATTCTATATTATGTGTGAAATACCATTTTACTAGGTCTGTTTATGAGCTTTGAGATTCTTTTACATGTCGTAAATCTAGGCACGGAGCACAATCTTTTGTTCGAAGAGCTTCTAGTTCCCCCCCCCCCAACCTAATAGTAAATCTGAAAGCACTATTTAGATTATTCTGCGAATAAAATATAGTAAATTGTATAAACATAAACTTGAGTATAAAAACAGAATAAAAGATTAACAATTATTGTTTTCAATAGAAGCAATGGTGACTGTTCAACCACTAACAAATACTGGTAGCAACGAAGTATAAACGAAAATTTAAAAACAATATCAGATATTAAAATGGAATCAGTTTAAAGGCATTGTTTCGAAACCCGTATACAAAATCTAGCTACTTTATTTAAAACTTTATATAATTTAGTATCCTAGAGTTTTCTTTAAAATTTGTAACATTTCAATGCTTGCAACTCACAAAATGAGCATTAATTCTGCCTTATTATTCATATCATATTCTACGCTTGAATTTGCTTACTAGCTTAGAACAATTGAACGTCAGTTGAGATAGACTAATAAAATGTTGATCATCAAATGCGAAAATTTTAACAGTTTTTGCTTATAATCCGTAGGCCGAATATTCGAATCTTCGTTGGTCAAATTGCTGAATTATGCAATCTTCTGCGAGATTAACCGTAGGCTTCCTAAAGTCTGCCCACCTTTGTGCCTACCTCACATTCAAGAGGTCATGAGTTCGAAACGAGTTCATTTAAACTTCATTTCACCCATGTCTTTTATTCATCATTCGAATATTCTAACCGCTTACAAGTCATTACAACAAAAAGTGTGAGTCAAGAGTTCATTTGAGCATGTATTTTATTCTTTCCTTCATTCTCTTACCTTCCCATAGGATCTGCATTGTTAAACGAAGTTAAAAGTGAAATGTTTCGAAAGTAAACAATAAATGAAGCCCGTCTCTGTAGCGTGTCTGCCTCTAGGGGTCCCGAGTTCGAATTACGATCACGATGAGTTATGTGGATAAAGTTTTTTTCCGGTGCTTTAACTTATCCTGAAAGATGAATGGTAACTCTACGCTCTAAGGATCCTGGGCTCATTTGAGCATCTCTTGATATGACATAACCAGTTAAATGATGTTAATTTTAAAAAAGGTAAATAAATGGAAATCTTTCCTTTCTCTTAAAATTGATAGAAGCATAACAAGATATATTATCAGACTTGAGGCACTGAAATGTTCATACCAGTTATATTGATGTACTAATACCTCGCCAACTACGGTATTATATGGACTGTACCTTGACGGAGATTCGAACCCAACCTATATAACATGAATACCTGAAGTGAAACTCACCAGAAGCTTCATGTCGAGGATGTGTTCCTGACGACTGGTGGAGGATTGTGCTGTCCAGGTTTTATACCTGCATCTGAACGTGACGAAGTTAACAGCGCGTGTCGATATATTGTTGTCTAAATGATAAGGCGCCCTTAGCCGTGAGTGCAAACATAACACTACAAATGTGCCGCAGCTACCCTCCATGTTACAATGTTTTTTTTATATTTAGTTTTATAGAAGAAACGTTAATAAATGTTTCTAAGCGCAATGATTTTTCTGTAGGAAGCTTTTTTTCTATCCCTTTCGATTTAAGAGTTCTACAAAGTAAAAGATTGCTTCAGAGGGTATCCCTACAGAATTGTTGATACACATTTAATATTTTATGGAAATACCTTAAACCTATGGCATTTAAATCAAGATTGTTAGAGCTATGTTACCGAGTGAAATGGCTCAGGAGCTTTCGTCTATGGCCCGCATTCGGGACGTCCAGGTTCGATTCCCGTGGCAACCTGTCTGATGCAGGGGTTTTTCGGGGTTTTCCCGGGTCGCCAGGTGAATGTTGGGTAGCTTAATTACATCCCCCGAATTTCCTGTCTCTCCCTTTTATCTCCATCATCATTTCTCCTCTGGTGGTCTCTATCTGGGTAGAACTGTCGGCGGGTGCATCAGTGCTGCATGGCAGGATAATATACTCTTGGTAAACACTTCGTCCTCCAGTAGGACGGTCTCCGGTCTCCGAACCCGGTCTAGGGGAGGGTATCCGTCCCCGTCAGCTGCCGTGGTGCGGGCGCTGCGGACCCCTAGCATTCGTGGTACCTCTGACGTTACTAGAGGAACCTCGGGCCGAACATTCGAGCCCCTCCCTGATTTGGAGTTGTTCGGATTGGGTTGGACTCGAGGGGGGCATTGGTTCTCGATACCCGTGGGAGATCAGGTACGTCTCTGGACGGGGTTGAGGGAAGCCATTAACATTCCCGCGTACTAGCCAGCATAGCTAGTAGAAGGTGTGCTAGATAATCAGGCAGTCCCACCGAGATCATATCGGTAGCCTTCCCATTTTGGAGTTGGCGCGCGTAGGTGGCGTATCCACTTCCATTCCGCCTTGAGTCCATAGGACCAGATGGGGGGGAGGTGCTTGTTAGTCGCTAGGTCTTGCCCTATGGAAAGCCCCACGGAGGCGCCGGGTGCCCTTTTGGGACAGCTCGGTAACTCCCTGGTCGAAGGAGGACTGGGTCCTTGGTCCTACGGGTGCCGGACTAATGGGAGTAGAACCTCTGACATTAACGGTCTAGTTGGGTCGTTTCCGGACCACAGTAGAGTGGGATGCTAGTTGTACTGGCCTGCTGGGGGGTTTCTAACTGGTAAAATATATGAACCCTGCCCTCTACACTTCGTGGACCATTAGGAAAGCCGCCCTCTGTCTTCTCTCGCCTCATCCTTCCTCCTGGGGGTGCGCCACTTAAGGGCACAGGTACAATAGACCGCTTTTCGACTTCCGTGCCGAATCCCCTCCGTCCAGTCCAGAGCTACGTTAGAGAAAAAAACAGCATTTTTGAAAATTTTTCCTTACAAAGAGTAGTTGCAGTAGAGTGATTTTCTTGAAAATCTTTGCAACTCACTTTTGGAAGTTACTGAACTTAAATACCAAGTATTTGTTGATTTATGTGATCAAAAACACACACATACACACACACAAACACACACTTACTACAAAGATATTAAAATCGACGAGTGCACACACAGCATTATCCCTGTTAAATTAAATATGCATTTAGATCACTTTGAATAAACAAGGTTCAAGAATAAAATATTCCTGTTTTACTAGATCGACTGGATTTACTTAAGCGAAGGGCGGACCTGTCCAACACGTCAGTTTGTTATTCTGTGCTAGGCGGGGTTTTGAGGTTAGTGTACGATTTTGAACGTTAATATAGAAATGACAAAATTGGCCCTGTTGTATCTATTAATGCACCAGTTTATATCAGGTTTATTGTTCATTCAGGAAAATAGGAGCATGAACCATAGCAAGACAAAAGTAAAATCAGATAGAAAAGAATGTTTCCTAAGACATGATAAACATGTTTGGTTAAAGAGAAGAGCAATGTTTGGTGAAAACGCTTTCATTAAAATCGAAATAGCTGAAAAAAATCCAAATAAGCATGCTATACGTTTAAATCCATATTCCAGATGTTTCAATCAAATTTGAAGCACAGAAAAATGTTTGTATGCGCTTTGGCGTTTATTGAAATACATAAACTCTAAGAAGATTCAAAGGTTCAGTCGATCTGCGGTCGCTTTTCCACAGAGTGTTCAAACACGTGTATATTCGAGTGCATGGAAAGTGTCTAAGCTGTGGTTTATGTTGGTAAAGTAATATTCAACCGCTTCTGCCAAACTCCACCCCTAGCATCTAGCATTCCACTTATGTGTCTATATTTTATCTAAGGAGGGGAATAATAATAGAATATTGAAATTCTGGTATAAGTGTATTAAATGGCAGAAAGGGGAATTATTGAATCTGTGCATGAAGCAACAGAAAAGCATTAAAAATACAAATAGTTGGTGGTCGGAATTGGAAAGAATGATATTAAAGATAGGCATGGGGGATCTATGGAGAGCAGAGGAGACAAATTATAGCGGTTTTTGGAAGGAAGTGAGAACTAGACTACAAGACATAGATAGGCAAGAGATATGGGAAATTATAGAAGAAAAGAAATCTTTGAAAATTTATAAGCAATTAAAGACAGAATGGGGTAGGGAAAAATATATAGATCAATGTGGCAAAACTGGAAGAGAAGGCATAGCATGGATGAGAGTAGGAATATTATACTTAAAAGGGTTGATAAGTAATGAGGTAGGAATATGTGAATTTTGTGGAGATGAAAAGAGCACTGTTCATTACCTAATAGAATGTAAGGAGTTAACAAATTACAGGAGAAAAATATGGGATAAGAAATAGGACAGTGTAAGTAAAGAGATATTGGCGGTACACATGATAACGGGGATGGGAGAAAAGAAAAATAGATGTATAGGATATTTCTTATATAGGATAAGAGAAAAGTATATCAGGATAAAAGAAGCAAAGGTCAAGAAGAAATGACATTAAGCTGCTCAGGAAAACCAAAGGCTTATAACCAGGGGACCTGAATCTGTAAGCAAATCTTAAGGTCAGCGATTTCATGTATTTGTACAGGAGGTATAATACAGCATGTTCTATGTTAAATTTTACTGTCCTGAATTTTTAAGGGATACTGTACAAATAAATAAATATAAAATATCATAATTTTTCCCCCTTTTCTTTCCGTTCTGAGACTAAAGCCGAACTATGTTGGTTAATGTTTGAGCACCAAACTTGCGACTTTCCAATATGCCATAGGTTCAAGCAGGATCTGATTGATCTGGATCTCTATGCGAAGAATAACGTTCCAGCCACTCAGGTGAAATGCTTTCGTACTTCTCCCCTTTCGCCAATCACATAGGCCTCCACTTAGTTCATATGCTTCTGGAATGTGTCGGACTTGAACTGTGCCATATCCAGAGCGTAGAGAATAAGGAAATAAATTCTGCCAACTTAAGTAAAGAAAAACGCCGTGGTAAGCCAAACACGCCAATGCCTTCAAATATACTTCATTAACCGGGACACATGGTAACTATTGGTCCCCTATCAGTATTCTTTATAATACAATTGATCAAATTTTGATATTGCATGACTTTTTTTCTATCTATTCTTAAAAAAATTACTCTTACAAAAACTTATCCTTCTATATCCTAAACATTAACCGAGCCAACCATGGTTAGAAATGGTTGAATTGCAATTTCCTTGTAGATATAATGGGACAAGACAATGCTGTAGACTAAGAGATAACCAAATCTTTTTATAACTGGTGGCTATGAAGTGGGCTTTGAAATTCCATTCTCTTTGCTTGGTAAGACACAAAAACTGTATAACGACAGCAAACTTTATTGGGTCTTTCGCAGAAAATATATGTAAGTTCAATACCGCTGTCTATAAATACTAGATTCTGAATAGTTATTGATTATTTGTTTTGAAAATATCCTAAACATGTGATACTTTAGTCAAAATCGCCAGATGTTTTTTTAGGAAATCAAAGTCTTCTTAACTTTTTTAATGTAAAGGTGGATGGAGATTTTGTGTAAATCTGCGTGTCACCTTAAAAGATGCTTTATTTAAATACTCAGTTTATTATTTAACCAAAATCTCGTTTTCAGTTTACTAGTTCACTGACTTTTTTCTAAAAATTATTTTTTTTCAGTTGACCTCAAAATGGGTATTTTCTTGGTATAGAAGTCTGAGTGGAATTTCTTTCTATTTAAACTTTCAAATGTTTATTTGTGATTAAAAGCTTTTGCTATAACATGAAAGCTATGGGACACGTGTTCAGGTGATATTAAGGAAAGGTGTTGACTTGCAACATGAAATACTTTGAAAATGGCTAAGTCTACGAAAAAAAAGTATCTTCATAAACTGTGTTTTAATGGTCTATTTTATTTTTAATCAGTAAATGTTTGTCTATGTTAAGATATCCACACTTATATAACCGTACAAAAATTAATAAAAAAGGAGAGATATTCTCATAAAATTCAATATTTTTTGTATCGTGTTAAAGTGTTAAGCATACGCTTTTAAGAAAACTTAAAAAGATTGGCCATTTTTCGTGCAAAAGACATCATGTGGTAGAATAATTAATAATCAGTGACGTGCATAATATTTCTATTATAGTGTTACGAAACGCCTACTTTGTGTTTAAATTAAACAAATTTTAAGGGTCACTTTTAGTTTTGTTTTAGCTTCTTCTATCACTTACTTATGGCAGTTAAGGAAGCGAGATATTTCATTGAGTTGGGATATGGAGATATAATCGGAAAATGCCTGTTCGTATGTTTGATTCCAGTGTTCAATAAAAATGAATGTTTCAAAAGAGCATTTTGAAGTTTTATTTTAAAGTAACTGTAATACCTGTAACAAGGAATGGACTGTCTTAGCTGACGCTTCTTGGTGCATGGCAGCACCGTCCATAGCCGTACTGCAGCGTTTAAAATGTAGATGTAAACTGAAGGAACTTTAATCCATAAACTTCTTTTGGACTCCAAATATATGCTCTTTGTCATTATTTTTAGATACATACAAATCAATACATTTACTCATGCAAATGCTTTTAAAAAGTACATAAATTCCTTGCAACTGTTTTGCTTATATTGAGACAAACTAATGAAAAAAGTAACTACAACAGTAATAAAGGAAAGTATTCACATTTTATTTTAATATAAATCCAAATTATGCAAAGAGAAATGAAACTGAAATTGGTGAGTTGTTCTACACGATACTTAATGTTAGCTAACTGAAACTGAAGGCAAAAGATAAACATATTAATGGCATACCGGTAGAAGTACTACTTAAGTCAAATAAGGTACGTCATAAATCCACAAATGGCTATCACAATGTTCGTTTGTTTTCTTTAGAAAGTAACACCAGGTCAACCATTTCAATTTCAACAAGTTTTTCCGAGAATTTAAACTTAACCGTTTACTAAGTACAAGTATATATACATTTCTGAAACGTTCAAGTCATGTTTCGATTTTTAAAATTCTCCGCCCAGTTCTATGTACATATATTTTGGTTTACCCAGCTCTGCTCCGATCCTTTTACTAATAGAGCAGCCCTTCGATACGTATACACTCTTGGTACACTTTTGCCCCCTTTAATGGTTATTGATATCGTTTTACTTGTCTGTCCTGTATTAGTTCCTCACTGTTCGTCAAATGTTTGCCTTTACTAGTACTATTTGTATCTTGTTTCATATTTCTATCTCTTCACTGGGCATGGAATTTCTTAACCTCACTTTTTGATAATTCTCACTGACACAACTTCCATTTTTGCTTCCCCTTTTTAATGATTGCAATTATTAAACTTCAGTTGTTACTGTTTTTCAATCCTTCTTATGCACAAATCGTAATAAATAATAGTGACTAAATCTTCATTTATCTTTGTTTTCACATAAATAACTCGTTTACAGTTTATTAATGTAGAAAGAAGCTCTTGACGTGTCTGCTTTGAGTTGAGGTTAGAGTTACCCTTTTTAAGCACATATTTATATAGATGCTGTAGAATCATCTGACATAAAAGCATAAAAACTGTTTAGCTGGAACATAACACATCGTCTATTCTAAATGTTGGGATAGATGGTCTATATACAGTCATTTTCATATGGTAAATCTATTACGCCTTGGAGGAAAAATATGCGGAAGAAAATTTTAAAAGGAAAAGACTACAGAAAGCTATGCTCATTGCATAATAGTAGAAATCACAACTCATTTATAGTGAGAGTTTTAAGATCCCGCCGAAGCCCGCTTCTGTAGCGTGGAGGTAGTGTGTCTACCTCACGTTCAACAAGTCCCAGTTCGAATCTTCATCAGGATGAAATAAATGAAATGAAATGTGTAGTATTTAACGCCCGCTTTTACTACATACGGCACCGCAGGCGGTAGATCAGGGTGAGTTATCTGGAGTTTTCCGTTAAATACGAATGTCGGGTAACTTTGTGTTCTAGGGAACCTGGGCTCATTTGAGCATCGTTTCATTCTTCGTCGGACATGACTTACATTGGAGAACGTTAATTTAAAAACAAAAATTTACAATATTTTGTGTGTAAATTTTATGTATCGTAAATAAATGTATAACAAAAGAAATGTACGGAAGACAAGTGCACCAAAAATGTAGATTTCAGACATCAGTTAATTATAAATAGCGTTTACTATAGCATCAGCTGTTTCCAAGGTATTATTTATGGTTTGAGTTTGTAATGTTGCTTATTCTTATTGTATTTATTCTTATATTATAAGAAATAAGTTCTAATCCTCTAATTCTATTTCCATCACAAAGGTTTTGTAATTGATAACGTAACATTAAATCGCTTTCCACATATTATTTTATCTAAGCTTTATATTATTAAAATTTAAAGATAGTTTCTTCATTTCAAAATACGCCTTATATTGTACATTTTTATTAAATGTTGATATTTTTAAAATGACTAAGGCTTTTGTTTAAAATGCTACTTTGTTAATATATTTCCATGACAAGTTAAATTTATGTATTGAATTTTCTTCTCAATTCTCTTCATTCTGAATGACTTTTGTATAATTAGTAAAGGTAAGAAATATATCAATACCTACTACACAAAGAACTAGATCTGGTTAAAATACGCAATATTTGATGTATATTTTGGGTGTGGGATTGAACCATTTTGTAGTTTTTTTTTTTTTTTTAATTTACGTCCGCCCCGACGTTAAGTTATATCGGACGGTGAATGAGTTGGGTGAAATGATGCACAAGTGAATCCAGGGTCCATGGAGCTTAGAGTTACCCGACATTAGTCTTGAAAGATAAGGGAAAACCCCGGAAAAAACTTATCTAGGTACCTCACCCTGACCGAGATTAGAACTCGGGACCTCTTGAACGTGAGGCAGACACGCTACCATCTACGCTACCGAGGCGGGCATTTTGTAGGTATGGCTTGTTTGCTTGCATTTTTTCAGTACAAATAGAAAGTCATTGTTCATTTGTCTCTTAGAAATGCAAAGATAACGGAATCTCAAAGCCATCATATAACGACAGTTTTTAAAACAATTGACTGTCGCTTGAAGTCTATTGTATTATCATTCTCCATTGCACCTACAAGAGCATTAGCAAATAATGCTTGTATGGATTAACCTAAAGTAGAGGAATAGGTATATGTAGACATTTATAAGAGTAGAAAACGGTATGTGTGAAACACATCACGCTTTTGAGAACACCAAATAACAAAAATGGCAGTTTTTGTACTCAATCTTTAGCAGCTTTGGTAGACCATTAGGCTGTGCTGAATAAACGAAGATGTGAATGTTTAAACTGGAAATTGTTATTGTTTTTGAATAACCTGCTGTAAATTCTAATATTTTATTAAAACTGGAAAGTTTTCAGAAATTGTATTTGCAATAAGCAGAGAGCAGTAGCACATCTTTCAAGAAGAACAGGTATTCAGTTTACATATACTTGATGACCTGAAATACGTGTGTGGGTAATTTTATCTTAACGAAATGTACAGTTTGTTTATTACATCATGATAAGTGGTGTTGATGTTGATTTCCTGGTCCTTCCTTGAGACAGGTACAGTGTGCCGCACAGATAAGTACTTCATGAATTGTCACGTGTATCACGCACTGCCGCCTATAAAATATTTGTGCAGGTCATGGGAGTCATCACCTGCACGCTGCTCTTCGCCTAATCATGGTAAGTATACGCTCTCAACTTAATAGTATTAAAATATTAATTAATATTAATTTACTAGGACTAATAATTATAATAATAAGGTAGTAATCTTTCTCATCATTACAGCTGAACCAAATAGGCGCTAAAAGCTAAGAATAGGTAGACAAATTCAAAAGAGGCAGTAATGTAAATGGGACCACTCAAGCGGGTAGGGGCAAGTTTTGCAGCTATGAGCATTTGAGAGGGGAAATTTAAATTTGTGGAATACGAAAATGAGGTAAATTAACATTTTTGCAATGGTTAGTTGAGTGCTTTAAACGTAGTTCGTTATCTCTGCTAAAACGACCAAAAATCTTAATTAACTTGAAGCATAATTTATGTTAAATAGTACAACGTAACGTATCAAATATTCACATTTAAAAATTAATAAATGAGCTAAATATTTCAGCTATGCAGATGTTCAGAATTTACAGCATTATTACACTAAGTTTGTCTGTTTAGACAGATAACATAGAAATAAAATGTACACCGCCTGCCAAAAATATTGTAATGTTTTACTAAAAATTGTACAATCTCTTTTACGACCTCTGCAGCAGTATTCGATTTCTAGCCTCCAGTTTCCGGGAATTGTATCACTTCATCTTGACTTACTTAACGTTCTCCAAGTCATATCAGACGATGAGATAAATGGGTCAAGTGATGCTCAGATGAGTCCAGGTTCCATAGAACGTAGTTACTTGACATTTATCTTTCAAGTTAAGGAAAACCCCGTTAAAATCTTATCCAGATTACTCACCCTGACCGAGATTCGAACTCGGGACCTCGTAAATTTGAGGCAGGCTCTCTACTCCAATTCCACAGAGATTAGCATGATTAATCAAAATAATTGATATCATCAGGAAATGTTCAATCCAAAGACTTGAAGCTTTATTACTTCTCGACTTGTAAAAGTACTCGAACAAAGAACAGTAACGTATATGGTAGCATGTCTGCCTCACGTTCAAGAGGTCCCGAGTTCGAATCTCGGTCAGGGTGAGTTACCTGCATAAGGTTTTTCCGGGGTTTTCCCTTATCCTAAAGGACGAATGTCGGGTAACTCTATGTTCCATGGACCCTGAGCCCATTTGAACATCATTTCACCCATTCCATTCATCGTCCGATATTACTTTTAAAAAGTTAAAGGACGTAAAGTACCAAAAAAAAAAACCTTCCATTTACGCCTGCTGCATTAGTCATTACCCAAATAGCAGGCCTTGACTTTTCTTGAAATTTTATAATTACGTTATTCTTTATTACATATTTTTATGGCCTGATGTACATCGAAATCTGCCAAAACGCAGAGGACTTGGAGTTCTTCCTTAGCACAGTACTTCAGGACTACCTGCCAACCCTAAGTTGTCTCGAATTAACGTAATCTTACCGTTAAAAGTAAATAAAATTGTGTGAAATCTCACACAATTACAAAAGATCCTGCCACACGCCACGACCCTAAAGTTTCCATTCGGCGAGAGAGACCTGTGAAACTTAAAATACCTACAGATGTACAGCTTTATTGAGACTTTTTATATTACTTGGGTTGGGCAGATTGAAATATCAGTTAGTCACCTTTTAAATCGTGTTTGTGCAAGTGTCTGAAAGTGACCTGATTTGAAAACCCGTGGTGTTAAATATTCTCTGAAACAGAACAAAATAAAAAGAGCGTTTTACTCTAATGATTTCAGGAGGCATTGCTGAAACCATTTTACGCTAACAAGAGAAAACACAACATCAATCTTATCTTGCAAAAGAAATTATACATATAACAGAACCCTATAGAAAATAAAAAAACTTCTATAATGCGATTGAGTGAATGACACTTTGTCTTAAATACTTTGAAGGTTAGACGGAATTATTCACATGGTCACTTCATTGAAGATTTTACAGCTTTCCTGGACACATTATTAATGCAAATGCTCAGAAATGTAATCATCAAATTATTAATTATCACAGTATATATAACAGTAATGCATAACGAATAAAGATTTCACTCAAAAAATTAAATAAAGGAATTTTTAGGGCTCAGTAGTAAACAAAAGTTCTACTCAATATCGTACAACTTTCCGGAACTATTATCGGCTGGAAGAGACTTGGAGCGCTAATCACGTTCCATTCTCAGTACTGCACCCCAAGCATGACGCTCATTGTAAACAGACGTGGGATACGCAGTGGTCGTGCGGTAGATTTTTACCCAGTATCGGGCAGTTTCGTCGTGTAGTTTAATTTAGTTTACTTTTAGAAGTATAATAAAATTAGTACTACATTCAGAAGAATAAAGGAAAGCGTGGAGTAAACGGTGAATGTTCTCTTAAGTCCTATGTTCTAAGAGGTTTAGTTTGAGCTTGATTTGAAATATTATTTGAAAATAACGTGTCAATGAGTGTATTCACAAGTAATATCTGATTATACTTTGCAGAAGCAAGTGTTCGGGTTGGCACTTCTGCTGCTTCTCGCAGTTAGCGCCCTGGCACGTCCAGCGGAGGAAGTAGAAGAACAAGAGCTAGAGGAAACTCCAGACAAGAGATCTGTCGCAGGATGGTCCGGTCTAGGCGTAGGAACAAGTCTAGAAGGAATTGG
Source organism: Mantis religiosa (assembly GCA_030765055.1). Classification (NCBI taxonomy): domain Eukaryota; kingdom Metazoa; phylum Arthropoda; class Insecta; order Mantodea; family Mantidae; genus Mantis; species Mantis religiosa. The sequence continues at coordinate 104,874,986 of CM060956.1, read as the reverse complement.
CTACGGTGGCAAGTTGGATGGCGGCCTTGAGTACGGTGGTATTGCTGAAGAGGGATACACTGGATACGGAACAGGCCTCAAAGGTTTCGGCTACGGCGGAGGTCTTGGCAGAACCTGGGGATCTAGCTTCGGAGGACTCGGCTATGGCGGTCTTGAAGGAGGCTATGCGATGGGTGAAGGTTACGAACTCGGCGGACATGGCTTTGCTGGAGGTCTTGGCGAAGGCTACGGCTTCGGTGGCGGTTATGGCTATGGTGAAGGAATTGCAGCTGCACCAATGGCAGTCGAGCAGGAAGTTGTCGAGGTTCCAGTAAATGAGGCAGTCTACGTAGACCGCCCATATCCTGTAGATGTCCCTTACCCAGTAAACAGACCCTATGGCGTAAGAGTGCCCATCCCTGTTGATCGTCCTTACCCCAAGGAGGTCCAAGTAGCAATTCCTGAACCACACCCTGTGCCAATAAGAGTCCAGGTGCCCTTCCCTGAGCCATATCCCGTGGAGCTTCCCGTGCCTGTGGACAAGCCTTACCCCGTGATCGTAGAGAAGAAGGTCGCTGTACCTGAACCTTACGCCGTAGAGGAGAAGATACCTGTCGTGAAGCCTTATCCTGTAGAGGTTAAGTTCCCAGTTCCAGAGCCATATCCCGTCACCAAAGAGGTCCCCATTGAGCGTCCCTATCCCGTGTACGTTGAGAAGAAGGTGCCCATTCCAGAGCCTTACCCTGTTGAAGTCAAGGTGCCATTCCCCGTCTACATTCCCAAACCTTACCCTGTCGAGGTTAAGGTACCCATCAAGCAGCCGTACCCTGTGGAAGTAAAGGTCGGAGTCCCTGAACCCTACCCAGTCATGGTTGAGAAGACCATCCCAGTCCCTGAGCCCTACACCGTCGAGAGGAAGGTACCCGTACCCAGGCCTTACCCCGTGGAAGTGAAAGTACCAGTTGACCGTCCTTACCCTGTCGCTGTGCCCAAGCCCTACACCGTGGAGAGGGTGGTGCCCAAGCCAGAACCCTATCCCGTGGCTAAACCTGTTCCTGTCACAGTGGAGAGGAAGGTTACTGTGGACAGACCCAGACCGTATCCTGTAGCTGTTCCCGAACCTTACCCCGTCCCCGTCAAGGGCAAGGGCAAGTACTGGAACTAAAGTAACAAAGGAATCTACATTGTCCACTATAGTTTGATGTATTTGGCAAGAATTCAATAAATTTGTTGCAAGTACATTAATGAGTTAATTATTGAACGCTTAGCAAGCAATCCCCCTTCCTTCAATGTTCCTAGTTATAAAATGAGCCTATGGTTTTTCTTGATTAAGATTGAAGTGAAGACATCACGCTTGTATACTTCATTTCATTATTGATTACATAAATTTAAAGCAAAGTGTGTTTCATATGTGTGGGGTTATTTAAACATGGCCCTGCAATACACCAGGAGGCATTGTTTTTTCATACAATTTGACAAACTCTGTGCATCATCTATGCTTAGTTGATCTTCTTTTTCTACTTGGAAATCTTAATATTTAATTATAGTTTAACTATAGTTTAACTATAGCTTTAACATATAGTTTAATAAGTTCCTTTCAACAGAAGATTCTAGATTTTTACTAGTTAACATCAACTCCCAAAAACGCTACCACTAGATTATAAGAACAACTAACCTAACATTGGGATATTACTACATAGAATAGAAACTGCAGCATATTAATAATTTAATTCCATAACTTTACATACAGAATCGTCTAAATAATTTTTCTAAAATCACGTTTTTTTATTCAGCGGACCTCAAAACACATCTTACACACTTTTTAGGTTTTATCAACATTCGTTGGAGATGCGTACCTGAAAAGAAAAAGTTAGTTGTAATGATAAATGTATTTAACAATAGAGACCAATGTAAAGGTCATAATCACTGTGTAATTACCTTCTTAACAAAGCTGTCAAACACTATTTAAGAAATGAAGACAATAGAATACCCAGGACGGTCATTATGAATTGACTTTCTGAATATGACAGTTTATTATTTTAATATTTATAGTGGATTTCGAAAGTGTATTCTTTCAGTTAGTCATTTCAGAATTTGGAAAGTTTTAAACAATTCTTAGAAACAACTATTGAAATTTTCTACCTGGAAAGAAAGTTACAAATGAAAAATGGAAGTAAAGTAAAAGAAAGTTTGAATAATTACAGTTATACCATCAGCCGTGTGATGGCAATCCCTCAAGTTTTGGGACATGTGATCATCATCATTTCAAATCTTAAACATCAGCTGCGTTACATTAGGGATGCCACCTTTAGGCACGTCAGTAAACACTTTCAGGCCATAAGATGAGCGAAGGTGTATACTGTCACCCGAATGTCCGAACTCCCGATAGAACCGGCCGGCAGCAGGGTAGCAGGAGACGGGAAACATTCGACTACGCCTACTCATCTGTCTTGTAGCGGTAACGAGGGGGATGCTTGGAAAAACATCATTAGCCATCTCTTTCTCCCTCCTTGACGTCTAGAACCTGCAGGATGATTCACCGAATCGCGAGACTTCGAGAAACAGCGATATCCCTATAAAACGGGGGCTGCAGTTGGCGAGTGAGTTCACTTCTTGGCGAGCAGCGTAGGAGCGCCGTGCTAGTGTACGGACTGAGAAGACTGTGTACGTGCATCGGAGAAGTGTACGCAATTGCGAGAGCAAAGTGGAACTGTAACGGACGAACTGGTGAATCGTAATTGTATGCATTACGTAATTCTGTGTAATTGGCAAGTGTTCAACTGTAAGTCGGTGGAAATAAAGAACATTTTGAGTGTATGCAATTGGACTTTTAATTTCACGAACCCACAGAGTCACAATACGAATGAATCCATCGTAGGAACGTAATGGTACTGACGTGTAATGAAGACTCCAGTCTAGAAATACTGGAAATTCTATCTAAAGACTATATTGAGCGTTTTCATTCCCGAACGTATAGCTGATTGAGTGCTCGGCTGAATAGAGGCACTGTAGTCAGCCAATCGCCCTTCCAGGGGAAGTAATTGATCAGCCGGACCTGGGAGAATATAATAGTGGCGCATTCTCTACGGCGACCTGGAACTTCATCAAGCTGAAGAACTTGTTTGCACTTGTTAGGTACCCACGATGGTGCGGCCTGTAGGATGCTTTTATCTCATCCTTCCGGACGCACAATAAATCGGAATCCCCTCCGTGATTAGACAGAAATCAGATACGATAGAATCACCATACTGCATGTTACTTAGAACCGAAAACCCGCAGTGTAATAGACAACTGGCCGATATATGAGGCATACTCACGATATATGTAACACACAGAAAAGTAACCTTCCAAAAGATTTCACCAGGTATGTCAATATTCGTAGGACTTCTCCTTCATTTAACTGCGTCCCTCTTTGGAAAACACTTCACGATAGTGTAATTACACAATTTCAGTGCTCTTTTATGCAACTTGCTACAATCATGCTATCATATTTCAAGTTACAAAAGAAACGATAATATCTGTAAAGGTCAGTTGGCGTTGCTTAGAGTTTATCAGTCACTACTCTAATAACAAAAATAGCGAATTCCTGTTATTTAAATAACCCTAAACGAAGGTTTCATCATATTATACTTGGAACACTTTTGTTTGCAGAATGTTGTCAATGTATTCATTTTGTACTGAATGCTTAGAAAAATTAAGCGAGAATTATAACAAATGAAGCGATGCACTGCTCACACGTGTTGACACAAGATAACAACGACCTCTCCTACATAGATGATGAAATTTCGCCAGTGCATCGACTCCGTCGTGTTGTGAAATTGTAGCAGCTTTCACAAATGTAGTCCAACATATTATTATTATTATTATTATTATTATTATTATTATTATTATTATTATTATTATTATTATTATTATTATTATTATTATTATTATTATTATTATTATTATTATTATTATTATTATTATTATTATTATTATTATTATTATTATTATTATTATTATTATTATTATTATTATTATTATTATTATTATTATTATTATTATTATTATTATTATTATTATTATTATTATTATTATTATTATTATTATTATTATTATTATTATTATTATTATTATTATTATTATTATTATTATTATTATTATTATTATTATTATTATTATTATTATTATTATTATTATTATTATTATTATTATTATTATTATTATTATTATTATTATTATTATTATTATTATTATTATTATTATTATTATTATTATTATTATTATTATTATTATTATTATTATTATTATTATTATTATTATTATTATTATTATTATTATTATTATTATTATTATTATTATTATTATTATTATTATTATTATTATTATTATTATTATTATTATTATTATTATTATTATTATTATTATTATTATTATTATTATTATTATTATTATTATTATTATTATTATTATTATTATTATTATTATTATTATTATTATTATTATTATTATTATTATTATTATTATTATTATTATTATTATTATTATTATTATTATTATCATCATCATCATCATCATTATCATTATTATTATCATTATCATTATTATTATTAATAATAGAGTCCGGATTTCTAAGCAAAATACTTTTAAATGCTGTTTTGCTGAAATACGGTCTTTGCTTGTTTATTTATGCCTTTTAATTAAAATGGTTTATTTTATCCAAATCATATTAATTTAAAAGTAAATTTTCACTCCTAGCCATCATTTTATCTTCACAGTTTACATCGTCTCGCTGAGAGATTTAGGAGCCGATATGAAAACGTGAATCTTCTTATCTCTAGCGTAAAGAAAGTGTTGGTACTGTCACCGATTAAAATAATAAATTAAACCTGGCGTGACAACTCTAAGAGAGCCAAGGCCTACCTACTCGACCGCCGGCCTCACGCCCACTTACGCACGGCAGAGGTGGGCGATCATCCAACCATTACGGGGAGGAGATGTGATCATGCCTCGGGATTCCCAGCCGGAATGTTGGTTTTCGTGACAGTTACTTTACCTACCGTAAGCTCCTCACTTTCCTCACAATGCTGAGTGGGCTCCGGCCCTACACCCGGGACTTAAAATCCGCACCCCATGGGTGGGATCGAACCCGCGCCTCTTTACTGTCGCCGATTAGAGTAAAAAAAATTCATTAAGTCCTTCCAAATTTGTCCTTACCTCCTCAGGCAGGTTTAACTCGGTCGGGTTCTTTGTTAAAGGCTGTGTCATTCTACGCCAAACATTTCATTGAAGTAAAAACATTGTTATACTCTTTAGAAGCAGAAGATGCAAGCAACATTGCCACAGCACAAGAATGTTTTTCTAATATTGGCATCCAAGATAAGATAAAGTACATGCATAACCGCTTCCCTAAAATACCTGCTATTATAACACAGTTGGAAGCTCGAAATGATATCTTGGAATATTCATTTCCTTTGATAGATTAAATTTCAGTAAGCTTGTCTTCAGAGGCTCACAGTATTGTAAAAAATGCCTTTGAGAAACTCAGATATTAACGAAAAATCCTGGTTACGAAACACTGTATAAAATTTCAAAACTTTCTGGTACAGAAAGGTATATCGAAGAGAAATTCATTCACAAAGAACTGTGGTGCTTTTCACATGTTCCAGCAACGTCATGTGACGTTGAGAGATCATTTTCACAGTATAAAAATTCTTCATTAAAAGCACAGGAGCATCCCTAAAGAAAATCTCAAGATAACCCTCTCGTGTCCTGTAACAAGCTTGAGTAAGGTAAAAATTATACCAATTATGTTTTAATTCTTATTTTTATTTGCTTATTTTTTGTTCTTATTTGTTTCATTTTGCGTGATTATTTGCTTGCTTATTTCACCATTAGATTGTGCTTACACTTCTGGGCTATAATTATTAAGAACCTAGTTAGGAAATGAAATTATAATTAAGAAGGGAACAATCCTGATGTAAGGTTAGGGTACCTCAAAGGCATTTGCCAATTATAAGGACTGAAGGGTGGACCTGGTGGGTTTCGTAAAATCTACATATCTCTATGTATAAAACACATGACCATGACCATGAGGTGCTGGCTGGCCTTATATAGCCAGAAGGTTTTTGCTGCGTGCCCACCCGTTAGGGGTTTTACCGCAGGTAAGGTATTCGAACGGGATTTTGTAGGATGGATATGGTGTAGGTTTTGAGGTTGATGAATTTTGTGAGGTTACAATTATTGTACCTTCGGGATGAAGGGACAAGATGCAATACCCAGCACCCTGGTGTTTTTATATAAAACACGTGCTGAATTTGCTATTTATCATAAAATGAATCCACAGCTGTAACTTACAAGTCGTGAAAGTATAATTTTACAAAATCGTCAACCAAAACTGAAATAGACTGCCTCTGTAATTACCATTGTATTTTCAAATTCACAGGTCATGGGTTTGATTTCAGACTGAAAGATAAATCTTTAACAAAAAATATTCCCCATCCTCCCAACAGTAAAATGAGTGAAAATCATCTATCTATCCACAGTTAATAAAAGTTCCTGAGACTGGATGGCACACTAAGGCCATCTGTCCGGCAAATGCAGAAGCGCACGGGTCCACGAAATGTCTCTTAAGAAATCGTTTGGATTACATAGGTAGTAAAGCGACGTAAAATGAATAGAGAGAAACATTATATGCAGTAGTAGTAGCAAAACTTATTTCAACATGTTCTGGTAAGGATTGAAGTCGAGATTTTTTGTTTTTCATTTCTATTAAAATAAAATTCCATAATTATTTGAATTAAAGTGCAGTTATATAGATGTCCTGGCAGTAGTTTCTAAACCACAAGCCTTAACCTTAAATGTGATTTTAGCCAAAAGTTATTTATAAGTATTTATTTCTCATCTTTCTTCTATATACAATTTGATTGACACATTGACATTTGTAACATTTCTTTCACAAAATAACAAAATGACTTATTCACACCAAACATACCCTTTCTACCTGCTTGCCTCGAGTCTCGGTCTCAATACACATAACCCCTGGTTTTCCGTGTATTGATGACCCTCCTCTCCCTTGTATCCCTCGTTCTAGTTTTGTAGCTCTTCATGGTTAGTTATTCTTCATCAATCTTAACCATTTCTCTTTAACTTTCCCCAGATATTCACCTATATTTCTTACATTCTTTTCTCCTTTTACCAATAACGTTTTCTTTATTATTAATACCTCCTCCCATCCCTAAAACTGTCCCACTTTTGTTGCCAAATTTGGTCTCTCCATATCTTTGTTTGTTTGCAATAAAGTATACTATACCAATCTGTATCCTCTTCTCCACACATTGGGCATTCCCCTGTATCCTTTTCATATCTAATATCTTTCAAATTTCTAACTCCTGTCCTTGCCCAGGCAAATCCTTCTCGCCCTGACTTATCACACACATCTATGTACTTTTCCCTCCCCCACACTATCTTTATTTCCCTATGTCGTTAATGATCTTTTCTCCCTTACACTGGTAAATATAACTTGGCTATCTAAATCTTCCAGCCTTAATTATACCTCTTTCCAAAAGCCCATATACTCCTCGTTTCTCCAAATATGTCCCATACCTATCTGTTCCATCAGTTCCCTTACTGTTTGCGCCCAACACTCTCCCCATTTGCTTCTCATCTGCAAAAGAAAACAGTCCTTGATAATATTGTTTTCCTCCAAACTGGCAACTCTGTATAGACATTTAAATACTCTTGAGACAATTTTAACCCTTGTTGAATGTCTTCCCAACTCTAATTGTGCTGCTCCATTGGGTGAAGCTACCGGTAAGTCCAAAATATATTTACAGAAAGATCTGTTAATTTATAAGTAAAATGAGACAATTCTTGATCTTGGAGAAAATATGCAACATTTAATACTTTAAATAAATACTTGTACTCCAATTCACCAGTAGGCACATGAAATCAACATGGACTTCCCTATATCCAGCATTTTGATTGTTGTGTTACAATAATGAAAGAGTTTTGGTGGTTCCCCAATAACCCAGAATGAGGAAGGAAAACTTCCAATACTGTCTTAAAATTGTTGATCAAGGCAACAGAAATGTAATACTTTACTCTGTCTAAAACTGATGTTGACAAATTCACAATGTTTTATCAAATTTAAGTCCCATCGAAGTGAAATTTCTCCGAACTATTTCAAACTTGTACTTACGTGCGACAACTTTTAAAAGACAAGACGATATCATAGAATGCCCTTCTCCACAGCTGATTTTTAAGTGAGAAAGTGTTCTTTATTTGTTAATTTCTAAACATTAGCTGTAACCATGTGACCACTACATAACGTATATTTGAGATAGTACCAAAAAAGAATAAAAACCTTTATGTTTAATCTTTAAATGTCCTATGAATATTTCTTTGTGCTCATTTAATTTTATAAAGATAATAGCCCTTAATAGGAGAAAATAATCAAATTAATATTATTAGTTAGTATAACTTATTTCGTACCATTAGCAAATTCAAAGGAATTTGTTATTACATCCTTGAATTTTATCAAATTGACGCTCAGTTTCCGCTTCAACTGTGCAACATATTTGCAAATGTGTTATTCTTCCCATTCTTCTGATAAGCACATTCTTGCAGTTTAAGTACATAAAAGATAACTTGAAAACATAACTGCATGGAAAAATCACTTATTATACAAGAAGTTATTACATGACTTTTAAAAGACAGTGTAGTCTAAATTCATTGTGTTGATAGGTCAAAAGAGTTACATGTGTTTGAGCTGGGTCACGTTTTGCTCAGAACTTTGAGACTGCGCTATCGATACAGACGACCTTTAACCTGAAGGTCATTCGGATTCGTAGACTTAGCAACCAAAATCACGTGGTCTAGATTTCAATTTATCCTTTTATCCTTCTAGTATTCGAAACAAGGAACACGCTGTCATGACATTTGCTCTCAGAAGCTAATGGAACGAGAATATCAGCAGTCAAATTATTACAATGTACAAAATAATAGATTATGCTTTAAGACAAGGTTTCCAAATAATATTCGCCTTAAACTTCAGCATCAATCAATCAATCTTCCTACCTTTGTCTCCCAACCATTTATGTCAACAATGCCTCCCATCTGTGGTCCTTTGAATAATTGCGTTATTTCTTTTATCCACAAACACAATAAAACACATCATTGCGTGTTACTTTTGTTGCTAAAAATACGCCTTTTTGTGTTAGACATGAATAATCTCTGCAAAGAGTCGAATTATCTCTACCAGAGTCAATATAGCAAGTCAAACAGAAGATTAAAGTTAAAATTTGTGAGACAAAAACACATATTTCAGGAACGTCTATTCTAAAATAGTGTCAAAGACATAATATAATCTATTTGACTATCGATTACCTCATATATGGCTTAGTCCGATGTTTAGTTTTTCTTTATTTATCTGAAAAACAAGAAACAAACGTAACGACATCTATAATGTACTTCGACCACAGACTAGATGTTCTTAGTACCTGTGATTTCTTTGAAAATATGCTAAATTCACTTCCTCGCAAATAATCATAACACTTTTTGAACTTCACCATTTCTTAAAGCATAAATATTCCTTGTGCTAAATTTCAGATAACTTTTGTGGCAGCAAACTAAGATTAGGAATTCCAGCTTCTTGCATTTCTTCAGGTATAAATCTTTCGTCGCCTGACTTCTCATTTTGAAATACTCTTATGTACCACCTGGCATACTCTTGTATGCCTGGTGAGTTGGATTTCTACCAACTAAAAAACCCTTAATCTCACAGCAGACCACACTAGAGCTGCAGTTATTGCATCTCTTCAGTATGGCAGCTATAATTTAGGTCACCTTAGTTGTACAATATGCAGTAGATCAGTCTGCGAAGGGGAAGCAGAATTACTTAGGGTATCATCCTTTCGGCTCGCTCCTTAGTAGCCATGATAGCTCTGGCCAACTGTTGCACTATATCCCAGGATTGTTTGCTCTGCATCATGGTGGTGCTTGGGTTCTCAGGTGTCAGCACTGCATTTAGTTTGCCATACGCCTCCCTTCGCAGGCCTTCCCATCGCGGCATGTAAAAAAGGTATGTTCAGCAGAATCCTCGGAGGTACAATAATCGCAGGTGGTGGAATCACTTTTGCCCATGCGAAAGGCGTAATTCTTGAATCGCCCATGCCCTGTCAGAATCTGCGTAAGGAAATAATCCAAGTTTCTATGTTTGCAGCGCAACCATGGGCGCACGTCTGGTATCAACCGTTTAGTCCATTGGCCTACTATGGTGGTTTCTGTCCATCGCACTTGCCATTGCGCGATCAGGTGGTCTGTGATCAGGTTTTTAACGTCAAGAGATTGACAGGTAGTCGTGTCACTAAGTGGCCGACGTTCTTTGACCAGCAGGTCAATTGGGAGGGCACCACTCACAACCTGTAATGCCCTATTGGAGACAGTTCTATAAGCACAAATCGAGCGCAGCAGCACTTTTCTTTGCACACGTTCCATCATTGTGGCGTATTTCTTCCTGTTGAGGGCAGTGTGCCAGATGGGTGCGGCATAGAGCAGAATAGAATATACTACACCGCACAACATTTGGCGCTTCATGGACCGCGGACCACCAATATTTGGCATGAGTCGGGCAAGTTGGGATGCCTTTTCTTCTGCTTTCTTGGTCACAGTTTTAATGTGCTCGCCAAAGGTGAGGTGTTCATCCAGCATGACTCCCAAGTATCTGATAGCCTTTTGTGGTACTATCAGTTTTTGCCTTAGCATAAAGGAAATGTGTGCACGCTGCCTAGGACCCTTCAGAATGAATGCTTCAGTTTTCTGTGGTGCTAACTCGAGACGGTGATAGGTCATCCACCTATCAATACATCGCAGTGATTCATTAGTGCGATATATTAAATCCTGGTTGTCCTCCGCACCATCAAGTAGCGCCAAGTCGTCCGCAAACGCAACTTGGTGTACACCTGCAACCTGAGAACCCCATCAAACATACAGTTTACCATTTGTTAGTTTTGTATCACCATAGTTACAATTCTTCGCTATTCAAAGCCTCCAACATCATCTTACATCTAGTAAACACATCGATTCTAAATCTTTTGTAAAACAATTTTAAATATTTTATAATTCATAGTTCAAGTGGATGTTTTCTTAGGTTACGCATAAAATTACGTATGGGACTAGCCAGGTTTGCTGTTTATCATCTGATGGGATGCTCGAATAATATCTAGGGAAGAGGCAAGATGTGTATGTGTACAACGGGAAATGGCCGACGAATTTTCAGTGCTCCTTTCAAGGTTTTGTGGAGGAAGCTACACATCATACGGTAGCACCGTATTTACTTCCTTTCTGTGAGTGTAAAAGGTAACCATGGTTACCACTACATTATGCAGAACGATCATCACTTACTTTGCCGAAGCATTTTATATGGTTCATTTTTCTTCATAAATACGTTTGTAATTAAAGGAACATGACTTAGTGGCAATCTATGAGTTTTAAACAGTGCCGATTGAGTTATGAGTGCTATCGATGTCCAGTTTGTTTCGTTCCTGTACATACAGTTTTAGTGCTACGCGATAATTGAAATTTTTATATAATGTCTGAAAATATTATACATTACTATAAAGTATTTTAGACAGTAGACCTTTTAGTAGTTCATGATTGTGTTAAAAGTGGAAAATTCTTTCGCTCAGCGCTCGAAAGCTAACAGGTGGTTATGCCAACTTTGTTTTCTGCGGAATGTGAGTCATCTGTTCAAGAAGGCCGTGATCGGGGACATATTTAGGGGGGGGGGATCAATGGGGTCCCGAACCCCCCACCAAATCAATTACTATTCAAACTTTTAATAAATAGTTAAAATAAAACTTAGTTTAAAATAAATCAAAAAAGTTTATTCAAGCTTCTCATCTGTTCACTGTCTATTCACTCTCTGTTCACTGTCAGGCAAACATGAAATTATTTAAGAGATAAAAAAAAGTTGTTGCACAGCAGCTGTAGAACTCGTTAAAATACACAAATGATGTCAATGATAATAATGTATTGCAAAGTTAACCAATTCCGATGTATTATAAGTTGTAGATTAGAATTTCCAGATACTTAAAGGTATGTAATTTTTAACTTCTAAGTTCCTATTCCTTTTTTCATTCAAGGAGAACTAATACTTCAAATGCATCAATCAGTGGTTCGCTTTTTAAATATCTGATTACTGCTTATATCACTTTATCCTAGGTATAAGAACAAAAAATGTAAAATGTGCAAGGCATTTATACAGACGTTATCCAAAGAAACAAGACAAGTACAATTTGTAGAAGCTTGGGTGGAAAAAATCAAGTGGATATAATATATTACATGTGTCTTTATTCCTTACTAAAATTATAAAAACACATCCCTGATTAATTACTTATTAAAAGCAAATAATTCAACGTAGATTTTGGAACCCCCCCCCCCTCGGAAATTGACTTCTAAATACGTGACTGGCCGTGATTTCAACCTTCTCAGTGAGTTGGTTTGGAAAATTTTAAATTAAATTTTTGTTACGTTATTTTCATCGTTTTATTATTTCCATTGCCTCCCTTATGTAGAATGTTGTGGTATTATAAAAGTCATGTTGTCAACACTGATGCTACGCAAGACAAATGAACATCGCAACCCGATGAATGTCATGACCATGAGAAAGGTGAAACAGTACCATATATGTGTATAATATCTATAATATATTTATAAATGTTCAGGACTGTCTAAAAATAATTTACATATGCACCACATATGTATGATACTCTTTCAGGGAAGTTAGAAGGCGACGAAATATAATTTTCCGGTTTACTTATCCCAGAGAAACGCTGCTAACACAGTGTACAAATTTAGAGGGTCCGTCTCGGTAGCGTAGATGGTAGCATGTCTCCCTCACGTTCAAGAGGTCCCAAGTTCGAATCTCGGTCAGGGTGAGTTACCTAAATAAGGTTTTTCCGGGAGTTTTCCTTATCCTAAAAGACGAATGTCGGGTAACTGTAAGCTCCATGGACCCTGGGCCCATTTGAGCATCCTTTCAGTCATTCCATTCATCGTCCGATATGACTTATAGAAGTCAAAAGACGTAAATTACAAACAAAAAAGAGGAACGGAGCTCATTATAGATAGAAAGTGAATAGTAAAAGCTCAGTTGTTACTGAGATGAAATTGGAAGATTGGAACTTTCTCTTCCAAAATATACAAGGCGGCTTGCACAGGAAACAATTATTTCAATGTTCTCAGCATGGTGAATACCAAACTTTTAAACATGAAAACATTGCGAGTCACTGTGGTCTGTCATGTGACATCACAATCTGTTAGAGTTTGCGAAATATGGAGTAGGGAGTAGTTGACCCATGCTTAATATTTTCTCTGATGAATCATTAACAATAATAAGGAAAATAAGTGAAAACCTAGGAAAGCAGATTTCCTTATATATATATACTTGTTTGCTTTGATACTCTATAACAAAACAAATCGATAATGTAGACAGTAACCTGCAATTATGTGTGCGTTGCCTTTTTGTTTCCTAACCTAATTACAAATCAAAAGAGAAGAGGGCGTGGTAGCAAACGGAAAACATGACTACCACGAGTATAAACAAGTAATTTGAAAACATTATCTTTAAACAATTATCTGCATTAAGAGTACTAATGAAATAGGAATGGGTGGGAGTGAGGAAGGAAAGATACCAAACACGTGTCTACAGGTGTCTGAATACAAGTTAAATTACAGGACAATTTTAAATACGATAGTGTGCAGGTATGGAAGAAGTGGTAGTTCTCGACTTGAATCCCTAGTGTCGAAAGGACAATCGTTGTCTCCCTCTTCACTTACCTCTCTTACCTATACCTTTAAGCTGTGTCAGTTGGGGCTCTAAGAGTATTCTGCCTGATGAATGCAGTTATGGGAGGTCGCTGGTGTAGCATGGCTAGGTTAGACAGATCAATTCGATACTACTTCTGGAAGTGCTAAAATAACCTTACCAAAATTGCACCAAAATCATTTGCCCTATTTCATGCTGTTGCCAAGAGTGTTAATATTTGTATTAACTGGATTGATTTAATGTGTACAGATACCTAATAATGGTGCGTTTAATAAATTAAGTAAAGAAAGCTGCTTAAGATGTTTTCTGAACATTAAAGCTTTTTATAGCGCCATAGTGTAATCATTTGTGACACCTGTATTTAATAATGATTATGCCTTAAGTTAGTCTTAATTTTTTGTAGATAACATAAATGCAGTTCAGCAGGTTTGTATATTAACAACTGATTAATTCAAGCAGTACAGGTTATGCAAATTCAAGCAATAAGGGATCGGTCCGATGAATGGAAGAACTGTCAGTAGTTGCTTTTCTTTTAAAGGGTTAAACCATCTCTTAGTTTATTATTCTATGAATAATTAACTTATTTTTAAAACAGAATTCCTTTTGTCATTCACGTACACTTTAGTGTTACACGGATTGGTTACACGCAAGACTTGAAGAAATATGTACTCTAAGTTAGAAAGAAAAATCTGGGTAGAGAGATACATTGCACTGTTAAAACATCGAGTAAATTTGTAAGAGAAAAAACAGCAACGAGCATACATCTCTGAAATGGCTATTATGAAAAGATTATTACACCAAAACTACTCATAGAGCGTGTTCACGAATTAGTGCACTAAATTTCCAAGATTGTACTTCACGAATCCAGTATATTCAGCATATCGAACTGTCATTTACATGGAAAAAGTTTTGAACAATTGTATTATTTCTAAAATTCCTCCAACAATGTCAATGAATGTATATCTTCAATTTTATGAGAATTTCCTCTAAAGTCCTCTTTATTCTGAATGACCTTTCTATAACTGGTAAATCCTAAAAAAATGATCGAGAACTTATTACATAAAAAATGTACACATGCAGTTAAAGCACAGTTTACCTTTTTTGTGCAAACAACCGTATTTGAATGATTTTTTTTATTTTAGTTTGAATTTTGAAGTACTTAAGACTTACATTCGGCCCGCCTCGTTAGCGTAGATAGTAGCGTGTCTACCTCACATGCAAGGGCCCCGAGTTCGAATCTCGGTCAGGGTGAGTTACCTGCATAAAAAAATTTCCGCGCTTTTCCCTTACTCTGAAATACGAATGTCGGGTATCTCTAAGCTCCTTGGACCCTGGACTCATCTGAACATCATTTCACCCATTTCATTCAACGTGCGATATGACTTAACGTTGGAGGGCGTAATTACAAACAACAAACAAATCTCCTACAGTAGGACTCACTCATTTTTATGACGTCTTACAAATAGAATAGAATTCTGAAGCAACAGTTCTTAAAGTATTTAATATGAATTAGATAAAGAAGAAGCCTTTAAAAAATAGTTTACATAAGCATGAAAGAAAAATTAACGTGAATGTACATAGCATCAGACATTTTTAATCCTCTTATTTGCAGTGAATGGTGCGTTAAGGGTATGTATGACTGAAATTTCATGAAAATCGTGAAAATAACGACTTTTTTATTTTAATTCTATAAAATAATTTAGACATTCCCGAATTGAAAAATGCATAGTTTGCCTCCGAACGCCATTTTTAAATGCTTATTTAAATGTCGGTGGCCTTTAAACTCTGTCAGAGTCACGCCCTCTTTTGCCTAGATCCACATTCTTTGTCTGTTTTCCGTTCTTAAATTTTCAGTTCAAGAAAAGAAAAATAAGGCTTTCAGACAAAATAGTTCCTAAAATGTTGCCAATATATCAGAGGCTGGCTTCTACAACATTACTAGAGAGGTGCAAAACAGGAAAACACAGAATGCCAATGAATCTTTGCATCATGTCATATGGAATAAGTGCCCAAAGGAAGTTTTCATATCAAAACAAAAATTGGATCTTGCTGTTATTAAAAGCATCAGTGAGTTTAACATGGGTAGTCTTAAGTCATTGGAGCTGCAGCAAAATATCAGAGGTGAAAGTGTAGTAGACTCAGCAAGGAAAACTTCAGTGCAGCAAGATCAGACTCGTATCCTGCAAAGCAAGAAGCGAAGTTGTGCAGAAGAAAAGCAACATCTAAAGAAGAAAAAGGTGGAAAAAGCAGCAACAGAGGAGAGGAAAAAGAAATCTGAGGGTCCAACCTATCAGCCTGGTGGATTTTAATGTGAGTTATGCAATCAAATCTTTAATCGCTGTTTTCTCAATGTTCATATTTTCAGCATTTTTCTTCCTGTAAAATGCTCCTTGCGATGCAGTTTTTGTACTACATTCATGAAATTTCCTACACAGGTTCAAAATATCATGAGGAATGGAAATTGCCCTAGGTTTTATTGTGAAATGTATATAAGCATATATTTTTAATTTTCAAACACAAAACTTACAGTTTTTTAGACAAAAAAAGAATATTTGTAAATTAAACAATTTTTGTGACCTAAACTAAAGGAGACACAGAAAAACCGAGAGCAATTTCAAAACGTATGTGTATTATGAACATAGGGTTAAAATATTAGACCAAAATTCAAAATATGTTGTCGCAAGGGACTTTTTTAGTGACGTAACAAAAAACATAGAGAATTTATCATAATTTCTAAACTGCTGGAGAAAAATGGTTTAAATTTAGGTTGTAACATGTTTACATTATACTACACCTATGGTGTAAATTTGAAAAAGCTAGCATTATTAGTTCAGAATTTGAAAATTTCAGTCATACATACCCTTAAGCGGGAGAGATAAACAGCGCAGTCTAAATGTTGATGTTCATCTATTTTCTCTAAAGAACTAAACGTGAACTGAACGTTATTACTCTCAGGCTTATAAGTAATATTTGTTCTATAGTGTACAGAGCTACTATTATCCTCTATATTAACATCTAATTAAATGCCAGTTCGCTACTTGAATGAATGGAAATTGATAGATATCAGTTTTAATCGTTTAGCTCATTCAAGCTCTTCTTGCACAAAACTGCTCGGAGATAACCAGTTTTAGGAAATTAAAATGCATTATTCATAACAAGGAAAACCCTAGTTTTCTTGGAGATGTGCATCTGTAGTGTGTAGTACGTTTAATTCCTAGAAAGAGGGAAGGATAATTATTGACACACGCTCTACATGCAAACAATAAGCAAACGATGGCGTATTCATGAAACAGTTCGATCACTTTGACGTAATACACACGATTTCCCCAGCAGCGACCTTGAATCTTGTTTTCGCACAAACAGAAGAATGTTCTATCGTATCTAGGGCTCCTAATAGGTTACCTAGGATGACACGTGTAGTTCCTTGTAACTAAAGGCACAATATTACGCACGTACAGAGGCGGACATAAGTATTCGAACGTAAACATATGTATTACTTATATTATTTTAAAGCTACGCAGAGTAAGCATACGTAAATACAACTGGTACAAAATAAACTTGAGTCTTCCATTAAACATATAAACTCATAAATAGCAATTGAAACTAATTTGCAATACAAGAGAAATAAAACGGTTACTTTACATCTGGACATAAGTATTCGAACAGAGAACAGCTGGTATTTAGTTATCATCCGCTTTCTTTGAATTACTGCTGATAATCGTTTGGGCATTGTCTGTATGTGTTGTTTAGTGACCGCAGAGTCCATATTTCTCCACTCTGTTTGAAGAAGTTCTTTCAGATGGTCGTTGATTCTGATGTGATGCTTGCTCACACGCTCCTCGAGATGTTCTCTATAAGATTTAAATCTGGAGATTGGGGCGGTGTCTTCAAAGTGTGAGGAGTGTTGTACACGATCCAAAGCCTTACAATTTCAGCAGTATGCTTCCGATAATTGCCCTGCGGAAGTAAAAATCATGTCCTAATCCCAGCTTCTCTGCATTCTTTTTAAGATTGTTTTCGAGAATCCTCTTGTATTTGAATTTGTCCATGATCCCATCTATGAACACCAGTTCCCCAAAGCCAGATGAAGCTATACAGTCCAATACCATGTTTCACTGTAGCTACCATGTTCTTAGGTTCCCATTCTGTATTTGGTAGTCTCCACACTTTAAGACATCCATCACTCTTATGTCAGCAAAATTTGCTCTGTCCGATCAGAGAACCTTATCCCAGAATTCTGTTGGTTTCACCACATACTCTTTAGAAAATTCTATACGCTTTTTCTTATTCACCTTATTAACATATGGTTTCTTCCTAGGAACACGGGCATTGTACCCAGTACTATTTAAACCCGTTCAACTGTTCTGGTGTGAACCACAGTGACAGAATATTGCTCAAGGCAGCCTCTAATCTCAGATGCAGTGACTCTCGGATTCTGCTTCACCATTTTTATTATTTGCCTACTGTCTGTGGTGATGAGTTTAGAATGAGCGCCATTTCTAGGTTTATTTACAACAGTATTTGTCTGTTTGAAGCGTTGAATTATGCAGATAACTGTAGTTTTGCTTCTGTTAATGGTTTTGGCAATTTTAGAGAGAGATTTGTTTTGTTTGTACATATTTATCACGTTATTCCTCGCTGCCACCGTTGTCTCCTTACCTTTACGTCCCATATTACCTGTGAGTTCACAATCGGCTGAATAACTTTGAGCGCACCGTGTCGACGCATAGCATAAACACAACTGCTATGTGGTAGGGGCGCGTAGGGTACGTCCAACCACCTTTCTCTCTGTTCGATTGGGTACATTCGAATACTTATGTCCTCCAATAAGAGGGACAGTAGAATAAATACAGTACAGATTGTGTAATAAATACATGCAAAGTTATATTTTAAATATTGTTTCTGAGACACAAAATGTTAATATTTACATATTTAAAAATTCGACCCTGCCAAATAAATATTACAGTATTTATAGTACGTGCAATGTTACATGTTATATTATTCGAATACTTCTGTCGGCCTCTGTACGTGAATACCTCAAATATTTGTCCTTACACAGAGTGATTTATAGAGAACTGATTCATTTCATGCATTAATTATTGTGTTCGAAATTCTCTCAATGCCCCAATTTTAGCACAAATTAAGCTGGAGTTTCGACTGTCTCTCACTAGATGCGCAGATGCTCTTGCTTTGTTCCTAATAGTTACCAACTGTTTTTGAGATTCTCTTATATTCATTATAAAATTGGAGTGCACTAAATAACGACTCTTCCTTGTGAAGCAATCCTGGATTGCGAATTCAATTACAGTTATTCAAAATGCGTATCAGAGTGTTCGGAAACCTCCGAAAAGAAACACAATGCTTGGCCAGGAAACAACTAGATTTCTGGTGAGTGAAAAGCAAACATCGTTCATCTAGGCTTCCTACGGTTGTATATCATTAAGATTTTTGTCGCAGGAGATGAAGTACAGCTACTTAATGTGTTACAGAGCTGCGAAATGCAGGTCTAAAGTCATATGGGGTTAGGGTTGCCCATCAGTTACAGGAACGAGATAAAGATAGACGACTGAATTATTGTCGTTGGTTTCAGGCGTTCATTGTGCAAAATCCTTGCCATATTGTCCATCACATGGTACACAGATGAAACATGGTTCCATTTATCCGGCTATTGAGCCAGCCAAAATTCACGTATTATTCATGAAGCACCTATGCACCCGGTTAATGCGCAATATCCACACGGAGAATAGTGGAGCCAATTTTGTTTTAAAGTCCTGCCAGTACTGCAGAGTAGTGACGGATTTTCACGGAGTTTGCTGAGTCAAGGATATCTTCAGAAGGACCATGACACTAATTGCAAGTTTCTTCGACGACCGGATAATTTCCAGGAACCTCTGGCCACTCACAACTTCAGATCTGACATCCCAGGACTTCCCTCTATAGAGTTACTCAAAAGACGAGGTTTACGCTGCACGTCCCCAGACATTGGACTATGTGATGCAGAACACTGCACAGGAGGTTCAAGCTATTGGCAACAGAGTAGCTATAGAAATAGCTATAGAAATTTTTAAATAATAGAGGCATACCTTTACAAATAATTGAAGTTATAAAAAGTATGTACATTGACACAAAAATAAATAAAAGAGAACCAGTAATAGTTAATGGTGGCGTAAGACAAGGTTGTCCTTTATCAACCGCACTTTTTAATTTATATGTTGACGATTTGATCCAATAAAGTAAATGGAGGCATTAGTGTATCAGGAGCTAAATTGTAAACTATTTTGTATGCAGATAATCAAATAATAATGGCCACAAATGAAGATGACCTGCAGAAAATGCTGTATAGTCTAGATAAAATTGCCACAGAATATGGAATGAAAATATCAGCAAATAAATCCAAACCAATGGCATTTAAAGGAATTAATCCAGGAAGATCAAAAATAGTGTTAGATAGCATAATAATTGAGCAGAAATCACACTTTAAGTATTTAGAATGTAATGTCTCATACCAAGGGGAAGCTGATATAACAGAGAAAATAAATAAATTTAAATATATAACAGGCACAATAAAAAGAACATTAAAAAATAAAGCAAGAAAGGACTCTATAATAAAACTATACAAAACAATGGCAATACCAACTCTGATCTATGGATGAGAAACATGGACACTAACAAAAAGAAATAGTACGAGAATACAGTCATCAGAAAGAAATTCATAAGAGCAATAGCTGGATATACCAAAATTGATAACAAACGTAGTCAGGAATTAAAAGTAGAAGATATAAACCATACTATTGAAAGAAATATAAATCAATGGAAAGAACATGTTCAGAGGATGAATAATAACAGAATACCAAAAATAGCTTTAAACTAAAAACCTATAGGAAGAAGAAACCAGGGAAGACCGAAGAAAAGATGGGCAGACCAATTTGGAGCCGGAACGGGTTAAACAATCCAAAGCCGTGAGGTAGAAGAAGAAGAAGAAGAAGAAGAAGAAGAAGAAGAAGAAGAAGAAAGAAGAGAAGAAGAAGAAGAAGAAGAAGAAGAAGAAGAAGAAGAAGAAGAAGAAGAAGAAGAAGAAGAAGAAGAAGAAGAAGAAAGAAGAAGAAGAAGAAGAAGAAGAAGAGAAGAAGAAGAAGAAGAAGAAGAAGAAGAATGAAGAAGAAGAAGAAGAAGAAGAAGAAGAAGAAGAAGAAGAAGAAGAAGAAGAAGAAGAAGAAGAAGAAGAAGAGAGAAGAAGAAGAAGAAGAAGAAGAAGAAGAAGAAGAAGAAGAAGAAGAAGAAGAAGAAGAAGAAGAAGAAGAAGAAGAAGAAGAAGAAGAAGAAGAAGAAGAAGAAGAGAAGAAGAAGAAGAAGAAGAAGAAGAAGAAGAAGAAGAAGAAGAAGAAGAAGAAGAAGAAGAAGAGAAGAAGAAGAAGAAGAAGAAGAAGAAGAAGAAGAAGAAGAAGAAGAAGAAGAAGAAGAAGAAGAAGAAGAAGAAGAAGAAGAAGAAGAAGAAGAAGAAGAAGAAGAAGAAGAAGAAGAAGAAGAAGAAGAAGAAGAAGAAGAAGAAGAAGAAGAAGAAGAAGAAGAAGAAGAAGAAGAAGAAGAAGAAGAAGAAGAAGAAGAAGAAGAAGAGAAGAAGAAGAAGAAGAAGAAGAAGAAGAAGAAGAAGAAGAAGAAGAAGAAGAAGAAGAAGAAGAAGAGAAGAAGAAGAAGAAGAAGAAGAAGAAGAAGAAGAAGAAGAAGAAGAAGAAGAAGAAGAAGAAGAAGAAGAAGAAGAAGAAGAAGAAGAAAGAAGAAGAAGAAGAAGAAGAAGAAAGAAGAAGAAGAAGAAGAAGAAGAAGAAGAAGAAGAAGAAGAAGAAGAAGAAGAAGAAGAAGAAGAAGAAGAAGAAGAAGAAGAAGAAGAAGAAGAAGAAGAAGAAGCTATAGAACGATGTGTCTGAGTTGTGCAGGGTGGAGGACATTTTCAACATTTACTGTGAAGGTAAATGACCTCCCACAATTCGTCTATATTTCACGTATAATTTGTCGCTAGCACAACTCGTTTTGAAACCATTATTGAAAGAAATGAGTGAGCGTTATAAATCACCCTATATGAATCAAAGAAGGCTTAATTATTTCAAAAATGAGTTATCTATCACGCAGCGAGTATATAACATTTTTAATCTTCTCCCCTTAATATTTTGGCAAAGAATTGTGACATTATGGCAAGTTTTCTTCATACAAAGCCTTTTCTAATCATCCAATAAGCCATGAACTCTCATAAGGTATCCAAAGTATCAAAGCTTCCTATACAGGATGATCACTTCCAGTGACTGTCATTTATAACGTCTCGTTAGACCGCAATTTAAATGGTTGTCTACGATTATTTTAGATACGTCTAGTGCTTAATTTTTGCGCGGGTACATCCCAAGACATCGTGTATTAAGTTTTAAGTTTCGAAGTTGCTACGTTTCAAATTTGAACGGAATCGGTAAAATAAAATTTGACTGTCACTTTGGGGTTAAGGTTCAGGTGGAGAGCGTGATCTAACGCCAAATTTATAAAGTAGGACTGCTGTTTGAGGGCACTGCAGGACAAGCGCAAGATTTTGAAAGTAAAATTGGTTCTAACACAGGACCTCATACCCGTCTGGTCAGCATAGGCTTTACAACTTAGGCATTTAAAGGGAAGGACATGGTTGGTCATAAACTCTGTAGGGCAAAGCTTTATCTTACGTACGAGCTAAGTATTCAAAGCCCATGAAAGTACAAAAATGGTATGAAACATAAATAAATCGAACTCAGTTAGAGGCGTATTTGATGGAAATTCAAGAAAGGCAACGCAGACTCTGTAAATTAACCAAATAAAGTGTAATTCAGTTTCAGTTTGAAGAATCAGGTGGTAATGATTGGTGTGCTGCAGCAAGGCAGTGAAATTTGCGTCATGGAAATATTTCTCCCTGACATTTGAGAGGAATGTTGGACCTCTTTCGGTTCCTGAAACTGCATCATGTATTCCCAGAAGCCCAGGTTATAGTTAGGTAAGACAGAGCTAGCCGGTGAGAGG
Source organism: Mantis religiosa (assembly GCA_030765055.1). NCBI lineage: Eukaryota > Metazoa > Arthropoda > Insecta > Mantodea > Mantidae > Mantis > Mantis religiosa. Next base: position 104,852,171 of record CM060956.1, on the reverse strand, counting down.
ATTGATGTCCTTGCTAGCACATATCGCTATCCACCTTAGTCATTCCCTCATCCGTTCCTCCCAGGTACCGTAGTAGTACACTATGATGTGCTTTTAACTCCATGCGATTCAAAATTAACACCCCAATATGATGTCCCTTGTCCTTAGCACCTTAGATTAAATACAAATGACTGTCATTTAAACATTTTTTCTTGAATTTCGAATATAAATCAGTATTATAGGTATATACAAGTATAATAAAATTGGAATTTGAGTTTTTCTTTACGAACGCCCTTTAACTGCTGTAGTTCTCAGGTCCCTATTCTATATTATGCTTAAAGGATCACTTAATTTTGCTCACAGGTCTCTTTATTAAGCTTTAGGTTCTTTTACATACTGTAAACCTACGACACAGGACCGTCAGCTTTACTGTCTTTCGGGGGAAGTCACTATTGCCCTCGTGGGGTTTGAACCCGAGGTATCTCTGGAACAAGGGCTAAGGGCTATTACAAGTAATAGCAAGTAATCTTTATTTCCATTTCAATTACAAATTATTATACATTACTATAGTAATTACTTATTACTATACTGAGTTGCTGGTTACCCTTGGGCCCAATAGACTCAAACTCTGAGGTTGTCGAGCTAATGGGTCCCTATTGGCAACTTATCTAAAATAACTTCATCTTCATTTCCGTCATATATACTTATCTTCCTCAACCATTTGGCTCTTACTTTGCCCAAAAAGTTCCCAATTTCACTTAAATTTTTCCTAGTCTTTACACTCATTAACTTCATTGCTTGAATTTATTTTGGTAGCCTTGACCATTCTTTTCTACCTATCTACTCCCTAAGCAACCTAGTTTCTTCACATTCTAAAAGCAAATGCCATTCTTTATTCCTTTGGTGATACAATGGGCATTTCTCCAGATCCCTCCCTCTTCCCAAACCCTTCAGTTTTACCACCCCTGTTCTGTCACATGCAAAGCCTTCTCTTGCTTATTTAGCCATGAATCTTTCTGATTTAGTCTTTCCTGTACTATTGACGCAGAATATTCTGCTCATCTAAACTCCTAATTCTGACCCAATATTTTAACACCCTTTTCACCATTATCTCTGTAGTTCCCAGTCTTCCCAATTCTGCTTGCGCCACTCCATTTTGTGAAGCTGGTGGTAAGCCCAAAACTTGTTTGCAAAAGTTTCTGTGTATCACATTCATAGTTACATCCCCCTCCTCCAAACCCCATATCTCTACCCCATAGAGCATTTTTGCTTCTGCTATGGCTGTGCAACTTCTCTCCAGCTGTTTTATTTGCATTTCTGGTAATTTATCTAGGCATGCTTTAATAGCTTTTAATGCAATTTTACCTTTTGCCATTGCCATTCTCTTCTGCTCTTTCCAACCCCACTTACTGCTTAATCGTACTCCAAGATAATTAAATGCATTGACCACCTCAATTTCTCTTCCTTGCCAGTACCATTTCTCATTTTTTCTTAACTTTTTGCCTTTCTTGAATACCATAATTTTGGTTTTTTTTATTAATTATTAAAAGTAATAAATGTGGAATAAAACTAAATAATTATACTGTAAATCTTATTTGACTTCCTTTGAAGCATATTAAAATACGAGTATAACTTTCTCGAGGTTAAGTTACAAAATCGTTTCCTTCTAAACTGAGAAATGCAGAAAATGTGAATATTCGGTCAGTTTGCTGTGACCTGAACGATTGACCCGGCAGATATTCTTATCCTTGTTCGGGATCCACCGCCAAGGATATCCCAAAGTTCACATCTGCACTATTGTTAACAAGACCTTGTGTCTGTCATATTATTAGCAGAACATACGCAAGGGCTTGGCTAGTCATGCGATGTAATGCAGCAGAAACAGAAGCACTATCATCGAGGAAACGATCACATACATTCAATAACTTTAGCTTATTTCTGTACAGGAATGTTTTCTGGAAGTTCATTCAAATTTAAATTTATAAAACAGTTCGTGAATTAAAGCACATACTACTGCCTGCCCGTTATGATTTTCCAAACTGGCTTCTAATCCCAACTGAGAAAGAAAATTGTAAAATGGCTGATGTTAAATCGACTGAAAATTTTAATAAATTGTGAACCTTACTTTCCTTTCTCTTCTTCTACCTTTTTGTTTATTAATATAAGTGTTTGTGCCATTTACTGCAACAGAAATAACAGAAAGGATTTTCGTAAACAGAATTAGCGAAGTTGTTTATCAAATAGAATTTAGTATCAATGGTAAAACTCGGTTTACATCCCACATTACTCTAACCATGCACTATGCCACAATACATGCATTAATATTGGTCTAGAACGGTTGTCAGCTATCTAAATGCTTTGTGACGTCAGCGAACAAGTCTCTTTGCCCTAACGTAGGAACTCAGGAAATGTAGCAGAAGTGCGAAATTGCTGTTAAAGGACTGGCAGGTGTGTTATATTTTGTACTAATGTAAGAAACGACGTACTTCCTCCTTGCCCTTTGCCTACCAATATCCGAAACATTTCTATACCACATGACTGCGATACGTCACACGTAACTCAACTTTAATTTGAAAGTTACTTTTTTGTGTGTGTAATTTACGTCTTCCAACGCTAAGTCATATCGGACGAAATGAAATGGGTGAAATGATGCTCAAATGAGCCCAGGATCCATAAAGCTTAGAGTTACCCGACATTCGTCTTTCAGGATAAGGGAAACCCCGGAAAAAACTTATCCAGGTAACTTGCCCTGACCGAGATTCGAACTCGGGACCTCTTGAACGTGAGAGAGACACGCTACCGAGGCGGACATGAAAGTTACTGTTCTAGCGTAAGACCTATGTGGTCACCCATTTAATTTATTGCAATTTACGTCCTAAACGTCGTTATGTCTTATCGAACTTTGAATAAAATGGGTGAATTCGTCTTTCAGGATAGGGGAAAATACCAGGGAGGGAAAAAGGAAAAAAAAGCACCTTATCCAGGTAAGTCACTCTTTCTGAGATTCGAACTTGGGAGCTTTTGTACGTGGCTGGCACCTACTTAATTGCTTTTGATATTAGTACATGATGCTTTCATTCATAATGGATTTTTTTTTTTTTTTTTTTTTTTTTTTTTTTTTGCTTCGAAAATGTTAATGTTGGTATGATGAAGTTACTAAAATCTAAACACATGTGTTCTTTCTAATTTTAATTAATTCTGTCAAATGTGATACTTTAAAGTGCTGCTGCAATATTCTGGAGAGGATTTCCTAATGTGGTGTATTATTTTTAACGTTTATTAACAAATAATAAGCTAATTTAACTGGCATATTAAGTTGCAGCATCCTACTACAGCAGAAAGATTAGAGGTGCCAACTTTGAGGCACAAATTTTGGCTTTACAAAATCTGACTCAAACCAATTGAATGCAGGTCTTTTAATTTATCGTAATACTTATTTTACTTAAACAACGCCAACGTTAAGAGTAATAAACATTTGGTTGTCTTAGTTAATTGATGGAAATTAATCATTTCTTCATACTAGCCGTATATAGGCTAAGGTTTCTGATAGATAGTCAACATGAAAAATTCAATGCCATGGCCGGGATTTGAACCACGGATCTCCTGGTTTCCGTCCACTCACTCTTACCCTTTGTGCTACCATGGCCAACTTGCTGTCATGACATTAAATTTTCTATTTGACTCGTGTATTTCCCCGGGAGACCACTAGGGGCTCTCGCATTCGAGATACACCGTTTGTGGCGACTTACTTGAGTCACAGGCTTCATCATTTAACTCTTATTATAGTTAAATGATGGATTCAGCTCCAAATATAAATAAGTAAATTAATTTAATAAAGTCTACAAACGTATCTAAGCCATGTCTCTAGAAAACCGTTTTATTATGGATTTTTTAACATACCACATTACATGTAGGTTACACAACATTGAGGGAGAATGGGGAGAAGTACGAAAGGGAGAAGAAAATGATATCAGATCTGTAGATTGTGAGAGAAGAAGGAAAGATGAGAGAGAGGTTATGCTGGTGGCGTATAAAGCACCAAACATTTTTAATGTTCTACAGTGGAAAACTATTAGGAATCACCTCTTTAATTACATTCAGCACGTCCGAATAATTTGGTAACATTTGTTCTACTGTTTTAATAATTAAAGTAATGGATTTTGCAAGTTCATTTGTTTCTGATGCAAGGAGTATGCAATATCAAGACTAGCATTTATTGATCCGCGTTTAAACAGCTGACTATCGGCTTTGCGTTAGTTTCTGATGCATTGAGTATGGAATATCAAAACTAGCATTTACTGATCCGCGTTTAAACAGCTGACTATCGGCTTTGCGTTAGTTTCTGATGCATAGAGTATGGAATATCAAGACTAGCATTTATTGATCCGCGTTTAAACAGCTGACTATCGGCTTTGCGTTAGTTTCTGATGCATAGAGTATGGAATATCAAGACTAGCATTTATTGACCGCGTTTAAACAGCTGACTATCGGCTTTGCGTTAGTTTCTCGTGCATAGAGTATGCGATATCACGGCTAGCATTTATTGACCCGCGTTTAAATAGCTGAATGTCGGTTTTGCTTCACGTACATATACTCCTATTTGCACATGTGCCTTGAAACTATTAATAGTTTCCTAATTATCAGGAACTAGAAAGGAATGTAACTGTATATGAAGAAGGGAAGTCATACGATTGTTGCACGTTATAGATCTGAAAGTAAAATCTATAGGTTAGTTGTATGAGAAATAAATAGTTCACGCAGTGCTGCTGATATCAGTAAGCTTAACACGTAAGTAACGATCATTTTGGTGCAAAGTAACAAATTAAAAGTCTATTTCCCCGTATTTAACGGAAGCACTTCCATTTCCTCAAAACATTTATTTTACAATTATCTTCCGTCTGCATTATTGTATTCCACTCCAAAATTTGCTGTTAAGATTTTATTCACAGTATATGTTTTAAGATCCTTGAATAAATAAATAAACATTTTGGAATGGGGTCCACACGAGTAATCCTCCACCTTAAACTACACATTATATAAAACCATTTTATAGCTGTTAAGGGGTAAATGATCGATAAAATCTATACACAATAATGCAGATTTCGTTAAAACACATAGTTTGTTTCAGATAACATATTTATGGCTATAGATAAATATTTCTAAGAATAATTTGCACAAGAGGGAGCTCGAAAAAGATAAAGTCATATCAGCGTATTCTTAAGGCTTCTTAAAACTACTTTGTAGAAGACTAGCAGGGAAAGTCATGTTAATACTAAGTCAGCCTTCCCCCGCCCCTTTATTTTATCGCATGCAACGATGAAGTTAATAAATTTCTGATTAGCGATCTGTGGGCGCTTGCAAAACTGTGTTGAACGCGTCCAGTTCGCCTTGATGTGACCTTCTTGCCAAAACCTAGCATTTAGAACAATGTTTTAAAAGAGAAGACAAATTTATTGTGGAACCTTCTTCAACTCGATATTTGCACGAGTGGATTTTTAAACCTCGAATGACAGATAATTTAATTCCCTCCATAGAGTAAACAAACATTTTCGCAAGCTCTTAGCTTAGAGTCTGCAACTAAAAATTCTAATATATTTTATTTCTTTGAAAATGTATAACAATTTTTATATGTTCAAGACATTTACATGACAAATTATATACATATATATAGTCACGTTGCCGCCATCGCACGTGTGCATTGTAGCACCTGAGTGGAAGAAGGTGTTGTTACTCCGCATATGTCATCTATTGGTTAGAGAGGCGCGGTCTTTTTCAATTTTCAGTAACCTGCATGATACAGTCTTCCTTCGTAGTCCGTTTATAACGTCCGTCATTGTCAATGTCTTCTTCATCAACATCGGAACAGCCATTGATATTTTTGAAAATGTTTATACAATCTTCTTCCACACTTATTTCTTCTTCAATCTTGTTTTCTGGCAAGTCACACACACCAGGCCACAACGTTTTCCATGACTTTATCAAAGTTTCTCTTCCAACCTGGTCCCAAGCACGGGGGGGGGGGCTGTAATGAATTCTCCCGCTAGCAAGAGAATTCAAGTAATGTACCTACTCACGATAGCAATTTACTGTCTGTAAAACAAATCATTCACTACGCTAAACAACTTTTTTTCAAAACTATTCCGGGTTAACAACGTTTTACTATACTTCTTTGCTGATGCTCCTTTTTTTCTTAAACAGTAAGTCGCTATTCATTCTTTTTCATTCTCTTATGAAAAGCATGAAATTACAAAACAATCAGAAAGCGATTCGTGTTTTAAACTTCTCACTATCGCTTAAGGCTACCGTGTACTTCTTATATTTATACATTTCTTTATAATTATATAAAATATGTTTACTCGATTAAGGAATAAAGTTGAAGAATAAACTTTTGTAAAACTGGTTTGCAAAAGAGTGAACTGAGATTTTTTTAATTTACGTCCTCCAACGTTAGGTCATATCGGATGATGAAAAAAATGGTGAAATGGGAGCTCAAATGAGTCCGGGGTCAATGGAGTTTAGAGTTACCTGACATTCGTCTATCAGGATAACGGAAAACCCCGGAAAAACCTTATCCAGGTAATTCACCCTAACCGAGATTCGAATTCGGGACCTCTTGAACGTGAGGCAGACATGCTACTATCTACGCTACCGAGGCGGGAAAACTGAGAAAGTCATATGAATACAACAGGTTAGGTGTTTCTTTTACTTTTATGAGACATCAACGTAAATACACGGACTTCTTTTATTTTCAATGAGTCGCCGTAGGGGAGGGGATCCGTCCCCTTCAACTGCCGTGGTGCGGGCGCTGCGGGCCCCTAGCACTCGTGATACCTCTGACGTTACTAGAGGAACCTCGGGCCGAACATTCGAGCCCCTCCCTGAATGGGAGTTGTTCGGATTGGGTTGGACTCGAGGGGGCAGTGGTTCTGCGGACGGGGTTGAGGGAAGCCATATATTCCCGAGTACTAGCCAGCATAGCTAGTAGCAGACGTGCTAGAACACCAGGCGGCCCTACCGAGGTTAATCGGTAGCCTTCCCCTTTGGAGTTGGTGCGCGTAAGTGGCGTATCCACTTCCATCCCGTCTTGAGTCCATAGGACAAGATGGGGGGGAGCCTTGTTAGTCTCTAGGTCTTTCCCTATGGAAAGCCCCACGGAGGCGCTGGGCACCCTTTCGGGACAGCTCAGTAACTCCGTGGTCATTAGAGGGGAGGTCAGTCTTCACTTTGTGTGGATTGCCCTGGTATATACCCTCGATATATATACCATATATATATATGGTATACTTTAAATATCTCCTAAATAGCTTGTGAGAGATCAACAGAACCTTACCTGGCGACTTAGTGTCAACCCTACTAAGTCGCAAGCCATCGCCTTCACCAAGCGGAGAGAAGATGATGTCCCAGAACTGCGCATTGCGGGTGGCTTCGACCACTGGACCACCCAGGCCAAGTATCTCGGTGTCACCCTAGACAGCAGACTCACCTGGAAACCTCACATAGCAAATAAGTGCAACAAGATCTCCCGTAGGATGGCCCTCCTCTATCCCCTCTATCATCGTAATTCCTGTATGTCAATTCCAAACAAATTATTGCTGTACAAACAAGTCCTTCGTCCTGTCATTACATACTCATGCCAAGTATAGGACATTGCTGCAAGTTCCCACCTCTAGAGCCTCCAAGTTCTCCAAAATCGGTTCCTTCGCAGATCAGTCAATGCTGGCTGGTACATTCCCAATGCTGACATTCATCACAACACATCCATCCCTCCCTACACTTCACGATCACATTCTCTCCCTCTCCCATAAATATTTTTACTCTTTGCTGCACAGTTTCAATACTCTCTCATCCGTGGCCTCGGAGAGTATGATAAAGACCCCGGAGAACGCTATAAAAGGCCCAGACTAACCCTAATCACCCACTAAACATCACAGCATTCTCCAAACCCATATTTAATTAAAATAAACGCCAACACAATCACACCGTTCACCCACAATATCTCTAATAATCACCATATTTCTACCAACGAAAACCTAGTCCTTGCACTGTAATAGTCTGAAAATCACCGCCTTAAAAGGCGGTACAGCCTTCTAGCGACACATGCACTGCTTGCTGCATAAAAAATATTTAATCATAATCTAAATTAAATGTTTTATGACGATAACTATTTCCTTTGTTATTGGTTTGAATATTTGATAGTTGTTTGTGATACAAAGGTTAATTTTTTACCGCTGCATCATACAGTATTTTAGTCAGTTCTAAATATTTATAGATATTTTTCAGATTATCTATAAATATATGTCATTGTTTTACCTTCCTCGTAGTCATGATATTTATTTGTCTTGCGTAGCATCAGTTTTGACAACATAACTTTTAGAAAACCACAATATTCCACATAAGGGAAATAATAAAACGATGCAAAGAATGCCAACAACACATTTTCAGTAGAATTATGTCTTTATCTTGTACCAATTTAGGAACTTGTATGCAATCTCATTTGCTTTCCTGATTTTGTGGGGTATTTTTTTTTTAATTTACGTCCTCCAACGTTAAGTCATATTGGACGATGAATGGAATAGGTGAAATGATGCTCAAATGAGCCCAGGGTCCATAGAGCTTAGTTACCCGACATTCTTCTTTCAGGATAAGGGAAACCCCCGGAAAAACCTTAGACAGGTAACTCACCCTAAACGAGATTCGAACTCGGGACCTCTTGAACGTGAGACAGACATGCTACCACAACGCTAACGAGGCGGGCATTTTTTGGGTAACAATTCTAATTTCACTGTCTAGGCTACTCGTAAAATTTGAACAGGTTCAATATGGTCCATGTTCATATTCAAATTACCTGCCGCTTTATACAAGTATTGTTCAACTGGGATTCATGGCCTTCTTGAATGAAGCGATTGTCACATTCCGCGAGAAACCAGCGTGTTAAATGCTTAGCGAAAGATTTTTTTTTACTTTTAACACAACCGTGAGCTACTAAATGGCCCATTTTCACCACAAACTCTCTAAAGAACTGTTTTTTCCCCTCCAAACTGAAGTCAATATTCATTGGAATGTTTATGCCGTTACAGAGTCAACCGCTTTTTAAAAATATAATCCTTGTTTCACATAAGCTTGCCCCGTATCTCATAACGGTCACGTGACCTAATCACCTCTCATTGGCTGCTGTTGTGTATAGACTGTTGTGCGGTAAAAATTAGTTCGTTATTTAACATGGTGATATATGTTTATATGTTGGAAGAGAATTGTCAAATTTATATTTTCGTAACTGTTTGAATTAAACATAATTCGCAACAGAGTTGATTTCTCTGAAATGCATGTTAATTCTTAAACGAAGTAAAGAGGAGGTTCCTTTGCTCTCAAGCACATGGCACGATAGCACGTGCTTTAGCGGTAGTGATGACGTATTTGTTTATATGACTTTTATCACTGACCTTGTTTTGAACTGGATTAGTCATATATAGCCATTCGAAGGTGTGTTGTGCCGAGTGCGAGAGCTAAATTATTTTATTGCGCGTGTACTTATTACATGTATAATGGCAGAGTCTACCGCCAGTTTTTCGCTGAAGCATCGCAAGGGAAAACCTTTACAAATCGGCGAAAAAGAATTGTGTTGCATGTGTATAATGCACTCACAGAGAAGAATCCGTCTTTGTCAGTGAGAGAAGTTGAACAGCTGTGCTCTGAACTTACAGGTGTGTTAGATGCTTAGGAACAGAAATGAAATGAAATGAAATTGAGACAACAGGAAACTTACCACTCCAGGGGCGATATTGCTGTGTGGCGAAGACTTTATTTAAGGACAATGAGATTGTACCGGGATACAAATCGCTAAATATATTACCTTGACGAAACTTGGATGAATGAAGGACATACGAAAAGTATGGCATGACGCGAATTTTAAGACTGAGAGACAAGCATTTTTGCAAGGTATGTGTGCTGGTTTTAAATAATCCCAGTGGAAAAGGCCGAAGACCTTTCATTATATACTTGTTTCAGTTTCATTGCTCATTCATTCAGTTTCAACTTGCTCAGTTTCATTATAAACTTCATTATTTTTGCATGCCTTCATATTCTTATTTGTATGATTTTATCTATCTTCCTGGAAATTATTATGATGTTTACTGCAGGTTTAAATGTGACGGGAACGCACCCCTATGGCCTATGGCGCGAAAGCATTAGCCAATTAGGATGCGGGGGAAGGCAGTTGCACGCGGAGTGATAAATGTCAGCGAGGCAAGGTTATATGAAACAGAGATTAGCACTTCCTTTACACTAAGTAATGCTTCCTTCTTGTGCAGGTATGAAATGCTCAATTATGCAATTATAATTCATCTCGAGTATTTCACACATACGTCATTATCCTCGTATAGATCAATCAAGTACTAGGATTCGTCATATACCGATCAATCGCTAATCTCTAAATCGATAATTGTACACCATTCACAATTATCGCTCAGCAATGATTATATGTTTCTTTACTGTTGGGTATAACGATTACATAATCTTGTACGCCGTGGCCTGTGAGGTTAAGTTACATTTATGTGCTAATGTACGCCTATGTGATTTAGGGAATCAAATAACTTCTTTTATTGCTATTAACAATTTGTTTTCTCGTGAAATAGTCTGTACAAATGCAACTCTTGGTTTTGAACTTCCCTAGATAAATTCAAAACCACTCGTGTCATTACGTATGATAAACAAACAGTATAAGAATGGATTTATAAACGTGCGAACAGAGACAGCCACGTGTGAATGCAGCACGTGATTTTTCTCTATTTCTCAATAACTATTTTTCTGAATACAATCCAACTTACAAGATACATTTACTGAGATCCCATGCCTGTTTTAAAACGGATTGTTATAAAGGTCGTATTAAGTACGGCTACCCGCTGACCTCTCGACCTCATTAACCACTCAGGCCCTGAAATCGTATAACAAGTGACATTAAAAGCGTTCAAAACACTAACACTATTACGTTATTATTGCCCACTCGCTCTCCCCACTTCAGGGCATGAAACGACAAACAGAAAAATGCAAGTTGTTACATGGCAAAGTTCCAGTTACGAGGTCGTAAAAAATCATCCGGTTTAACAAGGGTTTTCCTCATAGCTAAGGTTAGGATTCATATGCAAATTCATAGATGCTTCCCTCCTATCAGAGGAATTGTAAAACTAGTTTGTGCCTGACATATCTACTTAATGTCTTAAAAGTAGTAAGTACTTCACCTAGAAGTATGCCAAAATCAGGCCCTGCGAGTAATAACCGGTGCAGCAAAATCAACTCCAATCACGGCAATGCAAGCCTTAGCTCGGAACTATCCAATACATCTAACTTTAGAGGAGCAGGCACTAATACAACATGAAAAAAGTTGCGGTTAAAAACAACAAAATGGGAGAAAAGATTACTACAACCAATCAAGATGAAAACACAAACAAGTTTCCTTCACAAAGTTACGGAATTAAAAACAGATCTGAATCTTCCTAATTCTAAAGAAAACATTTTAATCAAAGAAAACCCACTGACTTTTGAACCAATTAATATTCAATTAGATTTAGAACAAATAGTTACAAAATCTGAAACTTCCAAACTTGTACTAAAAGCACTAGCATTAGAAACTGTGAACAATAGATACCCACCTGAAGAATGGTTACGTATCTACACAGATGGATCTATTTTGGACAACAACTCAGGAGCAGGAATTAAGTGTGCACTGTTCTCATTCTATCAACCAGCAGGATACCACACAACAAATTTTGATGCAGAAGTAACGGCTATTCATATTTCACTCCAACACCTTTTATACAGAATAGATAAATTCAAAAATGCTCTCATACTTTCTGATTCTAATGCAGCATTATTTGCAATAAGTTCATATAAAATGAGGTCAATCCAAATTAAAGAATGTCACAAAGTGATCCAAAAACTTCAAAAACTACAGAAAAATAATTATATTGCAGTGGATACCTGCAAATTGTGGAATTGCTGGAAATTAATCAACTGATTTTCTTGCCAAAAAATGTGCAAATTTAATTCAGAACAAAAGTAAAAGCTTACCCTTCACATCCATAAAAAGATTAATCAAAAACAAATATAAAAACAAACAAAACCAGTCAATGACTAACAAAGCCAATGATAAAAAATGGAACATTTTAATTAAAAATCCATAAATTATTCCAGAAATCCCACGTAAAGCTGCAGTAGCAAATTTTAGATTACTTATGGAACATGATTATTTGGCCAAACACTTACACTTATACAAGTCCAAATAGTCCTCTGTGCAACAAAAAAGAGGAAATGACTGAAGAACACCTAACCTGTGAAGCCCTACCTGCCGGACCCACTACAGAGAAATATTGGAGAGCACTATCATTTGAAAACAACAACTTAACCATATAAACGCATTCTATACCACTCACTGATCAAGCCTATTTGGCAATATGGTTGCTCCATATGGGGCTCTGCTGCAGCGTCACAAGTAAAAAGAATCCAAGTAATCCAGAGCAGATACATAAGAGTGACCACAGGTACCCCAAGGTATGTTATCAACACCACACTTCACAGGGACCTGAACATTCCAGAAGTGATGGATGTCATCAGGACAAGCTTCACCAGACTACACCAAAATTTTGCCAATCATCCAAATCCACTGCTACATCCCCCTCCACAACCACAAAATAGAAGACTAAAAAGAAAACGACACAACAACCTGCTCATTTAATATCATGTGTTTTGTATATATGATAAAGTTGTTTTTCGTTTTGTGATTATAATATAATATAAATTGATTGTTCTTTCACACTAGCCATGTGTAGGACGCATCATGAAAGGTGAAGACTGGAGAAGACAGAAGAGAGCCAGGTTGAAAAATTCAATGCCATAGCAGTTGGAGAATTTAATGTCATATCGGTACGTTGGCCATAGTAGCTCAATGGTTAGAGCGGCTGGATGGAGACCAGAAGATCCGTGGTTCAATTCCCTTCAATGACATTGAATTCTTCAGTCTGGCTCTACCCTTTCATAATGCGTACTACACACGGCTAGTGTGAAAGAACAATTAATTTCCATTAATTGTACCTAATAGTAGTCCGAACTATAAAGCCCGGGCCTTAAAGTAGTTACAGCATAGTAAGTCGCCATTAAGATAGTTGTCTCATGTGTTTATGAGAACTCCTAAGTGGTTTAGCGGGAAAAACACGAGTCAGTTGGAGAATTTAATGCCATATCGGCACATTGGACATAGTAGCTCAATGGTTAGAGCGGCTGGACGGAGACCAGAAGATCCGTGGTTCAAATCCTGGCTATGGTATTGAATTTTTCATTCTGGCTCTACCCTCTCATAATATAATATGTTTGTTAATATTTAAATGTAACTTATGTAGGACTGTTATTAAACAGCATCCTAACACACGCTTCAAGTGATGTAACATTACTCTTGCTCACAACTATAAGTACCATAACGTATTTGGATACAATAAAGTTTATCGACAGTTAAAAAAAACGAAAACTTTAATTAAAATGCTCAGGTCCTGCAATGTTCAGTTCACAATATCGTACTTCGTTTGTTTTGTTTATTGCAAAGAAACAGAGCTAGGAAAAAGAAAGTATTAACTTTGAGGCTAAACTAGGAAATAATACAAAATAAGGTGATTTTGGTACAACTACTATGTGGATAAATGGAAGGTAAACAAACCATAAACGGAAATTGAGAATGGGAACATGTAATATAGCATCCTTAATAAGGACACGGTGTCCTAGGTTATAGTTTCAAGGAGAATTCAATACCAATGTCTTCTATATTATTGTAGAACTATGTCATTAACAAAATGAAGGCGGAAGTAGTAAAATAAACTAAAATGAAGATATAAAACCAGCTGCATCAAACTATGATATTACATAAACCCTGTCAATAAATCCTATCTACATTTACTAATTTCTATGATTTTATGTGTTAAGCTGCAAATACCGTTTTCCTTAAGACAACGGATGTGTTAATTTTGGAAACTATTTTGTCGACTTTGCTGATCATTATGAAGGACCTAGGGAGCTATTAAATAATTATCACGCCCAAAATGACCTTGATGCTAACTGTTGTGTTAGAATAATTTAATATCATGCTACAAAACCAATTTGTGTCGCTGATAGCGCAACTTTCACTGTATCTGGGCCAAACTAAACATAGTTACATTCCGATTTCTTCATCCTAGACGATTAAAAACCTTTAATTTTTAAAACGTTTCTATAAATTCGCCGCCTTGGTTTGTTCGCCCAGTGCAAAACTTTAAAACCAGTTTGTATTAGCTTCCAGATGAGGTAGAGAATTGAAACTTTAAACATAGTTCAGAACTGGATGATAATTACTCCTAACCAGTATGGTGCAGTTTTTGTAGCACAAATGGTATGTTGGGGTTAGGAGGACCCCATTTCATTTTTGACAATTATGGACGATGAGGGATTATAAATCGTAATCATATAAACATAAATGTAATATTCAGTTATATTTAGAGATTAATCAGACATAAACTACATTGTAAGCCTCTGCATGCATGTCTACAGGATCTTTTTTACAATATATGTAATATTCACTAGTCGAATTATGATATTTTTAAGAATCAGCTATTTTGAATCAAATTACACGCTTTAATCTGTAAAAAAGGTTAGAAGTATGAAATTTAGATGAATAGTAACTAATAAAAGTATAGAAAATTAAATGGATATAACACTGGACAAAACCACAGTAGGTGTTTACAAGCAATCCTCACAAATACCTTTTTCGCATTCGCTACCTATTGGTGAACTTCAAGTTACACAACATACTTTTGTTTTCCTATCTTTTGTTTTAGGACACTTTGCACATATAATCCGTTTTGTTATGACTCCTAATTGCTTGGGAATTTCGCATTTGAGCATCCTGGCAATGTTATTTCTTAACCCTCGAGGGAGCTGTGGAATACTCATCCCTCTCTGTAGAAGCGGTTCAACTAGCTGCCATGCCAGAGACTTGGTGAACTCGAAGCGTGATTCTTTTATGGTTTTCCATTAATGATAAATATATTACAAATGCATTCAGCATATAAATGTTCAGCATTGTGTAGAAAATAGCAAGATACCACCTTCTATAGCGTCTATTGGCCGCATAAACAGGGCATTTTTTATCAGGTGCATCTATTCCTCCTTTTGTGGCATTGTAATACTCAATTATCTCAGGTTTCTTTGTTTCCTGGTTCACTAAAGCACTGTAGTGCATCGAAGATACCAAAAGCACTGACCTTTTTGGTTTTGGTACTGATACCGAAATTAAGAATTGCAATGTATAAAGACTCATGATGGATGTCAAAGGAATGTTGATTCTTTGTTACAACACGTGCAAGGGCAGTTGAGTCGAATAGCAGTTGAGGGGGAGTTGTTATAACAAAAGCAATGTAAGAAACAGTGTCCTCAGCAGATTTCTAAAGGGGCTCACTTGACTTGTTGAATAGGGTATTCTTTGAACCATTCATAATGGCTACAAAACAGCCACAAAGGGATCTTGGTTGAAAAGAGGTTCTCCAGAAAGTGAAAGTTACATATACACCCACACGCGCAGCTGTGGACAAGAGTCTTCGGCGTGGAGCCGATTAGAGCACTTCGTGGCTGGTAAACCATTGACACAGTCTTCGGCGTCAGGCCGATTAGAACAGTCCGAGGCGTGAAGCCTATTAGGACGGTCAACTTGTTCTGTCTTGGGGCCAGGCATACCAGAAATGAGAGAATGTATTTGTCGGTTCATATATACGTGAGGGACGAATAAAGTTTATCGAGTAATAAACATTCTGCCGTCAGTAACTCTAAACAGGGATGTTGGTAACCCTTGGTCGTCAACTTCAATTTCGGTGTTCTAAAAAAAAAGAAGCAGTAAAGAAATAAGTTTGAAACGGGCATTCCAGTGTCATTAAATATCCTTCTCACACACATCCACGCATACCCTGTGAGAAACCTCATTGTTTTACCCTGAGCCACACAATATAATAGCTTCAAAGTAGCATCAACGTGGAACCCTTGCCAATCATATTAGTTACAAATTGTCGGGACAACGTGGAACTTTGAAGTTGGATACAAAACATTATTGCTTCAAATTGGCGTCCCAATGTGGAACTGTGTGCCACCCACAATATATATTATTGCATCAGTACAGAGGAGACCAATGTTAAATTGTCTCCAAATCCAAACAATGAAGATCCAGGTTTCCTGGCTTTGATGACAAAAAACTCTTTTGGAATTTCTTACTTTCTTTTCTTTAATGTCCCCACATAAGTAAAGCCCCACTTCCTTAGTACATTAACAAATTCGATGCTATATAATGCATTTTGTTTGCGTAAGCTGTTGACATTTCCTCCTGAAACATACCTCAATACGATTTGATATAGTTAAGTTATCAGTATGGCGGGGTCACCCTGATTCCACTAAGGAGAAAAACAACTGCTAATGATGTATATGCACTCTTTTCATCACAACCTCAACGCTGAACAACCCAAAACATACTGCCTGAAAGATACTGAGAGCGGCAGCACCACACTGCGGAGAAAATAGGTTTAACATGGTATACAATTTTAGCCGAGGTCTTCCTGACCCCGCCATAACGGTTACAGGTTAACCCCCTTTTAAAACATTTCTCCATCCCAAACCACTTATTTAAGGGCACTGGGATGTCGATAGGTTAAAAAAAATCAATTTATTGTTTTTAATGTTAAGAGATTATACAATTCTTTAGCTTTAAAATTATATATATATATATATATATATATATATATATATATATATATGTAACATAGGTTGTCAGCTGGTATTTAAGTCCTTTAATTCGTCAATTTAAACATGGCGGCGTAATGATACGCCCACTTCCTGAGAATGGTGCCTAATCTTTGATCGTGATTTCCCAAAACCTTGATTTTTCATACTTTAGGTGTATGTTTCTCAAAAACTATAAAAGATATTAACACAAAATTTGTAGTGGTTATTTGTCACTGTTCCCTGAACACACCCGGCTAACATTTATATTAATGTGGTTTATAAAATGGATGAAAACAAATATTCAATTCTTGAAAATATTATCTTTTGTTTTACTCATAACTAATTAATTTTTCACGTGCATAGTATAAACTATATGTGATTTTCATTTATCCGATATTATAAAACTGTATCTTAGGTTATTTAGGATAAAACGTGGTGCATGTAGCTTTAAATTCCTACAAGTATAGCGCACCTGAAATATAGGGTGCAATATTTTTTTCAGGACACACGGTGTGATTTATGTCCCTTTTGCATGGACCTATGTGAACATAATTTAAATATTATACAGAAAGTTAAATGCACACATCCTTATACAGTAATCATACCGAATTACAATTTATGATAATGTTTAGTTTTCTATATATTCAAATTTTAATATTGGTAAAAAATTAGCCTTGTCGGGGTAAAAATTACCTCCCAGTGCCCTTAAGCTAACTTAACGGTGAGCTGGAAATTTGAAACTTAGCATTTCAAAAATACATCCATGGAGACCACTCTTTACATGGAAAATGTTCGACATTTTCTTATTTCTCACGAAGATTCTTACTGATTATTGTATACTAGGAATGTATTCATATAATGTATGAATTAATCAAACACTGTTGCATATAAATGCTAAAATACCTTAAATATCTTAGATCGTCGATAAATAAAGAGAAGAAAACTGATGTTCTATGATGTAATGCATTCCGCATTAGGTTCTTTACACATACAGCGAACCCCGGGCACGTGTCCCCTAAGGAGAGGGCGTGGCAGTTGGCTACCAATATCAGAAACAAGATTTTAGTGGCTATGTAAGACAACTTTCATTGTATTGTGGTGGTCACTGAAGTAGATCACTGAACACGAGAACAGCGCGTGGTAAATACTCCAAGGTGTCGACTTTTTGTCACCTTAATTATTCTTTGGCGCCGTCATAACAAAGGGCGAGAAACGGTACTACAAATTCTATTACATTCGTTTCCATTGCAGAAATTGTTAACATAAAGCCACGCCCAAATGAATCGTAAAGAAGTTTACGTGAGAAGTAACTGTTTTTATCTTCTAAACTCTGGAACGTAGCAGACAAAATCACAGATTTTGCAAACGATTATAAGAATGGAATGTCAACAACTTTACAGGTGATCAGGACTTCGATTGTCTGATATCTTTTTTTGCAAGTCTGGTCACATGAATCATCTAAACGTAACGAGACGTGAGTGTTTTCGTTTTCAAATCAAAGTTTTCGTTAACTATTCAAGGTTATGTTTGCAACACGTTGAGGTTTAGTGTGATAAAGTGAGTGAGTGAGTGTGTGGAGTTTAAGGGCCCGTCGACAACAAGGTCATTTGGGCCTAGTGTGATAAATACTTATCAGATGCACATAAATACGAGGCTGGGTCAAAAAGTAAAGCCTCCTATTTTTTTCTCTTTTAATTGCCAAGAAAATTGAATCCAATTTGCATAGCTTGAAAACTACAAAATTAACGATTAATTTGTCACTATTCAATATAATCTCCGTCCTTTTCCACAGTTTTGGTCCACCTTTTAACTAGGGCATGTATTCCAGTGTAGTAAAACACACGGTCTTGCTTCCTAAGCCATTAACGCACGGACGTTTTCACAGCCTCCTCATCTTCAAAATGAATCCCACGATGAGCTTCCTTTAGTGGCCGGAACAGATGGAAGTCTGATGGTGCCAGGTCAGCGCTGTATGGGGGGTGAGGTAAGACTTGCCATCCCAATTTCTCAGTTTCTGCAGTGGTGTAACGGCTGGTGTGTGGTCTTGCATTGTCATGCAAAATAAGAACATCCGCCATAGTTTTTGTTGGGCGAACTCGCCGAAGACGTGCTTTCAGCTTTTTGAGAGTTCTGGCGTATTGGACAGAATTTATTGTGCATTCCTGCTCCAAAAAGTCAATCATAAGCACACCCTCTGCATCCCTAAACACTGTCGCCATAACTTTCCCTGCCGACCGCTGAGTTTTGAGGTGACGTTGTGTGATGCCATTCCATTGACTGCCTCTTTGATTCAGGTTCAAAAAAATAACCCCACGTTCCGTCTCCAGTAACATTTTTTTTCCAGAAACTCCTCTCCCTCCAAGTTGAAGCGCTGTAAGTGTACGGAGACTATTGTTTTCCTTGTTTCTTTGTTTTGGGCGGTTAACATTCTTGGTACTCAACGTGAACAGACGTTTGAGTAAACCAGTTGTTGAACAATCGTCATCACACTGATTTTACTGAGGGAGGTAATGTGACACAATTCACCTGTTGTTACCCGGCGATCACCACGAATGATGTCATCGACTCGCTGAATGTTGCAGTCACCGGCCTACCGCTTCACTTTTCATCTGCCAATGGTGTTTGCCCTTCAGCTTCGTTACAGCGACGAACCCATCGTCTAACAATGCTGACATCCATCGTTGCATCACCATACACATTTTTTTAGCCTTTCGTGAATGCGATTTGGCGTTTCATCTCCCACAGTCAAGAATTCAATCACAGAATGCTGTCTGATACGAGTGTCGATGTCAGCCATTTTGCAAGAGAATGCTGTGCTGCCACCTGTTGACTTAGGAAGTTACTACTGCAGGCGATTGGAGAAGAAGGTTTGAGGAATTGCGCCAAATTCAAAGTTTTCACATAACTTACTTATTTAAGGAAAAAAATAGCAGGCATTACTTTTTGACCCACCCTCATATCCGTTTAAAAAAGTAGACCAGGGCCACAATCAACGTCTTATTTTGATATTTGATATTTATTTGTACAGTATCCATTACAAATTCAGTACAATAAAATGTAACATAGAACATGCTGTATTATACCTCCTGTACAAATACATAAAATCGCTGACCCTAAGATTTACTTGCTGACTCAGGTCCCCTGGCTATAAGCCTATCAACGTCTAATACTTTGGTATTAACTAGAATGAAGTACGTATTTCTCCTTCCATGAAACTATTTTGGCAAAATTGGATTTTTAGTAAACATTTTCATTCTTTTTCCACCTGAGCATTGTGTGAAAATTCAAGAGCATATGTGGAAATTAAATAGTTGATATTTCCTCTATCATCTGTATCTCCTCTGTAATTTGTTGTTTAGTGATTGTAAGATATCCAGGAAGGTGGAATACCTTAAGACCTGTCTGTCTGCCCACTCAACTGCTATCTGCACAGCGTACTTTCCTTTGGAATGTACGTACGTTATCCTTTAATATGGCTCGATGTTCATCAGCCACAGGTATCAGACATTACAAATATGTAAGTTATTTCCAGCATTGTCCGATAAGTAGTCCACCATATATTGAAATTAACAAAAGGATGGAAAGAAAATACAGATGGTTCTATAAATATCCGTCTCTAACATAGGAGGCCACGTGAAATAAATGCAGGATATGAGCAGATTCAGAGTACGTACAGACACTGAATTCTGTAAATGCAGCTTTGTATTTCTTTTAACCTACACAGAACAACTTCTAGTTGTCTGGTGTCGAAACCGGAATCTTCATGTGCGAGTTGCACACGTTACCCGGCTCAGAATGTTGGCCTCAGCACAAACGATGAACAGAAATCAGAAATCAAAAATTGATTGTTATTTCCGCAAATTGTTCTTCGATCTTAAATTTAAGTCTCAGTCAAAGTGGTGGACTGTTGCAGTGTTGACCAATGGTTATAAAACCAAACGAAAAACCAGTGTATCAGCTTTCACTTCTTGGACCAACTGTGGCTGCCAACTTCAAGTCTATAAAATGGCAAGGACAGGGTTATTCTGGGTGGCTGTTATTACTGCTCGCGATTCCAGTACAAATACTTATGTACCTACTACATTCACGTGAAATTCTCACCCCAGTATCATTTGTTTTTATATAACCTCTACAAACCATTCTTCTAAAAGCTTATTTCTGTATTTACTACACTTTACAATTTTTGTACTAAGGTTCACTATACATCTTCATTAAATATTTGCATTTCAGCCTCGCATATCCTGAATAAAGATCATATAACAACCGGCACCACCTTCATCCGACTGAGATATCCCAACAAGGATTCTCGGTCAGGGTGAGTTACCTGGATAAGGTTTTCTTCCAGGGTTTTCCCTTATCGTCAAATACGAATGTCGGGTAGCTCTAAGCTCTATGGGCCCTGGACTCATTTGAGCATCATTTCACCCATTTTATTCATCGTCCAATATGACTTGACGTTGGAGGACATCACACACACACACACACACACACACACACACACACACACACACACACACACACAATAATCTTGAAATAGGCTTTGAACTCCTCTTCATTCTGAAAAACTGGTTAAACTGCTAAACTGTAAAAGACAAACATTACTGTGGCGTTAATATTTTTCAATGTATTTATTGACTGATCAGCAGCGTTGTTTAACAGGCCATTGATATAAATGAACAGTATAAGTTCATAAACAATAGACCTAGGTTGACAATTAGGTTCCTCCTTCTAATGAATTGTATATAATCTGATAATACTCAATAAAATATGTTGTAATAAACATTTCAGTGTAAATGTAATACAATGTTTACAATAAGATGCATGTTTGGCAACGGAAAATGTTTCGGGCTTAAAAATAGTGAATTTACATGTATTTCCATCTGCTGAATTCAAAAATCACCATAAAAATGATAGATTAGCTCTTGTTTTGAAGATAAAGTGACATTTCATTTTTAGAGTGAAGATTTTAAATTTGGAGGAATTGTTTTGGTAGTTGGCACACCTGTCAAATAACAAAACACAAATGCTCTTCAGGAAGGCATTTTTGTCGGACCAGAAATAGAACTTGTAAAGGATCCTGCATTTGACCAAATTTTGGAGGGGAAAGAAAAGGAAACTTGGGAAGCATTCAAGGATGTTGTTCATGGATTTTTAGGCAACAAGAGAGATGACAACTACAAGCATTTGGTGATAGTGCTCCTGCAAAAAGACCGTAACCTTGGATGCAACATGTCCCTTAAGATCCATTTTCTCCACTCCCACATAGACTTTTTCCCTCCTAGTTGTGGAGCTGTTAGTGATGAACATGGGGAGAGATTCCATCAGGACATTTCTATTATGGAACAAAGATATCAGAGCCGTTGGAATGAAGTAATGCTTGGGGATTACCGTTGGTCTTTGTATAGGGATTCTGCGGAAAACCATCATAAGAGACAAGCTAAAAGACGACGAAGTCAATAGGCCACCACATGATTCTCTTCAGACACGACTATCTGTGAAGTATTTTTCCAGCAATTTATATCTCTTAGCATGTAATTACCAGTTTAAAAAATCAAATACACTTTCATTGTTGTTAGCATGCATGTAGTTAAAATGTATCTTTTTCTCTCAATCCGATGATATGTAATACTTCCACCTTGTGTATATCATAGAAACTAGAGCTAATAAAATTTTTCATTGTCATATTTGTTTTTCTCAACACAAAATTAGTAGAAATTGCCTCTTTAAGTGCTCGAAACATTCAAAAATTATTTTTTGGTCGCCCAGTGTAATCAAGGACATGAAGTGCACCGTTTACAATTGTTAGTTAATGAATAGAGGCTGTGTTATGTGCTGCAATTTTCTAAAGTTTATGATAGAAGTGAGGTTAGAAATCCTTGAATTGTTGATAGGTGTGAGGTTAGGTATGAGATTATGTGAGGGATAAACGTTTCCAAAAGATTACTGACTAAAGAATATGCTGTGAGATATGAAGTAGACAGATATTTTTTGTTATTGGTTTGAATACTCAAATACTCAACTATTTGCTACTGACAATGAATGCTCTAGTAAGGAGTATGACATTTCAAAGGCATCCATGTTTTAAACAACTGACGATCGCTTGTACGTAACAAGGAAAATTATGCAAAGGATGATCTCGTGTGCTGATTTTCGCTCGTGACGTGCCTTGTGGCGGAGGAAGAACAGCTTGCAACATAACCTGTGGTCGCGCGCCAATTTCCGGAGCAAGGTCTTTTCCCCAAGTAAACAACGAAGCCTTGATACTACGACCGGTCTGTGACGTAGTCGGTCCAGCCTTTCACTACCTTCTTTTGCTTTACTTGATGCTTGCCTTTAATTTGGGACTCTCTGGTCAAACTGCTACTTCAACACGTTTACCAGAAGATATCGTATTTCACCCAAAAATTGAATGTCTAGAATTGAGGTTGTGTGAGTTCATGTGTCTGTGAACAGTATAACTCAGAAATGAAAAGTCGGTTAGATACCAAATTTGGTATTTAAGTTCATCAATTACTAAGGACGTGACACTAAGATTTACAAAAATCTCCCCACCCCAGATTACCCTTTTCGTGGATTTTTTTAAAACATTGATTTCTCAAAAATGGTACTCACGATTTTGATTAAAATATATTTAATGTATTTTTTGTGAGAAATGAAATGTACATATTGAATTTTCTAATAATATCCTCAAAAGTCCTCCTCATTCTCGATAACTTTTGCATAATTCGGAAACCGTCATATTACACAAAAAATTTAGATTTGTTGAAACACTTAAACCATTTCGGAGATATTCCTTGTTATTTGTCTGAATTTTGCAATAATTAATGCTTTTTTCAGACTGGAAGTCGCTATTTGTTTCATCTCTTAGCCATGCAAAGCTTGTCGTCGTCCTCCATGGTTTAAGGTTAACGTGTTAGCCTCTGGTTTCCAAGAGCAATCTCTTAACAATCAATTCCTTCAAGTTACTGTAAAATATAAATTAACATTCATATATACCCTTTGTGTATCAACAATATCTCAAGTTGTTCAGAATATTCTAATTTAGAACTCACGTATGAGAGGCCTTAGGTTTATTTTGTGTTTCTAGACAATTCATCCACTAGTGATTTTTTAATATTTACCAAATATTTTTCGCTAATGATCTCTAATTATTGTATGTGTTTAATTTTTGCACGTGGTTGTACAAACTGACGTACTGGACAATATGGATGTAAACAACCAGACATTGTTAATCACTGGTAAATGACTTGAAGATTATTTGTACAAATGCTCGATTTACTTACTATTGTCGCCTTCTTTCACTTTATCACAATATAAATAAAAATATCCAAGAATTAACATAATTCTTCTACAAACTTCTCTTGGGTTCTGCATCCTATCGACAAATTCGCTTGCTTCTGTTTTAATCATTGCCGACTGCTTCTAGCGAAACCTTGGCCAATCAAATTCCCTCATATTTAATTTACTTATTAGGGAGAAAGCTTTTGAGGATATATAGGGAAATAAAAACATTGTGGGGGAAGTACATAGATGTGTGTAATAAGCTAGGGCGAGAAGGATTCACTTGGACGAGGACAGGAGTTAGAAAATTGAAAGGTATTAGACATAAGGATAGAGGAAAATGCCCAATGTATGGGGAAGATGATACAGACTGGCATGGCATACTATATTGCAAAACAAACAAAAGTATGGAGAAAACAAATTTGGCAACAAAAGTGGAACAGTTTTTGGAAGGGGAGAGAAGTATTATTAATCAGAAACATTTTGTCTGTAAAAGGAAAAAATAATTTAAGTAATATAGGTAATTATTTGGGGAAAGTCAGAGAGAAATGGTTAAGAATGATTAAGAGTAGATAACCAACAACAAAGATTGGAGCAACTAGCGGATAAAAGAGGGAACGAAAACCGGGGGTTGTGTGTATTCAGACCGAAATTTAAGGCAAGCAGGTAGGAAGGGTATAGTGAGTGAGTGTGTGGTGTTTTAGGGCCCGTCGACAACAAGGTCATTTGGGCCCGGAGTCAACACTAAAACCTAAAAGCTACAAAAATTTAGCTAAAAAGGTAAAATATAATAAAAACACTCAACTGTTAAAAGGACATAAAAAACGATCTAAAGACTAATAATTTAAAATCTCTAAAAGTAATAAATATAAAATACAAGTCAGACTTGTTTATTAAAACCTATTTCAGAAACAAATCGCAGTGCCTTAACCACGGCCACTCGATCGTCCCCTAAAATACTGAGCAAGTTAGTTCCCAAGCCCAGACTGGCGAACGCGGGCGTACTGCGGGCAATCCAGTAATATATGCCGCACAGTGAGGCGTAATGCACACGGAGCACACACAGGGGCCGATTCCCCTCTTAAATGGCCATGAGTCGCTCGTGTGTGTCCAATTCTCAGCCGGGTGAGTATCACCTCGGCCCGCCGGTTATCCCTGCAGGAAGTTAGCCAGGGTTGTACGCTCTCCTTTATTGCCCGGAGTTGTGTGTCTTCCAAAGCTGTCCAGGAGTGCTGCCAAGCAGGCGGGGTATATATTGGGTGTGGATAACAAAGTTTGTTATTGGTAACTAATTGTTCTTTCACACTGGCAGTGTGTAGGCTAAAGTATGGATAGGTAGAGTCAGACCTAAAAAATGCAATGTTATAGCCGGGAATTCAACCACGGATCTTCTGGTATCCATCCAGCCACTCTAAACCATTGAGCAACTATGGCCAACGTGCCGATATGACATTAAATTCTCCAACTGACTCGTGTTTTCCCCACTAAACCACTAGGAGTTCTCATAAACACATGAGACAACTACCTTAATGGCGACTTACTATGCTGTAAGTACTTTAAGGCCCGGGTTTTATAGTTCGGACCACTATTAGGTTAATTGATAGAAATTAATTGTTCTTTCACACTGGTCGTGTGTAGGACGCACTATGAAAGAGTAGAGCCAGACTGAACAAGTCAATGCCATAGCCGGGATTTGAGTCAGTTGGAGAATTTAATGCCATGTTGGCGCGTTGGCCATAGTAGCTCAATGGTTAGAGCGGCTGGACGGATACCAGAAGATCGTGGTTCAAATCCCGGCTATGACATTGAATTTTTCAGCCTGATTCTATATTTCCATAGTTTAACCTACACAATTCGGCCAGTGTGAAAGAACAATTAATTTCTATTAATTGTACCGAATAGTGGTCTGAACTATAAAGCCCGGGCCTTAAAGTACTTACAGCATAGTAAGTCGCCATTAAGGTAGTTGTCTCATGTGTTTATGAGAACTCCTAAGTGGTTTACCGGGAAAAACACGAGTCAGTTGAAGAATTTAACGTCATATCGGCACGTTGGCCATAGTAGCTCAGTGATTAGAGTACCGCCTGCGGTGCCGTATGTAGAAAAAGCGGGCGTTAAACACTACACATTTCAATGATTAGAGTGGCTGGACAGATACCAGAAGATCCGTGGTTCAAACTTTCCAAAATTTGTTATTGTTTATAATGAATGTTGTTAATGGTAATGTATCTTGAATGTATGTAGGTAGAAAGATTAGACAAAATATTATGTTCTAGTTTACTCACTATATTATTATTCAACTGTTTTTATTGTCTTGGTAATATTAAATAATCCCGTTACTGCATCTAAAGATATCTAAAAATAGAGGAAGAAAATGTTATTTTATTTCCTTTACCACTTTGCCTGGACTGGAAGTCTTGTTTTTGAAATAAGCAAAAGTGACCGAGCTTGTCTTACCCAGAGAGGGTTATATAGCACCCGAAGCTGCATTAAATTATTTTATTAGCGGTTCTGCATTATTTTAATGTGCAACATGTAGGATATTAATAGGAAATGTGCATTCATATTGGAGCATGCGTCCTTGTGGTATTGAAGCTCGGTCACTACATTTCCGTTATAGACACACCCATCTGATTTATACTTCTGTTTACTTCTCTGTGTAAGGCGTGCCTGGCAAAAACTCTGATTTCCTCAAACAATACAGCACCCACTTCAGCTGATTTCTATCAGAGAAAGTTTAGTGGGAGGGTTACTTTAGAAATAATCCAAGATTATAATATTAAAAATGATTGTTGTATTCTCTTTCAAGCGTAGTTTTAAAAAGTTTGCAAAGGTGGGGTCGGACTGAAAAATCCAATGCTATGGCCCATATTTAAACCACGTATCTCCCAATGAGTCACTGAGCTGTTATGGCAACATAACATGATATTAAATTCTCCAGCTGACTAATTTGTCCGGGCAAACCACCAGGAACAGCTAGAATCTAGGCCGCCTCGGTAGCATGTCTGCTTCACGTTCAAGATGTCCTGAGTTTGATCTCGCTCAGGGTGAGTTACCTGGATAAGGTTTTTCCGGGGCTTTCCTTTATCCTGAAAGATGAATGTCGAATATTGTAAGGTCCATGGACCCCGGACTCTTTGAGCATCATTGCACCCATTTCATTCATCGTCCGATATGACGTAACGTTGGAGCACGTAAATAAAATAAATAGCAATTAGGAAATCTCATTCAAAGTATTTACAGCACAGTAAACCGCCATTAATATATGTACAGTTACTCACAAAAATATTCGAAGTTCTCCAACTTAACATCGTACTTCATTGTCCTAAAACAGCTGTAAACATTAAAGCAAAATAAATACGATAAATACATGTCAACTGGAGCAATAAAAAACACAATCGTTCTTCTAAACTGCAACAGGTGTTGACAAAAACTATTTTAGTGCACTTGCTGGCATTTCAGGTGTTAACTTAAATATTCGGTCAACAAAAGGATATATGTATGTATTCCCTCACACTGGTAAGGTCAGTACTTTGGGCCATATCATTTAAGTCTGATTGCTTCTAACACGCCTAATTTTATATTAGAAAACTTTTTTTCGAATAAGCAGGCTCAATTTTTATCCATTCTTCGAGCAGTGGTTTCTTTAGTTGATCTTAGAGGATATAGGCGAATTTTTTATTCTTTTATTTACCTCACTCCGTATACTGCACTGGGTTAAGGTTTCTTTTTTTTTTTTTTTTTTTTTTTTTTTTTTTTTTTTTTTTTTTTTTTTTGTAATTTACGTTCTCCAATGTTAAGTCATATCGGACGAACACTGGGTTAAGAGTTGGACTTTGTATTACCTTTGAGCGGTTAAACAACAATCGTTCCTAAACAATACAAGGGTCATTGGGTCATTATCCTGATAAATCTTAAAATGTACTTATTCATAATTTCTGCGCACACTGGTGAAGGTTTTCTCTACTAATTTTCAGGTACTGAAGTGTTCATCTTTGGTGTTCTCAATTTATAGATAGATAATTTATTCATCTTGTAAATCATACATTGTACATGAGTACTATGATATAAGACACGTCAAATTGTGAATTTACAGTGCAATTAACTATACTTGTAAATTAATACGTCACATCCAATAAGGACAAGTCAGTGTTTGTACAAAATAATGCTTTATAAGGATATCTCAAGAATTTTTTAATATACACAATTAATTCAGAAATGTAACAATATTATAAACTTTCCATAAATTCACTAACAGAATAAAAACAGTGGTCTAGCAAGTATGCCAAAATTAACTTTTTAAATGCTGAAAAATTGCAAGTGGTTTTATTGGCTATAGGCAGTTTATTAAAAAAACAGTGATTCCTAATCCTTGTTTCACATAAGCTTGCCCCGTATCTCTTAACGGTCACGTGACCTTATCACCTCTCATTGGCTGCTATTGCAGTATAGACTGTTGTGCGGTAAAAATGAGTTCGTTATTTAACATGGTGATATATCTTTAACTGTTGGAAGAGAATTGTCAAATTTATATTTTCGTAACGGTTTTAATTAAATATATTACGCAACATGATTGATTCATCTGAAATGCATGTTAATTCTTAAACGAAGTAAAGAGGAGGTTCCTTTCCTCTCAAGCACATGGCACGAAAGCACGTGATTTAGCGGTAGTTATGACATATTTGTTTATATGACTTTTATCACTGACCTTGTTTTGAACTAGATTTGTCATATATTGTCATTCGAAGGTGTGTTGTACTGAGTGCCAGAGCTAAATTATTTTATTGATCGTTTATTGCGCGTTCACTTATATGTATAACGGCAAAGTCTACCGCTAGTTTTACGCTGAAGCATCGCAAAGTGGCGAAAGAAGGAATTGTGTTGCATGTGTTTAATGGACTCACAGAGAAAAATCGGTCTTTGTCAGTGAGAGAAGTCGAACAGCTGTGCTCTGAACTTACAGGTGTGTTAGATGCGTATGAACATCGCGAAATGAAATTGAGACAACAGGAAAACTTACCACTCCAGGGGCGATATTGCTGTATGGCGAAGACGTTATTTAAGGACAATGAGATTGTACCGGGATACAAATCGCAAAATATACTACCTTGACGAGACTTTGGTGAATGAAGGACACACAAGTATGGCGTGACACGACTTTTAAGACTAAAAGATAAGCATTTTTGCAAGGTATGTGTGCTGGTTTTAAAAAGTCCCAGTGGAAAACGCCGAAGGCCTTTCATTATAAACTTGTTTCAGCTTCATTGCTCATTCATGCAGTTTCAACTTGCTCAGTTTTATTATAAACTTGTATTTTTGCACGCCTTCATATTCTTATTTGTAAGATTTTATCTATCTTCCTGGCAATTATTATGACGTTTACTGCAGTTTTAAATGTGACGGGAAGGCACCGCCTATGGCCTATGGCGCGAAAGCATTAGCCAATTACGATGAGGGGGAAGGTAGTTGCACGCGGAGTGATACATGTCAGCGGGGTAAGGTTATATGAAACAGAGATTAGGTGTTTTGATGAGCACTTGTGTTACTTCTATGCACATGGATATCCATTCTCTGTCTAGTATTATGGTTATGAATTGTGTCATTAAAGGTACAGTGACCGCTTCCTGTTATTAAATTTGTCTTTATACGTTTTAAAATTTCAAAAATGAAAATACATGGGAGAGGTAAGATTTTAAATTTTTTAAATAATGGTCTTCACGTAGATGTTGATTTAACTCATCCAACTATTCTTAGAATCTGTTTTTGCATTATGCATAATGATTTACAATGTGATGAGTTACCCCATAATGTTATGCCATATTTTAAAATGGAGTGAGTACACTCAAAATACACGCTTCTGAGAGTTTTCATGTTAACTATGTGTACCAGTTGTCTGAAATTATAACAAATTGTACTCATTTTTTAATTAGATGATCAATAGGTGTCTCTCATTTTAGGTTACTCTGTATCCAAAGACCAAGAAATTTAGTAGTATTTGTATATAAATTACTTTATTATTACATATTAATTGTGAGTGTACAGAAGGCTTATTCTGAGAAAACTGAAAATGAATTACATGTGTCTTATCCAAGTTTACGATTAAATTATTATTGCTGAACCATTTATAAATATTACTGCACATTCTGCTCGATAAGATTTGTAGCTCTTCAAGTGCATTGTTTTCAATTAATATATTTGTGTCGTCAGCATACTGAACTATTTTTTTAGCTGTAATATTTGACTGTAAATCATTTACAAACAATGAGAAAAGAATAGGACCAAAATATACCAAATTTCTTACTCCACCTACTTTAATGCACCTCTATTCAATAATATTGCGGCCTTTATGTTTACTGTAAATTCCTTATATTCAGCTTTGTATTGGGCTTGCGCCAACAAAATGTATCAAATACATAAAAGGAACTTTCATCAACAAAAATTACATTACTTCACAATTTGTAGTCATTTTTGTTTTCAGAATTCTTCATAGCAACCTCTTTGCCCTGCTATAAAGCCCTTTTTTCCTAGCCGCTCTTTCATTGTAGCCTTCCTCAATAAAAGCCCCTCCAACTGTTCCTGGATGAACATTTTTAGCAGTAGTCAGACATTTTTATACTACCTTTCTCATAAGCAGACTCTTCTCCCTCTGACTCAGCTTCTATGGACGACCCGTTTGTAACAAAGATTCGATTCTGTCTTCTCTGTATCTTTGGATGATGTCTCTAAACAGTTCTCTGTGGTATATTCGCCTTAGCAGGAACTTCTCTATGTGTAAGACCTTCAGCATGGTAAGCTGTCCCTGTTCAAGTGTTGTGTTTATTTGCTTTGCGTCACATTTGACATTATGGTACACCACAACAACGTGTTAGTATAGGTTTGTCACTAAAAGTAACGAGCGGGATTTAAAAATGTCTAAGCGGATGAATACAAGATAACTAAGGGTGACCGAATATTAAAATGATGCATGTATATCTTGCTTTGGGGTGAAACACTACCTAATTGTCATTTTTGTTGTAAAAGTCCCAAGTAGCCGGGTTTATTTAATATTCTGTTCGTGCTTCACATTCAAAATAAACTTTGTTTAATAACACTTCATAAAACTCCACTATGCCGGTCCCAAGTCCGGGGTCTCATCTCGCAAGTAATGAGGAAGGAGGAGGGGGAGGAGTAACACCTCGCAAAAATACCTGGGTCCATCTGGCTCCAGATGGTAGTTAGGGGAGGGGATGCGTCCCCTTCAGCTACCGAGGTGCGGGCGCTGCGGACCCTTAGCATTCGTGGTGCCTCTGACGTTACCAGAGGAACCTCGGGCCCAACTACCGAGCCCCTCCCGTAGGGGAGTTGTTCGGATTGGATTGGCCTCGAGGGGACAGTGTGTTCCCGACACCCACGGCAAATTGGGTATCTCCGACCAGGCTACGGCCGCCCGGAGGGGGTAGAGGGTTGTCTAATAAGTCCCGGATAAAGTCTGTTTAGTTAACGCATGTGCAGTTCCGGGTCAAAGGAACCTGAGCTGCCCGGACACTAATGACCGTCATAAATCTATCTCCACACTTCAGAAATAGAACACTGTTGTTGAGGACCAATAACAACCCTGATTTTCTCGAAGTGACAGACGCATGTCTACTCCACGTGGAGTCTCAGTTGCCAAAGTTCCAACTTCTAGTTGATCTGATTCATTACGTGCAGAAATTCGTTGTGTGTCACAATGTGGAGACCGTAGGAGGGAAATGCAGTGGTAAATGCAAATGAAGTAGAGATAACTTTCAGTCACGTGAAAATAATCAAAGTGAAGACAGTGTGAATAACTGGGCCGAGTTATGTTAGTGGAGAAGCCTAAAAAAAACAAAGTTATAACGGGAACTGTTTCTAAGCAAATTCAAGCGCTTGTTTTGAACACATATAAATATGTGCTGACAAATAATCTTGGTAAGGGGTGATGCAATGAACCTGATGATAAATGCTGGGTATTCACAGAAATACAGTGAGAAAGATTGTGACGAAAGGAATACCAAAGACACCGATCAAGTGTGAAAACAAAAGGAAACGTTTCTCTAAAGTAGATAATTTCACGTGCGATTTAATTCGTCGAGAAATTTATAGATTCTATGCAAAAGGGAGAGCGCCCACCTTAGACGAATTGGTTGCACATTTGCAAGAAATTTGTGATTTTCCTTATGGGCGCTGCACTTTGCGCGGTCTCCTAAAGGAGCTGGGTTTCAAATACCGTACTTTGAATAAGATAAGGGTTATTATGGAATCCAGTAGACTTGTAGCTTGTCAAAACTAAGGAAGTTTTGCAGTAATGGACATAAGATAATTTATTTAGACGAAACCTCGTACGTTACCCATGACGTATCGAGAAAGGTGGCAACCTTGCAGAACGGTCTGGGAGAAGGAGGGTCGGGGGTTGTAAAACGATTATGAGGGTTCGTCAAAGGCAGAAGCCGACGTGCACACGCGTTAAATAAACAGACTTTACTAGCCTGCAGAGCTAGTAGAAGGTGTGCTAGATCACCAGGTGGCACGTCCGAGGTTTTCGGGTAGTCTTCCCTGCGGGGTTGACTCGCGTAAGTGGCGTATCGACTTCCATCCCGTCTTGACGTTGTGCTCAACCGGGGGGGGGGGGTCTTTTTAAGAAAGCAGGTATTGCCCTATGGATAGAGAGCCCCGGAGTATCCATCGCTCCCGGGGTGGAAGGAGGCCAGGGTCCTAGGTCCTAAGGGTCCAGGACTAATGGGGGTAGTAACTCTGCACTTAACTACCTGTAAGGGCTCCTGCCTATGGTTACTAGGTGAAACCCGATCAACGGTTTCGAAGGCGGAAGAGCGGAAGAACTACCTCCAGGACTTACAATCTTGGTTGTATTGTTAGTGACTCTGGGACACTCCAGAAATAACTTTCATCAATCATGCAAACATGTGATGTCAAACAATCTACTCCAGGTGGACAATCCAACGTACACCTGTACGTTAGCAGACAATCAGATAAGAATTTCAAGGGCGGAAAATATTAAGAAAGATCATAGGACCAAAATTTCAAGATAATAAGATAATATACATAAAAAATGAAACTCTTTACAAGAAAATGGAAAAACTTTCAGATACTATGCGAAAAAGGAGAATAAAATTTTATGGCCATGTTTTCAGAATGAACTGATTAACTAAGCTGATTAACTGATTAACTAAACAAATCTTTGATTTCTTCCGTAACTGTAAAACAAAACCTAACTGGAAATTAACTGTTCTTTCACACTGGCTATGTGTAGGCTAAAGTATGGAAAGATAGAGAGAGACTGAAAAATTCAATGCCATAGCCGGGATTTGAACCACGGATCTTCTGGTTGCCGTCCACCCGCTCTAACCCTTGAGCTACTATGGCCAACGTGCCGACATGACATCAAATCCCGGCTATTGCATTGAATTTTTCAGTCTCTCTCTATCTTTCCAAAACCTAACTGGTTTAAGGAAACTAAAAAATACTGAAAATTCATTACTTGACGAGACAGCGAAAGTAATAACTGAAAACGAAAATATAAGGTTCAAAGATAAATCTTCATTAAAACCTAAACCCATTATCTCGGCAGATGAAAAGAAAAAAATATCAGATAGAATGAAGAAATACTGGGAACTAAGAAAAGAACAACACAGAGAGAAATGATTGAAATAATTTTCCGTTATGTAGGAATGCCTTATGACCGAATATTTTTGGGAGTACCTGTAGCTCATGTATTTGTAGGGCACACGAGGGTAGCTGTGCTATGAGAGAGAGAATGTATTACAATCTGTGATAAACAGCGCCGTCTGCTAGCCTGAAACTTCAATTAAAGGGAGTGCACCACATTACGAATGCAGGATATCTTGTAGGTTAATTAAAACTTTGAGCACTATCTGTACCCGGAAGTTAGTGGTATTAAAGTTTGGCAGTAAACATGTTAAGATGTTATGCTGCAACTTGAATTAGCAACAACGGTATTAATAATGTTTTCGATGTTCAAACGTTTATTAATATAATGGAATAGATTGAAAGGACTGCAGTAACATCTTGTTACAAAATACTATCAAAAGGTAATGTCACTTCTTCGATCACCCTGTTTGTTACTTTCTGACATTTCTATATTAATTTGCTTTAATTTCCATGGTTTGGTTAGTAGTGTGTAGTTCGTGAGTACCATAACTCATGCAGTTCATTTTGAAGTAAATAGAAGGTTAGATAAACAATTCCGCGAGGTAGAAATTACATATGGAGCGACTGTGAGGCCAGCGTAGCGTTCTTGGTTTAGCGATTAGGTTAAGGTTAGTGAATGACGGGTATATCGGAAACTGGGCATTTGCTCATTACTCTACACGTTTTTCTGCGTATGCGAGGAACTGCAATTTGTTAACTTACCGCAATGCTTTTACTATTTAAAGTATACTGAAAGATGATGAGTTACAGCTTTGTTAAATTTTATTCTTCTCTCTAAAACCATCCTTACCTATATGTGCTTGGTCTCCTAAGTTACCTTTTTTATAAATTAAACTAGAACTATAGCAAGATATTTTTACCGCTTTAATATAATCTAATTTTTTTATTAAATTAAAACTACAGGATTAACACAGATCCTGTATCTTAGCATAAAAGTTGCTACAAAATTTGTCTATTAGAGTTCTGAGATATGTTATATACAAAGAATTAGTTTTAAAATATTGAGTGCATCCATGCGATTTTCTCTACTCACTTTTGTAATAAATATTCTTAAAATACTTGTGTTCGATTTCACCAACAGATGTTAAGACTTAACACAGGATTAGCATTAGTTAAAACAAATATTGCATTTCACCAACAAGTGTTAGCGCTAAATCTCTTATTAAACTAACAAGTCAAATTTCTGATGTTAAGTCCTTAACAATTGTAAATAGTCAAGATGGTGAGCATGGACTCAGCTGTTGATGTCTATTTGATATATTTAACACCGTCTAAATGGCATTCATAATAGAGTATGGCCTATGAGGAGAAATGACTTTGAGGAGCTATCCGAAGACAAATGTTTACGGAGGTATAGACTGTCGAAACATGTTTCTATGAAGGTTACTGCGGAAGTATGAGAGGTTAGAACATGCATCGAAAGGAATATGTCAATCTCGCTTAGCTCCAAGTATTAATAACTTTGCGATTTTATAATTCACTGAATTATGTGGATAATACATTGTCCACCTGCCGTCTTGAAACGTTCAAGACACTTTCTCTTCTTCGCTCCTCGTTTAAAATTTACGTAACACCTACTGCCAATCTCACCTTAGCTCCAAGTATTAATAACTTTGCGATTTTATAATTCACTGAATTATGTGGATAATACATTGTCCACCTCCCGTCTTGAAACGTTCAAGTCACTTGCTCTTCTTCGCTCCTCGTTTTAAATTTACGTAACACCTACTGAGTTAGAACATGCATCGAAAGGAATATGACAATCTCGCCTTAGCTCCAAGTATTAATAACTTTGCGATTTTATAATTCACTTAATTATGTGGATAATACACTGTCCACCTGCCGTCTTGAAACGTTCAAATCACTTGTCCTTCATCGCAGCTCGTTTTAAATTTACGTAATAATGAGTTAGAATATGCATCGAAATGAACATGCCGATCTCACCTTTGCTTCAAGTATTAATAACTTTGCGATTTGATAATTCACTGAATTATGTGGATAATGCACTGTCCACCTCCCGTCTTGAAACGTTTAACTCACTTGTCCTTCGCACCTCGTTTTAAATTTACGTAATACTGACAAGTTGTTTGGTTCTTGTAGCAGTGACACATGCATTTGAATTAAATTCGTTTCCAATATTTTCCCCGTGACATCTTTCTCTTTTACATTCACCACATCCGTCCTCTTATTTTCCACGATATCCTTACACTTCGTCTCCAATTCAATTAACAGTTCTTTCTCCATCGATGAGAAATTTGTCTCACGACTTTATTTATGATTTTGTTCACCCGCCATTTTTCAACTTGTGCAATCTGTGGCTTTTGCAGACGAAAGTGAAAACAAAAGCGCATCGCAGTACGTTCAGAAAATAATACGACTCACTCATAGCCTTCTATGGCTGTGATATTTACAAGTTTCTTGGCGTTAACAGAGGTTTGTTAACATTTTCAGAAAACAGGTTGTTGAAATGCAAGAAATTTAACATTAGTGTTACCTCTGTGACAATTGTTACGTTACATTTGTTAACGTCGATTTTAACATCTGTTGGTGAAATCGGGCATTACTCCATCCACTTTATGTTAATTGAGGGGAAAGTTCACAATAATGTCTTTATTACATATTTCTTCATAGCTGCAACGGGAGTAAAAGAATATATTTATTACGATTGGTTTTACCACTATAGAACCAGAATGAAAAGGATTCAGGAGTAGGTACTACAAGAAACTTCAAGATATTAATTTCCTTTCTAATAAAACATCTTAAACATATGTATTTTAATCAAAATCGTTAGACGTTTTAGAAAAATTAAAAAAAAATTAAAATGTACTATTTAAAGGATACTTTGAGTTGGGGAGATTTCTTGAAATATTTATCTGGTAATCTTGGAAAATACTGAATTATAACACCATTTACTATGTAACAGTGGCGAGGCCTGACTTTGAAAGCGAGGGAAGCTCTAAATAATAATTTTCATTAAAATAAGAGAGAATAATGACTCAAACAACTAAGGCTACTCATAGTACTCTTTCTATTGTACAGCCACCCGTACGTCCAGTAACAAGGCGTGACTTTCAAAGTGAGGAAAGCTCCAAATAATATTTGCATTCAAATAAGAGAGAATAATAACTCAAAGAACTAAGGCTACTCTTCAGTATTCTTCCTATTGTACAGACACACGTAGGTCCAGTAGCGAGGTGTGACTTTCAAAGTGAGGGAAGCTCCAAATAATATTTGCATTCAAATAAGAGAGAATAATAACTCAAAGAACTAAGGCTACTCTTCAGTATTCTTCCTATTGTACAGCCACCCGTACGTCCAGTAACGAGGCGTGACTTTCAAAGTGAGGAAAGCTCCAAATAATATTTGCATTCAAATAAGAGAGAATAATAACTCAAAGAACTAAGGCTACTCTTCAGTATTCTTCCTATTGTACAGCCACCCGTACGTCCAGTAACGAGGCGTGACTTTCAAAGTGAGGAAAGCTCCAAATAATATTTGCATTCAAATAAGAGAGAATAATAACTCAAAGAACTAAGGCTACTCTTCAGTATTCTTCCTATTGTACAGACACACGTAGGTCCAGTAGCGAGGTGTGACTTTCAAAGTGAGGGAAGCTTCAAATAATAATTGTCATTAAAATAAGAAAGAATAATGACTTAAAGAGCTAAGGCTAGTCTTTAGTACTATTTTTTTTTTTTTTTTTTTTTTTTTTTTTTTTTTTTTTTTTTACAGTCACACGTCGGCCCTTCTTATATTGCACGACTGCTCACACTACAAACTTCCCCTTTACACTGAGACGTTCCAATTTTTCATACAGCTCGCCCACACCGCGTGAATTAATAGCCTAAAATGCAGAAAGTATCCAATTCACACAGTTTTGCTAATAAAACTTCACAAGTATTTCGTATTTGTCACTACTAAATACCAATCTACGTAAAATACTATTCTAAATCTAAAAGCGTCACATAAAACAAAACAAAGTTAACTTTTCTTCACTCGTTACAGAGACTTTGCGTGACAAAACCTGTCAATGCTTCCTAAGCATCGAAGAGTCACGATCGCTTCCGGAAACCTAGAAGGATCCTATTCAAGGTTACGAGTGCGTAAATACATAAATATCCAATATGGAATGAGCTCGCGAAACTGGTCACTGGAATGTAAGCAGCACCGCGGATGCTCGCGAATATATTTTGAAGATGTATCCAGATCAAATAAAACATTGTTTGGCATGAACTTTCTGTTTTTATTTTTCTTCTGAAATTCTCGGGGAAGCGACGCTTCCAGCGTTTCATTGCACCCTTCGCCAGTGTGGTCGCTCATTTTGACCATGGGGTTTTCCTCGTTTGCCCTGGTCTACAATGCAAACACTAAGTTGAAGTCTTCTAGAACTGCTCTCATTTCATTTGCCTATTTCACGTTACAGGTTGACTTAGGGCCTTGTGTCGGTCAGTAGATGGCGGAAAAGATTGTGATTTGGAAGTTCTCGGCTCCGACAGATTATGGACGTTCGAGTGCCCAATGGTGGTTCCAGTTTTCCTCGCTTTCCCCTGAAGGAACGTTGTTTTAAGGCAATATTAATGATAAAGTAAATGCTATGTGGTCGCATGTGCTTTGTTTCTGCATTGTCTATGATATGAACTACGTGCAGGCATTACTGGTTATAGTGTACTTTTTATACATGAAGTAAACTGCCATTACCTCTGTTTGGCATACAAAATATTCTAATGTATTACAATCAGGTGCATTTTTTGCCTATTGTGATCTTTTTGTTTTTGTTGTAATTTACGTCCTCCAACGTTAAGTTATATCGGACGATGAACGGAATGGGTGAAATGATACTCAAGTGAGCCCAGGGTCCATAGAGCTTACAGTTACCCGAAATTCGTCGTGCAGGATAAGTAAAAACCCCGGAAAAACCTTATCCACTTAACTCATCCTGACCAAGATTCGAACTCGGGACCCCTTGAAAGTGAGGCAGACACGCTATCACCACGCTACCGAGGCGGGCTATTGTGATTTACTTATTTTTATATAGCGAGGGATTTTTTTTTTTCTTTCTATTTCACCGAGTCGAGATATACCTTTGCAGAAATACATTTGCTGCCCACTTTCCTGACGGTGCAAGAGGGATCAAGGAAACTGAGCTAAGGATCAGTTGTTTAAAATTCTGGCTTATTATATGTAGGCAAAAAAAAAAATACAAACCCTTTCTAAGATATTGCGAAAAACGACAGCATTTTATAACTGACAGAGGTATTGTAAATATAGTAGGATTTTTCGAAAGTGTTTATAAAAAGGTTTTTTTAATTAATATTGTATGTATGACCTACGCATGTTTTGTGAAGTAAAATGTAGTGTCTATTGTTTTTAAATATACTTCTCAGCCAACGTTGTCATATCGGACGATGAATGAAATGGTGTTCAATTGAGTACAGAGTACATTGAGCTTAGAATTATGATATGAAAACGTTGCAGGTTTTCTCTTATCCTGAAAAATGAATGTCTGATAACTCTATGCTCTATGTACCCTGTACTCATTTGAACATAATTTCATTCTTCGTCCGATATGACCTAACATTGGAGGTTTTCTCTTATCCTGAAAGATAAATGTCTGGTAATTCAAAGCTCTATGTACCCTGTACTCATTTGAACAACATTTCATTCAACGTCCGATATGACTTAACGTTGGAGGTTTTCTCTTATCCTGAAAGATGAATGTCTGGTAACTCTAAGCTCTATGTGCCCTGTACTCATATGTACATCATTTCCTTCATCGTCCGATATGACTTAACGTTGGAGGTTTTCTCTTATCCTGAACGATGAATCGTCTGGTAACTCAAAGCTCTATGTACCCTGTATTCATTTGAACACCATTTCATTCATCGTCTGATATGAGTTAACGTTAGAGGTTTTCCCTTATCCTGAAAGATGAATGTCTGGTAGCTCAAAGCTCTATGTACCCTGTAGTCATTTGTACATCATTTCATTCATCGCCTGATATGAGTTAACGTTAGAGGTTTTCCCTTATCCTGAAAGATGAATGTCTGGTAACTCAAAGCTCTATGTACCCTGTAGTCATTTGTACATCATTTCATTCATCGTCTGATATGACTTAACGTTGGAGGTTTTCCCTTATCCTAAAAGATGAATGTCTGTAACTCTAAGCTCTATGTACCCTGTATTCATTTGAACACCATTTCATTCATCGTCTGATATGAGTTAACGTTAGAGGTTTTCAGTTATCCTGAATGATAAATGTCTGGTAACTCAAAGCTCTATGTACCCTGTTGTCAGTTGTACACCATTTCATTCATCGTCTGATATACTTAACGTTGGAGGTTTTCCCTTATCCTAAAAGATGAATGTCTGTAACTCTAAGCTCTATGTACCCTGTATTCATTTGAACACCATTTCATTCATCGTCTGATATGAGTTAACGTTAGAGGTTTTCAGTTATCCAGAATGATAAATGTCTGGTAACTCAAAGCTCTATGTACCCTGTTGTCAGTTGTACACCATTTCATTCATCGTCAGATATGACTTAACGTTGGAGGTTTTCCCTTATCCTGAAAGATGACTGTCTGGTAAATCTAAGCTCTATGTATCCTGTACTGATTTGAATATTTCATTCATCGTTCCATATGACAATGTTGTAGGACGTTGAAAAATGTAATTCTGCAGAACAAGGGCTAGATGCAGTCAATTGTCTACTGCAGCAATGCAATCAGGTCATGTTCATTTAAATAGTTCAAATGAATTGAGAGTTCATCTGAATATAGTTACAGCAATGATTCCTTTCATCAGGTTATAGTCCTCTCCACCACGATACGTGCGATGATCAATTGGTTGAGCACTTATGAATCTGAAGAAATGGACGGAGCAGCGTTTCTTTCTAGTCTATATGATTGAGTATAACTGCAGTTTATGCTTGAACGTCATGACTATTAAGTTAATGGGAGCATCGTACAGTTCATTTTGGGGTGCGATAGGTTTGCTATAACTGGTTAGGGCTTCTTGGTACAGGATCTAAATGCTAGTTCTTCTTGCAAGTTTGAAATATGTCCTTGCTTTCTTTCTAAGCTCGCTAAGCTGTCGAGACAAACAAGGAGCCAACATTGGAGATAAAGCTACCTTAATCTGACAATTTCGGTAATTAGTTTAGAGAACCAACTCCTGTCCAATATTACATTAGCACATCTGGGATCCCCCAATACTAATACTGAAATCTCCCTTTTAAACCGCTTAAGACATATTTTATCTCAAAAATAATTTTGTAGGGTGTGTTTAGTTATATGAATCATTTTCGCGTGTAATTATGTCAAATTGCAACATTGTGACTCATACAATTGTGGACTTGATATGTAATATTTGTCGCAAGTAACCTTGTACTACTGACATGCATCCCTCCGAGAACCATTGCCTTCCCATTTCTCCTAATTGGTTAACATTTTCGGCGCCGTAGGCGTTACTTTCACACTACCTGCAGTAAACGTCGTAATAATTGCCAGGAAGATAGGTAAAACCATGCAAATAAAGATGTGAAGGCATGCAAATATACAAGTTTATAATGAAAGTAGAACTGACACGTTGAGTGGTTATGTATAATAAATCCAGTTCAAAGCAAGATCAGAGATAAAAGTAATATAAACAACTACCAATAAACGCACGTGCTATCGAGAGGCAGGTTTGAAGCAAAGGATCTTTCTGTTTATTTCGTGTTAAGAATTAACATGCATTCCAGATAAATGAACTCTGTTTCTTAATATATTTATACTTATGAATTTTATCATTTTCTTCGAACCATTAGGATATATCATGTCCTGCACCGTGGCGTAGCGGGCTAAGGCAGCATGCCTTGATCCCTGGCCACGGAAAGCAGTCCGGGTTCGATCCCACCCATGTGGTGCGGATTTTAGGTCCCGGGTATAGGATCGGTGCCCACTTAGCATCGTGAGGAAAGCGAGGAGCTTACGCTAGGTAAGCGGCTCTGGTCACGGAAACCAACATTTCGGCTGGGGGATGCCGAGATGCTGACCACATCTCCTCCCCGAATCGGTTGGATGATCGTCCACCTCTGCCGTGCGTAAATGGGCGTCAGGCCGGCAGTCGGGTTGGTAGGCCTTGGGCCTCTAAGGGCTGTCGCGGCATGGGTTATTATTATATTATATGTTAATGAACTAATTTTTACCGTACAACAGTCCATACCATGCAGCAGCGAATGAGAGGTGATTAGGGCACGTGAGCGTTAACAGATACGGAATGCTTTTGGAATTTCAAAGGACTAGTCACATTTTGCATCAGGAATTAAACATGAAAAGGCTTTGCGTAAGATGGGTGCCGCGTATCCTCACTGTGGAAAAGCAAACGAATTCCTACGACACTTTTTGTAAAGTGCTTGGAGCATTTTCAGAAGAACAGAAGTGACGTTTTGTGTCGATACATCATAATAGATGAAACATGGATTCACCACTACACACCCGAATTCAGAAGCAGTCGAGGCAGTGGACAAAAGCTGATTCTTCAGCTCTAAAGAAGGTGAGGACGGTGCCATCCGCGGGAAAGATCATGACGTCATTGTTTGGGATGCCAAAGATATTTTGTTGACTGTCTATTTCGAAAAAGGTAAAACTATTACTACAGAATACTGCTCTCAACTTCTAACCAAACTCAATGCCAGCATTCGTGAAAACATACCCGGATTAGAAAACAAAAGACTTGATTAAGGTTTCACGCCGCGTCAAATTTAAGAAGATCGAGCTTTCGGCCATGGAGTGTAAAATGACCGAA
Organism: Mantis religiosa; assembly: GCA_030765055.1. Classification (NCBI taxonomy): domain Eukaryota; kingdom Metazoa; phylum Arthropoda; class Insecta; order Mantodea; family Mantidae; genus Mantis; species Mantis religiosa. Next base: position 104,809,661 of record CM060956.1, on the reverse strand, counting down.
AGCTCGATCTTCTTAAATTTGACGCGGCTAAATCACCCGTGAGGCCTTAATCAATAATGCTCGCCGCGAAAGCTTATAAAAGTCTTACAACAAGAAAAAACTTGTTTTCCTTCAGGACAATGCACCTGTCCACAAAAGTGTTTCGGCAATGGGAAAACTGAGAGATCTGCACTATGGAGTGCTGGAACATCCACCCTGTTCCCCAGATTTGGCTCCCTCGGACTTCCATCAGTTTCCATATTTGCAGAACGTCCTCGCTGTTAGGCTCTTTTCGTCCAATGACGAAGCAATTACAGCTGTAAATGGGCACTTTGCAGCACTTTCAGAGTAACACCACAGAGAGAGGATAACCACTGGACATTGATATTAGAGGAAATTATGTTGCGAAATAAAACTACTTTTGAAAGATTGAATTGTCGTTTATAACTATAAGGCCGATAACTTTTCAGTCCACCCTAGTACAGAGCGTTATCAGGATAATTTTGTCATGCAGGTTACCTTGTACAGAATAAAATAATTTTGAGCACAGTTACTCTCTAGCAGAAATTATAAAGGTACTGTATAATCAATTTTCCCTTTAAGATCATAGCAAGAGCGTTAAATATTTTGATAGTTTCATAATATACTCCTTTCTGGAAACAAAAAGTTTTAGCACTGTAATAATGAATGTTACACCTTTGTCTAGCATTTATTTCATTGTTATACATGAGGACCGACTGCATACAAAGTGTTTTAGGATCGAGAATATATACAGACGTGTGCAAATTATTAGACTCATTCATGTTTTTTTTTTTTTTTTTTTTTTTTTTTACTTTCCTTCAGCTTAACATTCAAAATAATAGTTATTTACTGTAATTCTTTTCCTTGCTGTAATATGAAGCATATTCAATGAAATTTCCCTCTTAATAATAGCTGGGGGATTTTTCTTTTACTTATAGTAATATGGTGGTAGCTCTGAATTAAGAGCAGCCATTTTCTTCATGTTTGTTTATCTAACTGTTTGGTGATATTGCTTTCATTTGGTGAATGTAGTAACTGAAGATTGTCAATACTTTCCTTTATTGTGTTTTATGGCTAATATATCCTCAGTATTTATTATTAATTGATCTCAAGCCAGGTAACATCGTGTATCTTATCCTTAGCGTTCACATTGATTCAAAAGTGAGGTTATGGGTAAAACTGCTGACATCTCCAAGGAAAGTAGCTGTAACTGAGAGTCTTTTGAAGGAAACTCCTTATTCACAACGTGAAATAGCTAAGAAATTGTGTATTTCACAAAAATCAGCTAGTCGCATTAATCAAGCTTTAACATTCGGTGAGACGTTGACCTCACAAAGGGATTGAAAATGCGGGAGGAAAAGAAAGCTATCAGCAAGGATGCAAAGAAAACTTGTGCAGGTGGCAAAACAAAATAGAAGAGCAATCAGCATTGACCTCAGTAATCAACTAAAGTAGTACGGTACACATATATCAGCCTCAGTAGTTCGCAGAAGATTATGTGAAGCACGTTTACCAGCACGCAGGCCTCGTAATAAGGCTAAATTGGCACCTTCAATGGCAAAAATCCTTTAGAATGGCCAAAGAGATGTAGAAACATCCAGTGGAATTTTGAAGAAAGGTAAAGAGTATGAAAATTGTATACAGCATAAAATTAAAATATGTACATGTAAATTTTATGGAAATGAAATAAACAGCCTAAACTTAGTTTCTCTGATTGCTGGTTTTGTTATACTATCTTTGAGCAATTTTAAAACTGTTTAATATTAATAGAGGTTTTTATTGTTTCGGGTAATTTTCTCAGAGGAATCCATGTTTTAAGTATGTGAAGAGAGCAGCCAATATGTGAGGACAGATAAAGAAGCACTTTCCCCTCAGTGTGTCGATCAAAGAGTAAAGCACCCAACATCAAAAATGGTCTGGAGCTGTATGTCTGCCCATGGATCTGGAAGATTATACATAGTTGTGGGATCTAGGGAGCAGAAACAGTATAAAAGTATATTAGAAACAAGTCTATTTCCGCAAAGTAAAGAATGGTTTCCAAATGGTGATTTTGTGTTCATGCAGTGCTCCCAGTGCTCCCTGCCACAGAGCAAAATCTGTAACCCAGTTCCTCAAAGAAAACAATGTAAAAGTACTACCATGGCCGGGGAATAGCCCTGATTTAAATCCAATAGAGAATCTGTGCGGTATTGTTAAACAGAGACTGAAAAAAATTGAGAATAACAACAAAAGTTCAGCTTATTGAGAGTCTGATTAGCATCTGGCACAGAGATGAAGAAATAAAGGAAAAGTGCTCCACCATTGTAGAGAGCATGCCTAAACGCATCAAAATGGTAATAAAGGCTAAAGGAATGCATACAAAATACTAAGAGTTGAAAAAAAAATTGTAATATTATTTCTGTTAAATATATAGAAAATAAACGGTATATGTTAAAAATTTCACCATTGAGTCTAATAATTTGCACACGTCTGTACATGCGAGAAAGACTTAGTATCTTCAATCTTCTGAAACAAACTATGCAATAACATCTGCTATGGGTGTTAGAAATTATTTTTACAACTTTCTTTTGCATTTGAAATATTCGTTTACTTTGTAGAGACTTGCCACAAAATAATATTTCATATTCCATGATAGAGTTAAAATATACATGATGCATTAATTCAAGTATATCTATAGAACTTGCATTAACCAGTACTCGACAGAGCTTAGTTAAGATATACTTTAGGAAACCTTCCCAATCTAAATATTTGTGTACTTGAAGGCTCAGAAATTTGATGCTGTCGCTTTCTTCCAATAATATTATCATAAATCCCAATTTCTATGGGAGCGTGTGATCTATAACACAGTTAAGATAGTAAATTTGGTATCACGTCCTGAAGCAATAATTAGCACAATCACATAATATTTAGTTATTTTGAGGTTAGCCCTACCATTAAACTTATTTCAGAAGTTGACTAACAAACGAAGCTACAAGCATTCCAGTGTTTGGAAGTGGCTGTACCTAATTTATAACCTGGTTTGCTGTCCTAAGTCTGTAAATGTTGAGTATCTTTTACGAAGGGAGCAGGTCTTTGTCAAGGAGGTCCACTTCACGACTTACACAGGCTCTGTATGCTATTTTGTTGCTGTACTCGGTCCATCAACGCTGGATTTCACGTACGTGACATAGAAAACTTTTAGTAACGGTTCGAGTTCAAACTATTGGTGTGCATTTTGCATTAGTTTTCGTAACATATCTACTAAATTATAAAACTATTTTGTGATCAGCATATTACATTAAAAATCAGTGGAGATATATCAACAGGACATATGTATGTACTCCTGATTTTTTTGCATTTAATAATACCGCATCACACCCAAAAATATATGGTAACTGGTGCCAAAAGCGTTCTTATAATTATAGTTTTATTTCCTCTACCACTTGACTAAGACAGAGAAAGTATTGCAATCCAACAAAATATTTCCTGTTTAGATACAATTTGAAATTTACCTTTTTGGAAATTAATAACGAAAGTTGTTATATGTATAAAACTAGCAAATGTTAATAAGAATAACATTTTAGAAGCCCAAAAGAACCCTCTGAATTTAAGGTACCTTTAGTACCATATAAAAGTAGTCCGGGATGTAGGAATTTTTTTTAAACTCTTCGTGGCACATCCTTGGAAGATATAAAACTTGGGCTGTGTTTGGCCTTGAAGCATCGTTCACAAAATCGTTTTACAAAAATGTGTGCTGCTTTAACCAGATCTTCATTTTGTTGTATAGTTCGGTTTTGTCTATTACTTGCAGTCTTTATGTAAAAGTCGCCCAAAATGACTTCGGAGACTATGGAAGCAAGTTTGAAGGCGAACATTTCATTTGTGATTAAAATGTCTTAAATATGTAGTATTTTTATTGAAACCATTAAACCATTATTGGGAAAATCGAAATTTTTGAAAAATATACCATATAAGTGCTAGCTTAGGCCGAGGAGATTTTCTGGAAAATCTAGGCGTGGCATATTTTTTAAAATGTTCAGTTTAAAACTGATCTTCTTTTTGAGTTGTGCTGGTTTTAGATAAACGAACGCGCTCACGCATGCCTTTTTCTAAAAATGCTTTATTGGAGGGATTCAGGAGCACTTATTTCCGGTGGAATACAATGATTCCCCTACTTACTACATGTAGTAAACACAGTGGGGTAGCGAAGGCCATGAGAATGTAACAAGCCATATTTTTCTGCCCCTTGTGCTGCTCTAAGAAAAGTGTGCCAATGGATGTTTGTCGTGGACGAAAACAATGATAAAAAAAGAGAGATGGCATTTTGTTGCTATGCCGCAGACACGGTCAAAGAGCACGTTAGATAAACACGTTCTTGCAAGGCCTCTTTGTAATTGGGAGCACGAACCCTGTTGATAGTGACGTCAAAGTGGACTTGTCCATGCTGCATTTCGGAACTGGGCACGCAAATCGTTCCTCTACTGATTCCTCATCCCAAATTGTAAGCGTCTTTCGTACACTATCGTAAAGAAAGTCACGTGAGTGCAATTTGGTTTTATTTATACCCCCCGCCTTCATATCGACGGCCTTTTTACTTTAGGAACACATACCCTTCATATAAAATTGAACGAGACCAACTGCGTTAGAAGTTCAAGCGTACCCAATGCATATAGAACTCATTTCAGTGGTGCTGTTGGAGAGAATATTAACACAATTTGTTGACAGTGCAGTCGGTGGCGAAGCATGCAATGAAGCACCGGAAGCCCCGCTTCACCAAGAATTTCAGGAGAGAGAAAAGAAAAACAAGAAAATTCATGCCAAACAATTTTATTTGCTAATTTATTTGAGAACATCCGCGGTGCTGCGGACAATTTGACAGCTGCTTAAATTCGAGTGACCAGGTCTGCAAGCTCATTCGATGCTGAATATTTCTGTATTTACGCATTCGTAACATTCAATATCACGCTTCGTACGTTCCCGGAAGAAATCGCGACTCTTCGATAGTTAGGAAAGGCTGATAGATTATGTCACCCGAAGTTTCTATAGCGTGTAAACAAAATTTTATTTTTTATGTGGTGCTTTTAAATACAAATGTAAGTATATATTAATTGCATTAGCAATAGTATTTTACGTAGATTGGTATTTAGCGGTGACAAATAGGAAATTCTTGTGAAGTTTTAAGTTATTAGCAGAAGTGTGTGAATTCTGCACTTTCTCCACTTTAGGTTAACAGTTCACGCGGTGTGGGCCAGCTGTAGAAAAAATTGGAACGTCTAAGTGGAAAGGGGAAGCTTGTTGTGTGAGCAGTCTTGCAATACAAGAAGGGCCTTAGTTCTTTGAGTCATTATTCTCTTTTATTTTAATGACAATTATTACTTGCAGCTACCCAGGCCGCGCCGTGGCTCAGTGGTTAGACCGCTTGGCTCTCACCAAGGCGGCCCGGGTTCGATCCCAGGCGACCGCAAAGTGAGATTTGTAGTGGACAACACGGTGCTGGGGCGGGTTTTCTCCGGGACCTCCGGTTTCCCCTGCCATCTCATTCCACCGGTGCTCCATCTTCATCTCATGTATCATCAGTGCCACCGCCTGCGGTGCCGTATGTAGTAAAAGCGGGCGTTAAACACTACACATCTCTCTCTCTTGTAGCTACCCTCACTTTCAAAGTCACGCCTCGCTACTGGACCTACGTATAACTATACAATTGAAAGAGTACCAAAGAGTTATTACCTGCAGCTACCCTCACTTTGAAAGTCACGTCTCGCTACTGGACCTACGTATGACTATACAATAGAAAGTGTCAAAGAGTAGCCTTAGTTCTTTGAGTCATGATTCTCCTTTATTTTAATGAAAATTATTACTTGTAGCTTCCCTCACTTTGAAAGTCACGCCTCGCTACTGGACCTACGTATGACTATACAATAGAAAGAGTACCAAAGAGTAGCCTTAGTTCTTTGAGTCATTATTCTCTTTTATTTTAATGACAATTATTACTTGCAGCTTCCCTCACTTTGAAAGTCACGCCTCGCTACTGGACCTACGTATGACTATACAATAGATAGAGTACCAAAGAATAGCCTTAGTTCTTTGAGTCATTATTCTCTTTTATTTTAATGACAATTATTACTTGCAGCTACCCTCACTTTGAGAGTCACGCCTCGCTACTGGACCTACGTATGACTATACAATAGAAAGAGTACCAAAGAGTAGCGTTAGTTCTTTGAGTCATTATTCTCTTATTTTAATAAAATTATTATTCGGAGTTTCCCTCGCATTGAATGCAGTATTTACCTACGCTACTGTTGAAAGAACAACACTTAGGCTCCATTCTCAATGAAAATTAACCTTAACAAATCGCGTAATAAACATAGAATTAGTTTAAACTTAGAACATTGTAAGGTCCAAGTTTTTAAGTTTATGCCTACGTCAAATATACGTCAACCAATAAGAGGCTGATTTTCATCATTGAAGGACGAAATTAGGCGTCGGCTATCAAAATTCTACCTGCAATACCATTCCATAAAAGCACCTTAGTTAGATCTTTAGGAGATTATGACCTCACTAGACGCATATTTAGGCTGTTCCGGGTACCCCGTGGCTTGCGGGCACCCGAGATAACCCAGGAGTTAATCCTTACAGCAACTAAAGCTGAGCTCCACATAATCACTCCAAGCTATTTGTTTGGCATCAAAATTTTAACCCGAATGAACATTTATGAAACAAAACCCCAGGGTACATAAGATTTTGCATTCTTTCCTCACACCCCGAGAAACATAAGTGTTACCTAACAACAAAATTCAAACTTATAACCCAATATCACCCGATAAAATCCCCCTGATTATGACTCAAAGTCACGCTGACTCTGCACCAACATTGGAGATTATTTACTTTTGGATCAAGGAATTTAAACGTGGTCGTAGAAGCACCGAAGATGAAAATCGCCCTCTGGTCGCCCATTTGAGGACACCATTGAAAAAATCCACGGTCTGGTTATGCAAGCCCGCCGAATCAAAATTCGTAAGATTGCTGAGGCTGCAATCATCTCAACTGAGCGAGTGCATGAAAAATTGGCAGTGAAAAAGTTGTGTGCAAGATGGGTGCCGCGATTTCTCACAGTCGACCAAAAGCGTATCCGAAAGAACACTTCTACCGAGTATCTGGCGATGTTTAATAGCAATCCGCAGGACTTTTCGAACCGATTTGTGACCGTGGATGAAACTTGGATCCATCATTACACACCAGAGTCAAAACAGCAGTCATAACAATGGACAAAATCTTTTGAAAGTGTACCAAGGAAGGTAAGGACCATTTTGTCAGCTGGTAAGGTGATGGCCACAGTTTTTTGTGGTATTCTCAGGGAATAATCTTCATAGACTACTTGGGAAAAGGTACAACCGTAACTGGAGCCTATTATGTTTCATTGTTGGGTCGTTTGCAACATGAATTGACTAAAAAGAGACCGAGATTGAAACGCAAAATAGTGCTCTTTCACCAGGATAGGGCACCATTGCACACATCAGCAATCGCAATGGCGAAAGTGCATGAGTTGGGCTTTGAATTGGTTCCTCATCCAACCTATTCACCAGACTTAGCCCCAAGTAATTTCTTCATATTCCCAAACTTGAAAATTTGGCTTGGTAGTAAGAAATGTTCATTAAATGAAGAAGTGATAGTTACTGTTAACGAGAATTTTGCACATACTGGCGGAACGGGATGAAAAAGATGGAAGATCGCTGGACCAAGTGTATTGCCATTAATGGAGTCTATGTCGAGAAATAAGGTGAGAAAAAAGATTATTCTTGGTTTTTTACCAGACTTACCAAACGACCCTCCTAAATCAGTGTGGGTAGAGATTGACCAAAGTAGAGTGTGTTAATTGTTGGGGGACATGCAAACGTTACTGGTCAATGGTTTGCCATATCAGCTCACCTATCTAACAAAGCCTCTAGACGAACAAAAACGAAACTGAATGTACCAAGTGCACTTTCCATGACATGTAAAAGGCAGGAAGTTCGATGTACCTACACTATTCTCTCATTTGCATGTTTGAAGATCTAATGCTTGGAGTCAAACTGACTGAGTGGTTCCTCTAAAAGGTATTATATCTCATTGAGGTAAACTCTTACAATGAAGATGGGAGTAAACAAAATCTACACTTGTACAGACGCGAGCAAATGTATCCCGATGCGTGCAAGACTGGCCTACGCGAGGGAAGCGGATTTCTATCAGTTAGTTGCGCCAGGACTATTCAGTTTCCTTATACCTGACCAGCGAGTTCGGCGCACACGTATTTAAGCCTCAATGGCAAATAAAAAGAATTTTACCACATGAAACTTACGTGGTTTTATATAACTCATTAGTATCAACTTAGAAATTTATCGATCCTTTTTTAATAACGTTATTTCCTCTCTCTCTCTCTCTCTCTCTCTCTCTCTCTCTCTCTCTCTCTCTCTCTCTCTCTCTCTCTCTCTCTCTCTCTCTCTCTCTCTCTCTCTCTCTCTCTCTCTCTCTCTCTCTCTCTCTCTCTCTCTCTCTCTCTCTCTCTCTCTCGCACACCACACCTCAACCTTCTAAATGCATTTCCAATACTCAAAGTAGTAGTTTTATCTGGAAGGAAATACTTCTAACTTTCATAGGTTAGCGATACTAAAATGTTAAACTACGTGGTATTTAAAATTAATATCTAAAATTAGTATTTAAAATTTGTATCTTATTCCGAAAATAAATACATTAATTTTTTTCTTACAGTTCTCAAGAAAAGCTTTTATGAATATACTACGACAGTTAATATAGCTACCAAATTAAAACCTATATATTAGACCTTTAACGACCAACGAAATAAATAAAATTATTATTTTGTTGTATAACGACAGTTCAAATACAAATTCACGTTAACGTCACCGGCATGTCGGAAGTTTCACGAAGGAGCTCTTTAAATTTCAGTAAAACTGATATGATGCATTTCAGTTTTAGCTACACTAGACAGGGCTTGAACTCGCAACCTTGGGATCAGAATGCCAGCATCTAAGTCATCCTGGTCAGCGTTTATAATGATGATGATGGTGATGATGATTATGGTTATTATGATGCCAAAGAAAACCTGAAAGGTCAAATAATCTAATATGTAACTATAACAGAATTAAACATTTAAGCAAGAAATACTTTACGTAATTGAGGTATCTATAGTTCGAAGCAGTGTGCAGCAATTATCTGCTCTAGAGGCTGTGAACATTACAAAAATTCAGGTAACAAATTAACACAAAGATCGCGAAAAATCAACTGTCATGTAGATGCCGTTGCTGAAACCGGTCAGTTTAATAAGTTAGTGTTAGCACTTTCTTCATTCACTTTTTTATGAAAATAATATAGATATTTTTAAAAGTTCCGTCTTCCAGTGAACTTGTCTACATAGGCAATAGAACTGCCACTGTAGTTAAATGGACATGTGGTGATGCACTCTGCGATTGCTAGTTACCTCCTCGGGGTCAAAGGAACCTCAGAAGTCACTCGGGGCCGTATTGCTGGCATGTGGAAAGCAGGTCGTGCTACCACACAAATAGTTAATTCTGTGGGAAGAGGGCTTGACTGCGTTCTTTACTGGAACCGGCGGTTCAAGGAAGAGGGAGAAGGATTAAAACCCCGACCTAAATCCGGAAGACCCAGAGTTACCTCTCCGGATGCAGCCATAGTCCAGAATTCCAGAGAGAATCCGTTCCGCCCTTGTACGTCAATCGTGAGGCACATGGGACTTCAGATAACGCCTTCAACTGTTAGAAGACGTCTTCATGCTGCCGGGATCCACACTAGGGAGCCAGCTCGAAAAGAGAACTTCACAGAAGCACATCAAGCTGCTCGTGTGGGATTTGCTCTCCAGTTCCTTCCAATGCCTCTGACATTCTGGGACACTGTAATATGGACGGACGAGAAAGTGTTCTCATCCGACGAAGAGGGAAGGATGATACTTTGGCATCCAGACAAGACACGCTACAACCCAGAACACGTAGTGCCCACAGCAAGAAGCGGCAGGATTAGCATCGCTTTCTGGGGCTGGATGCCGGCAGCCGGTGTGGGTCAACTGGTTCGTGTATCCCCGAGAATGAATTCTGAGGTGTATGTGGAGGTGTTAGAGGACTGCATACCAAGTGTTCCGTATATCCTGAGGAAGATAAACCTATCATTAACTATGTTCATGATAACAGCAGCATTCACACTTCAGCATTTACGCGAGATTGGATAGAACAGCATCTCATCTCCCTTGGCCAGCCAAATCACCATTGAACACATTTGGGCTATTATGGTTAACGAAAGGGATTGCAGGTCAGAAAAAAGCTCCTGAAAGCCTCGAGGATCACGCTCAGGAAGTATGGGAAAGCGTGCACAGACGACCTCATATTGTCACGAGCATGGTGCTGTGACGAGGGACGTAACTGTGAAGGAATCTTCAGGGGTAGAGATTACTCGCAAGCTGCTAGATAACCCACTTTATTATGGCAATAGAAGCGTAAGCATAACAGTATTGACAGTCATGATTGATGGCTTTGGAACACAATTGTAATGAACAAGTTACATACTCGCTAATATGGGTTGTCCCACAAGGCTTACCTTTGGGCAGGTGTGGTAGTGCTGTCGTGGGTGCAGCCGTCTACGGAGTGGCTTCGGAGAAGTCGAGAGCCCCCGGCTTCACGGACCCCGAGGGTCCGTTGAGCCGGTCGAGCAGCGAGTCAGCGAGAGAGAGAGAGAGCCCCCACTATGGGCCAGTAGCTCTATTATATAGGCCAATTCTGCCTAGCGGGGGTCCCCAGACAATGGCGCAGATTTACCAAATATGGTGTGTCGCCTGTCTGGGTTCTGGAACTTCCGGAGAACTTTCCAGAGACGCAAGATCAGTACCAAAGTCTTGCATGACTGGGGTTTCTTACAGAAAACGGATGTTCTAGAACATCCGGTAAACTTTCCAGAGACACATGACTAGCCTAAGTCCTACGTGACGGGATATCCTATAGGAGGCTGATGTCATGGTAGCACTAGGAGTGCCATGGGAAGTGGAAACCCACAAAGTTCCTGTTATTCACAAAGAGTTGAGAAACTCCAGAAAGTAAGAAAATCTTAAATATGTAATTTTCTCAAGAATAACCAATTACTATGATCCCCAATAAATGTCCAAAGTTTGTGTGTTTCTTGCACCTCTCGACAGCACTTGTGACACTTGCCCCACCGGTAAACTCGGCGCCCTCGCCGAGGAATAAGGCAACACTTCTACCTCGCTCAGAGCGAAGGCACGTACAATAAATGTTATCACAAAAATTACAAAAAGAAAGTCTGAAACAGTACCAAAATCTTACACAATAATAATTAAACATTGAATACAAATAGAAAAACATAAGGATATAAGTGTAGCACCGAAAAAAGTAAGGATGGGACAAAAGTAGGGAATGTTACACTATGAAGTAAAACAAACACCGTCCATGAACCACACAACACCAGTGGTCACCTAAGCGAGGTTCATGTTCCGACACTGTGACACAACACATCGAGCGTACCACAAGGAAAGGGAGACGTCCCCTGAGTGCTGCTGCCGAACGCACCTATCACGTACTGCACTGTATGTTCGCTATGTCCAAAGCGCTGTCGCTAGGCGCACGTATTGCGCTCACATCAACAACTGTTCGATGACAAAGTTCGACTGCACATCAATATGCCAACAAGACTTGGGAACACTAACACTCTTTGGAGCACCAATACGTTGAGCAACGAAGTGCCTTCAATATAGAGGCCAATCATGCAGTTAGCAAACACACGTGTTAGTCCATGGTAGACGTGCGAAGCATGATACAGTAAACCAGGTCACAAGGGCTCCTGAGGGCTCTAGAAGACCTCGCGATGTTCCCATGATGACAGTGGCGGGCAGGACCTCTCCCGCCCGAAGATAGCCAGGCAGTACGGAGGGAGGTTCGTGAAGTTCCAGGTCGCGAGGCGCTCCAGGTGTGTCAGGCGGTGTAAATAAGGTCGTGTAACAGAAACAAAAAATAAAAGAGAATAGATTACTTGGAATATGGAAGAGATGACTTGGGTCAAAGGCAACATAACAAAAACAATTGATTAGGATGTAATAGGATCATTCAGGAATAAAACGGAGAAGGTGCTACGCCAAACAGGAATTAGCGTCTAGAGTAAAAATAAAGAATAACTGAGTAACTGAATATATACAGCCAAAAACTCAGAGAAACGAGGTGAAACCTATGTGGATAATTATCGAAAAAGGTTTAAAATACCAATGGCTAACAATGTGAAACAAAGGAGTAGTACATAGCCATATTAAATTTGGACAATTGCAATTAGGCTACCATTGCAAAGCGTGTAAGGCCAGAGGGCCACACTACACTTCATTGTAATTATGTGTAAGCCACATGTGTTTCACCTGCACAAGAGAAATTGTTAAACCAAATTAAACTTCCGTTAGTAAAACAAATAACAGAGTAAATGATTAAAGAAGCAAATAGAAGTGACTGACATGGAGAAAAACAAATGACGAATGTTACACGTGACGTAACAGTGGTATATAAACTAGGGGACATAGGTCTATCGGAGAAGGCTCTCATAGATTTGATGGTTGCAAAGTTACACTTTGAGCAATTATGTAAGTCACAATTACTACAATAAACGTGAGCAATGTACCTGATAATAGTAACAAATACAGTTGAGTAGTCTTAAGGATGCCACAGTGAACAAAGTAGCTATGAAGCATGTGCTATATTAAAAGCACAAGTACACAAAAGGTAGTAAGCAACAACCAACCTTTGAAAAATAGCACTGAGACAACAAAACCTTAAAACTAGTATGAGAACACTAAGTTGCCACAGATCCTCCTTTCAAACTAATCGAAGAAATGTCGTCCAAAAGAAAGATGCGAGGAATGTAGGGTTGAAGCAGCGTCCCGCTCCAACCGGTACATCTTCACGAAAGAGCAGAATTCATAATTCAGACCATATACTATGCCAAAATCAGATAATATATTACCAATTGCCAGTAAAAATAATGACGCGCATCCTTACGACTAACCAAGACTGTCGCAAAATAAAGTATCGCATTGTAATAAAAAGAATTTATGAACGATCTTGCAGTAAAATACTGTCTGAATGTATCAGACATAACTAAATGACAAGTTAAACCAAAGGCCGTAATACATCAAGCATCCGGAATGTACATTAATATTTTAGTTAATGTGTCATACAGAGAATATAATCACTAGTACATATAAAAATTGATGTGAATGTCATTATTAACTGAACATAGAAATAAGATTAGGGCTGTCAACATAATTAAAGTTTTCATAAGGGATCGTACAATTAAATATACGAGGAGCTGTCAGAGTCAGTATTACACACAAACACACAGTCGTGGTGGCCATATCCACGATTTCACACATTCATAAAATAATAACTCAATGTAAACGTCTCGAGACACTCATAACTCACAAATATTACTCCGTAGTACTACAACAAAGGAGCGATCTTATAAACACAATAATAAACTCAATAAGACTTTGTACACACATATAACAACTCAAAGAAAGACATTCTCTTTAATGTCTTGTCAAAAACTCGTCTTGTGGGATCTTACGGTATATCCACAAGAGGTAAGGAGTTTAACCACTGACTCCTTACCCTGACTTAAACCACCAAGGGGTCTCGCGACGTACCAAGGTAGTTAAGCCGAAACCCTCAAAATAAATATTCTGGTACCAAAAACACATTACTTCAAAATAGCTCAGATATAATCCGGGCTCTTTACCTGACAGGACCCTGCGGTTTCCCTGACAGATAGAAAACTCATATGCCCCAATAATTCATTAGCTCCCTTAATTATCATATCATGATAATCCCCAAAATCAAACAAACATTCTTTAATCGCACATCACACGAACAACCCCAATCCCATGGGGGTCATGCGACACACCCTTGAAGTGAGGTTGTATACTAAAAAATTAATAAGACGACCTCTGACCCCTCCTACGTATTAACAATAAAATTTCAATATTCATACATTATTATATCTTTATAACAGCAACATGATCCCATGACGCTGACAGCCAAGCTTAACGTAATGACAATAACAAGAAGTGGCCAACCACATCCAGAAGAAAAAAAAAATTACAAAGCTGTAACTGTTGTATCTCACAAGAAGCTGATGTAAGCGTAAGAAAAAAAATTACATTACCAGAAAATACTTTGAAGGCTGTGTTAGTGTATATATACCTCAACATAAATGGTTAATGACAGTCAAATCATACGTAGAAAAGATTTCACAATACTATAACTCCCAGAATAAAGTTTCTAAAATAGAGTATAAAGTATTATACCACTATAAGTATACTCGCAATTTAATTGCAGGTAGAAAAACAGAAAGTAGAAAATACGCATACTATAGGTGTAATCATCCAAGCAAAGTCCAATGCAAACGGCAAGCAAACTAAAGACAAAAATTAAATTTGCATTAAGGGCGTAAAAATGAGTAGTCTAGGGCGGTACTTGGTACAAGATATTCACTTAGAAAAAAATGTCATGCGCTAAGTTGGTAATGTATAAAATCCTGCGACCATCTCAATCGTAGAAAGTAATCATCGTAACTTATTACTTAACGAGCCTTACCACCGAGGGTTTCTCACGAAGCACCCAAGGAATAAAGTCGTAATCTTTAAAATCAACAATCATAGCAAAGAAGTAAATCTGGCATACCCTAATTTTAGTGGGAAATCAATATAAGTCACAAAAAGATTTCAACTGTGAGTTGGCAATTTGTGTAAGACATTGCATGATAAGGATTCTACAAATTTTCCAAGGAGTAGTGACAGCGGGTAAGTAAACAGGATAACAGGAAGTGAGCGCGTCCACTTCCTGTGAAAAACCTGGTATCCTCTCTAATAGGAAGATTAAGAAGATGTTTAAAACTAATTGACATTACCAATTTGCAAAAGAAATTTTACAGTGATTCGGTTTCCGGTATCGCCTCTAAAGGTGTGGGTGGCATGCGCCTGGCGGCTACCGGTGGTGTCGTGAATAGTAGAACACCGCTAGTAGAATGCTCCTCAGCATTGGAAACTCCTGGACGTCGACTGGTTCGATGTAGGTGGTAAACCTGCCAACATAACTTAAGAGATCGGTAAGCCACAGCACAACTAAAAATCAAATGTTAAAAATGTGGTCCAAATAAATAATAGAGATATGAATGGTGAAGAACTCGAAAACTTAAAGGGATAGATACTTGGTACGCAATGGTATTTGGCAGCCGTTGAAGTGCTGCTCCAGTAGCGATGCACATTGTCCTACCTTACGTGTCGTCCATACCGACGGTGTGCAGAAAGGCAATTATCAATAGGAGGGCTATTGGAGATACAAATATCTGTAAAAAGACCAGATAACAGAAAGAAGGCGAAATGATGAATGAAAACAGCAAAGCATGAAAATAAACAGTGCGCTATTAATCACATTCAGAGCGGTAAGGAATTTATACGACGCAATGATGGTAAAAGGTAGAAAATTCATCCGAAAAAGAAAATGCAAAGAAAAAAAAATACAATATTTGGTGAAGCAAAAATGCATTAATGAAAGAGAAGAGAAAATTAAGTCTCTTTATGCTTGAAATAAGAACAAAATGAACTATATTAATAACATAATATAATCGTCGGATTAACTGTGTATTTTTCTGTGTGAATAAACTGGTTTTCCCTGATATGAAAACTCTGTGTAACACTAAAACAGTACATCCTAGGTGTGCTGTGCCAACGGAAAGGAAGTAAGGAAGATAACAAGTTTCCGGTAACAGAGCTGGATGCTTGAAATAATGCATTCAGATGTGCACATCAACGAAAGACTGCCAGCCGAGCGAAAGACAATTATGCAGAATTATTTACAACAATTTGGGACTGCATCTAAAGAAGTGAGTACACAACTTTTGATTATAGAGTGCAACGTGTTTAAAAAAGACGATAACATTCACAGAAGGATTATGCGTAAAGATGGTGAAGCAACCAATAATCTGCCGTAACTAAGTAATGAGTTCTTCCACGGCCAGTGTTAAGCTTACATGTATTTATAGCCGTAGACCGTGCAATTAATGAAGCATTAATATAGGCAATCTTTGGTCATAATATGCTATTTCACAATCGTGCAGTTCCAGCGGGTATAAATATTGAAATAAAGGAAAGAATTGTTATAAAGAAAGTGTGTTAATTAAATTAACTACGCGTAGACCATTAATACGTGCGGTGTTAACAATAAGCGTTGTTTTCATGCCAAAATATTCCACCTGATACAATGTACTACTATAAAATTGCAAACGATTTGCTTATAAAATATACATACGAGTGACAATATACATTTTGTATAAAAAAGTAAAGTATGAAGTATGCATTTTTATTTATTTATGGATAAATGAGTAACAAATGAAAGTTGGGATAAATGTTGGTTACTGTAAACAAAAGGAAGCCTGCTTATTACTGCCAGTAATGTTATTATCATTATTATTAATGTAAAGGAAATATGCGAAAGCGGAAACTATTAATAGTGCAAAGGCAATTGAAGAATAAGTCGTGAAATAATACCGGCTGTGTACTGTTTCCAAGCGTGTGTATGAGGTGAGTGAAACCATTTAATTCGCAGCAATTTTAACAAAGGGTATACAAAGTGATGTAGTTTATATGACTGAATGTGTGACTGCTATTACAATTATTAACTGTAATTATGAACGATACGTTGTTATAGCTGTTTTATGCTACCACTTCTAGGCAACAACAGTGGTAAATATTAATCGTTTGGACTAAAGTTAGCGACAGATATTTGCATTTTAGTGTCTGTTAAATCGGTTACGTATTTCCGGCTAACTTTTAGTGCTGCGGTTTTGCGTTCTTCGCCAACTTTGAAAACTTCGTGGTAATTTAGTAATAAATAGAGAAACAGTTTTTCTGGAAATTTTCCTACTTTTTCGCGGTTGCACTAAAGGTTAAATTTATATTGCTGACATAGATAAGGTAGTTATTACAGTGTATCATTACGATTCACATGCTTAATGCAATATGGGTATTATTAGCATTACAAGCATTATTATTACTGCAGTTGTCGCGTTGGCAGTTTACTCGCATGTACACAGAGCATATATAACAGCATAACAAAATGAACATTAATGAAAAATATTATGCAACTATACATAGTTATGGTACATAAACAGTTATAGGCAAAGCATCATAGGGACAGTGAACAGTGAATATATTCTGCCGATTAAGATTATTTTTTTAAGAAACTGGAATTATTTTTGCAATAGTTCATAAGGCACATGTATCGATCTAATCGATTGATCTTATTGATGATGTTCACTTATGTCATGAATTCTATACAATATATCACAGTGAGATTTTATGTAGTGGGGTGTGGTAACAAAGCATTAGTGAATAACAGCTTGGCATTGTACCTATCTATAGAAGCATTTTATTTCAGAAAAGCAGGGATTTTCTCGGGGTTTGTCATTTCTATGCCGCGTTTTACATAAATGGTTATTAACACACAAAACATAGAAGAATATATTGGCTAATCACTTGAAAATACAACGTGTTTTCGGAATATTCCTGTATTCCTAGTTTATATCATAATTTATTTCATGTTATGACATATAACTTAATTTCAATACATGATGAGTCAGATATATTCTAACCTGTATCTACCGTGATACACTACATTCTCTAGTTTGGGTTGTTATCGACGCATGGATTCATATGCTCATTCCCATGGGTGGGAGGGTTTATTTGTTATACAGAAAATAAGTTACTCCGAAAAAAAATCACTTTAACATTTCTAACTGCTGCTTACTCAGGATAACCGATAGCGTAATGACAAACTTGCTATACAGGTGTACCTCGCTATTACAATATACTTAGTATTTTACATTAAAATACATCAACTTAAATTAAAAATAAGAATAGGAGCCATCTATACATGCAACTTAATGATAAAGGAAATGGACAATTAATACACAAATAACACAAAGTTATTCTTAGGGTTATCCTTAAGGATAGTTTTAGGTCCTCTTACATTAATCGTGCTGGCTACCTCGCTACTCGACTTCTCCAAAAGCAGTCCGAAGTGGCTACCAAGGGGTTATTACTATGGTATTTATACAAGTCGCATAATGTGTAGGGGGTGGCTTTCTGCCTGGAAACCAGAAACCTGATCCTGTAGCAATGGGAATGTGCCTGATTGTGAAAAATTTCCTAACTCATTGTTCTCAGCACGAGAATTAGTGCCACGACTACCCAGTGTATTCCTGCAATAGTTTCGAATCGTATACATTATTAGGATCAGAGGAGATATTCCTAGGAAAATTGCGTAGAAAGACAATTGTGGTACTGCACGAACATTAGAAGTTATAGGAGCATCATCTATCGCGCTACTATTTAATGTTGTGTTACAGAATGGAGGAGCAAATCCAGCATTACAATGGCATTGTTGTTTATTATTACATACGCCATCACCATAACAATGACATGTTTTGTTTTGAACTAATATAACCGAAACACATTTTTGATGTAAACACATTTTGTTTTTCCCACATTTAGCACCATTATGCACAAGCCCCGGTTGAACAACGTCTACACCTAAATCAACAATAACAGTAGTACATCTTTCATCAGTACTATACTTAAGCGTTTTGCCTACTCTAGCATAACTATGTATACCAAATTGAAGTGTATTGTTGTGATGGCCACATTGTAGTATTCCGCAAAGTAAATCCTTCGCACTGCATTTTGTATAACGATCAGAAAGAAAGTCGTACCCACAATTTCCAGTTATACTAGCACGGTCGTTATTCTGATAACATTCCCTATCCATGTTTTTCGCAGACCTACCCCACAATTTTCGACATTGATCAGTATGTGTTGTACATGACCCTTGATAACAGAATGCTTGCCCTTTCTTACAAGGGATGCCATTCATTTTATAAACGTCTTCGGGACAATACTCCGAGACACCATCACAATATTCTGCAAAGTCACATTCAGTAACTGCAGCACGACATACTGCACCTTGAATTTTAGGATGACATGTTTCAGTATTACAGCACTTACCTGTTGCACAGGTAGCATTCAGGTGCAACAAACATGTGGAAGAATTGCAGCATGAATGAACAATGTCACATTCCTCCCCGGGTTCTACAAAACCATTACCACAGACGGGACTCGAATATGTATTTACTGGAATATTTCTAAGGCACAAATCAATATTATGGCTTAACGAATCATTTAATTCTTTTAAATTACAGGGGCTCCACTGGGTGGGTATATTAGAGCCTATTGATCCTCCCATAATGCAACAACATTCACACTGAGAACAACACTCATCATGTAGCATTCCAAAGGTATGGCCTAATTCATGAGCTATAGTTACAGCTACTAATTCCTCATTTTCTATATCATCATTTATTACTGAGCCAGAATGTTCATATGTACACATCGAATAGGGATACGCCTCTCCAACAACTCCACGGCTAAATGTAGTGGCAGTAAGTAAAAGTGCATTATCATTCGGAAACGCCTGGATCAGAAATTCTCTACGATAGCGCAAAAGTCATTCAATACCTGATGGCTATTATCAGTAGCATGTATTTGGTTACCATTAGACCAAATGAGGACACTTGTCAGTGCAATTTTTATGTTCAAAGGGGCATACAGGGCATTTACAAGATTGATCAAGTGCAAACAATGCTGGCTTAGGCTTCTTTGATTCATTGTCAATTTGTGATAAAGTGGATAATCCACAACAAACAATAACTCCAGAATGCGCGGCCTATTATTAAAACCAGGAGGTAGTTTAATGTCATTCGCACCTCGTTTTATTTTATATTTAGCCTGATTATGCTTGTGAAACCCAATATTACTATGTTCCTTAAAGGTTGAATGTGCATATGTTCTTTGGTAGGCGGTTGGCAAATGGTCCTCGTGGACAGGTAAGAAATGTAAAATATAGTTTTTACTCTGATTTAGTTTTCCCAAATGTAAAACCTCACTTCCGTCATAAATAGCTCCTTTCAAACCATCATATGTTGAAACAGTTACCCAAGATTTTCTGTTACCTCGCACTATTCCTAAATACTGACAAATTTCAGGGTTCCC
The DNA here is from genome assembly GCA_030765055.1 of Mantis religiosa. Lineage (NCBI taxonomy): Eukaryota > Metazoa > Arthropoda > Insecta > Mantodea > Mantidae > Mantis > Mantis religiosa. The sequence goes on along the minus strand of CM060956.1, from coordinate 104,789,527 downwards.
TACAACAAAGATTTCACCACTGCTAATATGATTTTCAGAAAAAGTAGTTAAAGTCAGTACCGTATTCAAATATACATCCAGAAAATAAGTTTTGCCATTGTTTTCAAAAATCAAAGTAAGGGGAGAAACATGACCAAGTATATCTTCAACACAGTCGTGTAACAATTTTGCTGTCACATTGTACCATGGAATACTTAAAGTCACACCTTGGTCTAGTGCATTGTGGCTGTAAATCCACTCGCTGCCCCGCGAGGTACCTAGCTGCTTCTATACGACGCACAAAATTTGTTAAATCACCCACAGTCGGGGGATCAGCTGGCAATACTTGCTCCAGAAGAGAAGTATTCAGCCCTCGCATAACATGACGGACTCTTTCCCTTTCAGTCATGTTAGGGTTTACCTGATCGCATAGTACGAGAACATCATATATATAACGTTCGGTAGGCTCACTTAAGTCTTGTACGCGCTGGCGAAGACGGCATTCAAGGATCTCTTCCTGCGCCGCCGGAAGAAAGGCTAACTGTAAGGCGGCTTTCAGGTCATTCCAACCGTATTGCCTATGTCGCGGTACGAACGTTTTAAACCAATTGGCAGCGGCCTCCCTCAGATAGCACGGGAGGTATTGCTTCTTGCTGCTCTCGTCCCAACCATTAGCAGCTGCTACTGTTTCAAAATTGTACAAATAAGCGGCCACATCTTGACCCGGCTTACCTTCATAAATTCCTGGATCAATAAATGGCCGAGCAAACGGCAAAGGGGGAGCCACAATTGGCTTCCCTAGACCGGCCTCCTGAGCTGAAGATCCAGCTTGTAGAGCTGTTGCCATTTCGGGGTCTTCCAGGGATGATTCTGAACTGGATTTAGAGGTCGGGGAACCGGGTTGAGATTGTATTACAGACAGATCGCCTACACTAAGACTTCGTTGCTTATTAGGAAAATATACTAAGGGTGACTGTCCTCGAATCCTACGACTGCTTCTCACACGAATATTGGACATGGACTCCCGCAATGAATTTAAGTCTTGCGACAGCACGTGTACGTCACTAATTGCCACCGCATAAGCGTCTACTGTACCGTCTAATGTTTCTTGATACTGTTGAAGCAGTTTCCTAATTTCCTGACTCGTTGGGCTATTACTAGGGTACTTCGCCAGTAATTCCATGTATTGGAGAGATTCGAAGTGATACTAATACTGACACCCATCAGGGGAGCTAACAATCCCTATTATACGTAAAATAAGGTAGCACAAGCAGCCTAGGACCATTATACAAAGAAACAGTAAACCAGCTGTAACAGTGTCACAAACCATCCCAACCAAAAATTGTATATTGTGTGTTCATTGTTCACCGTACACTAGTACTCATACCTTCAGAACTTCGGATATCGATTACCAAGGTAAGAAAGATAAAATTAACAGAAAAAAACCAACAATGGAATCATAGCAAAAACTCACTCCCCCGGAGTTATAATGAAAAGAGAGGTCCGGAATTGAACATATTTCCCCTAAAATTTAAGAGAAATTGGCGCCTCCGCCATATGTCACGAGCATGGTGCTGTGACGAGGGACGTAACTGTGAAGGAATCTTCAGGGGTAGAGATTACTCGCAAGCTGCTAGATAACCCACTTTATTATGGCAATAGAAGCGTAAGCATAACAGTATTGACAGTCATGATTGATGGCTTTGGAACACAATTGTAATGAACAAGTTACATACTCGCTAATATGGGTTGTCCCACAAGGCTTACCTTTGGGCAGGTGTGGTAGTGCTGTCGTGGGTGCAGCCGTCTACGGAGTGGCTTCGGAGAAGTCGAGAGCCCCCGGCTTCACGGACCCCGAGGGTCCGTTGAGCCGGTCGAGCAGCGAGTCAGCGAGAGAGAGAGAGAGCCCCCACTATGGGCCAGTAGCTCTATTATATAGGCCAATTCTGCCTAGCGGGGGTCCCCAGACAATGGCGCAGATTTACCAAATATGGTGTGTCGCCTGTCTGGGTTCTGGAACTTCCGGAGAACTTTCCAGAGACGCAAGATCAGTACCAAAGTCTTGCATGACTGGGGTTTCTTACAGAAAACGGATGTTCTAGAACATCCGGTAAACTTTCCAGAGACACATGACTAGCCTAAGTCCTACGTGACGGGATATCCTATAGGAGGCTGATGTCATGGTAGCACTAGGAGTGCCATGGGAAGTGGAAACCCACAAAGTTCCTGTTATTCACAAAGAGTTGAGAAACTCCAGAAAGTAAGAAAATCTTAAATATGTAATTTTCTCAAGAATAACCAATTACTATGATCCCCAATAAATGTCCAAAGTTTGTGTGTTTCTTGCACCTCTCGACAGCACTTGTGACAATATTTGTGAATCTCTCGTCGCTTCTCTTCCTAAAAGGCTCAATACTCTTTTAGATGTAAATGGTTGGTGGACAGGGTATTAAGCCATTAATCGTTTGTTCCCTATCCCGTATTATGCCATTCATGTTCAAGCTAATATTTCCATCCTTTCCTTTCTTTATATGCACATAGGCATCTATTTAGAAATTGGTTTCAGTTTTACAAATATTATTTTAAATGAAAATTATCCTTTATTTTCTGTCTCAATAATTACCAAGCATAAAATAAATTCAATTCTATAGTAAAATTAAGATTTAAGCATTGCACTTATCAGACAAAGAATTCAACATACAATTGGAATCTCATATAATAAAATGTATAATCTACTACAGAGTGTTGTGCTTAAAACTCCTCCTCCTCATTATTATTAACAGAAAACGAGATATGTATTTTGTGAATCACGTTTCTTCAGTGAATTATTTATTTGATATAGATATTGAACACTATCAGTTATACCAATAAATGTGCCATATAAGTATAGATAAATATGTGTGAAATAGATAATTTCATTTTGAATAGCAGAATTTTACAACAAAAACAATCATTATTATCAACATGAATATTACCATTATTATTGTAGTTATCGTTATTATTATTGCTGGGTAGACTGCTTAACGATAGCATTAATCATTATTACGTTCATCGTTCACCACCGACTGTGGTTGGAGGAGGGGAATGTTGATAGCAGGTAAACCTGACCTTTCCTCTCACTAGGTTAAACTAAACAATCATGGAATTTTGTTCCCCTTGTCTCTCCAACCCTTGTGTCCATCGGAAAACTTTTGCACTCTGGTGTACACTAATGTATAGTGGTATGTGGGACATAAATTAAGAAACACGGCACAAAATATTTGGTGGAAATCTGGAAGTATATATCATACTCCTTTTCTATTAAAATAAATGGAGAAGTACCAAATTATTTATGCAAGCCAGTACTCCAGCATATTATGTAGTTGATCTCCAAAATCACTTGTCTTAAATCTCTTTAACTTTGCCTTTGGAGTTATCTTAAGGTATGCTAAGAGAAGATTCATTATATGCAACACCTACAAATTGTGGATCCAATAAAATGGTAAAATCACTGATGTGCAATGGTGCATTAGAAAAGAATTAGGACTTGCTGCAAACCCTTTAACATAGGCTGCTTTGATGTTTGCTGGTTTTAAGTAGTTAAGTGTTTTCAACATCTAGAATGCTGGCTTTGGAATAAAATTGTATTAACATTACAAAATTATTGCATTTCTACACCAAGTTAGGAGATTTTGAATGGACATGAACGTGCTTCCAGTCATCCAAAGTTGTATTTTCACCTACCTTTGCATGCTCTTTTTGCTCCAACTTCTCCTTCACGGAGGAATCATGAGAGCAAATCAAGTGTTGAATCACTTAATGGACTTTGTGAATATAAGTTTGACTTTTTTCTTAAATGTGCCTAATGAGTTCCTACTTTGAATTTTCCAATTCCTTTTGAAGTTCGAAGCATATAATCTGTTCTATGTATTGGAATTTCTTTTACTAGTACTTCACACATTCAACAGTTCCAAAATCTTTATTGAGTTAGCATGGGTTTCTGCATAAACAAAACTTATTAGCCAATGCATCTTAGAAGGCCTGTACCTTGAGCTTTTAGATAAGTTATTCAAGAGAGTGCCTACAATTTATATAAACACAAACGAAACTATACAAAGAATATAGTCTATAAAACATAAAATCAGTTCACAGAGAAGTACTGGAGCAAGTAGACAAATGAATATACACAACTTAAAAGTATACTGCATTTTCTAAATATAGCCAAATATAGATTTTTGGGCTCAAATAATTTCTAAGCCTCTTGTGGCATGTTTATACACAAAAATTAAAAACTATACTTTATATTGTCTTTAGCTTAATTTGCTCCCAGTGTTTCTTAAGATGGTTATGTAACAATATTTTACTGAAAGTTTTTGCACAGATTTAAGTTTAAAGTTCAGATTTCTATTTTTTAAAGCTAATATAAAACTAATCCTGAAAATGCCTACTAAATCAGTGTATGTAACCAATATTGTTGGTTTACCCTTCATAACTTATTCTGAAGAGCTTACCTGAAAACACTTTTGAAATATTGCTGCACTTTAAGAACATGAAATAGGTAACCCAATTGTGAACCAGATTATGAAGGGACAAAAGGAATACTGGAAGATCAGGTAACAATGGTACGGAAATTAAATTCTGTAAAGGGATAAAATATACAGAAGCTCAGTTTCTGTCTACCCATTTCTCCATTTATTCTTTAAAAGAATACATAAACACCACAAATGTGTTTTATTTGCTAGTCCAAGTAATAAAAATATAAAGAACAAAATGAAAATGTGCATCATTTCAATTACGATGCAAAATCTAATCTATAAATGAATATAAGTAATACATGCATTTTATGATCTGATGAAAAAGGTAATTTAGAATTTGACTTCACTTTTTGTTGGAGGAATGCAAACATAAGCTTAACTTTGCTCCAATTAAATGAAATAGGAAACATACACAATGAAGGAAATTGTACGACTATTCCAATTTTCCTGAGGCAGTGAATAGGCTGATGCCAATGTGTTACCAAATGATAAGAAAGCATATGTGAAATGGGACATCCTTGTAGTCTAACAACTTGAGAACAAACTATCAGCGAAAAATGAGGATGCATCATCAGGTTCTCAAATATGTTTTACTGCTAAGGTCTGCCCCACATCACAGCAACACAACAAACGTGACACATAGTGGGGTTAATTGTTTTCAGACAATCAATAATAAACAGCACAGGAGACATTTGTCCTAGTTCATAAAACGAACAAATCAGGGAGACTCTAAATTTCATGTTAGCTTTCCTAGGTACATTTTACTAACACTTAAATTACTAAAGAACCAAGATGATTTCTCAACACAACACTACTTGATGAGTCCCTTTGCTCTAAATACGTCTCTCATGAGCCCCTTCAGGTACTTAATTTCACGCATCAGATCGTTAACCTTCGTCTGCAATTCAGCATTCCTGTCTTCCAAGCCCTTCTCTTCTGAAAGGATCTCTTCAATTTCTGCCTTCTTTTTCTGCCGATAACGAGTAGCAGCATTTTTGTTTTGCTCTTTCTTGCGCATGCGTTTCTCTTCCACGCCAGGTCGAGAATATGGCTTGCCAGTAGAGCTACGTTTACGTCCAGATTTTTGGCATCCTGGAGATATGTGTTGTTCAGCAACTGGTACCCATTCAGGATCTTCCTCACTGCTGCCATAGCTGCTGTTGGAACTCGTACATGGACTTGGTGGGGCTACTACTGCTACTTCTGATTCTGACTCAGTTCCAGAACTGGACATGTTTGGACTGCAGTTATTCATTTTCCAAGGATCCGCATTGTCTACCAGATCTTCACACCGAGTACGCAGTAATTCTTCCACTGCTGCCAACTCTTGGATCATGTCTGGATGTATTGAAGGTTTCTGTTCCGGGACATATGTGATAGGTACCAAAGGAACTGTGGGTTTCATGGTTTGAACAGGAGCAATAGGAGTAATCTGGTTCAATGTGGTAATAATGCGTGGTTCATCAGGCTCCTGTGGCACTATGTTGGCATAGGTTACCACAGGGGGACTCTGTGGGGGAGTCAAGGTACAGTGGTTAAGCTCAACTGCTCCAAACACTGTCTCAAACTCCTGGAGAAGAGACTGAGTGTCCTCTGCCACCATCACATGGTGGGTCACCTGAGGAGGAGCAGGAGTGGGAACGAGGACCGCTGCTGGTGCAACCACAGGCGGAAGAATTTCTGCAGCTGGCAGAAGCTTGGAAGTTTCTGTAGTACCACGGTACCCATGACTGTACCCCTGATTATCCAACACAGGGAGCTCCTCAAATATCGGCAAGTCTATCTTCTGTTCCAACCAATCAGCAAAGGGCTCTGAAAACACATAAAATCAACATATGTTAATATAAATTCAGAACTGTCATATTTTTGGCATTTAAATAAAATTAAAAGAAATACTATTTTGAATTAAAAAGTTAAGGTAAAATAAGTAAGGTGTTTAACCACCAATCAAGTATGAAACTCAATTCAACCTAGACATGTATATTTTAGTCATACATTTCACATTACAAATTGTACTTTGATAATCATCCTTTATTACAGCATGCTTAAGCATTTGTTAGGAAACTGGAATCCTGAGGGAAGACATTCCATAGTTGGTTGTTAGGAACAATGATGTGTAAAATCAAATTTACTGTATTAATGCAAGGTGTGTTTGTTGTAGAAAATCTGCTTATATATAATATAAAGACTGATACTAATGTACATAGCAGAATACAGTATGTTTGTGCCTTTTAGCATTCACATGTCAATATTTCAGGTTAACCTTTTGTGAAGGGTTGAGAAAATTCTGTGATAAGTCTTATGCATTTATACAAAAATTCTCAGTAGCTCTTGGTTCATGATTGGACAATTTAATCACCACTGGATGCTAGCGGAACAATGGATGAACTTTGGGCATGACAGGAGCAGAATGGTGGAGATACCCTCATCCTTTCATTTGTATGTAATGGGTGTTATATATAATGAATCTGGTCAAGTTGGTTCATATTCTCTGAGGCATAATTTTAATGGCCAGCAGTGAAGGTCTTAGTAATTCTTCCCCAAGAATTAAGTCATTTCTTAAGTCTAGATTATATTTGTCCCCAAAGAACTAGTTATCCATTCACAACATTTGAAAGTAAAAAATATAGCATATTACGTAACGTAGATATGTACAGTGTGCATATATGTACTATATGATGGGACAGTACTGCATTTGTGCAACATATGGGGAACATAACCATTTAAATCCCATTGTAAGAAAAAGTAAAAAGGACAATTTCAATATGTATAACATTTAAGTATTTTACCCAAATAAGTCAAAAGAGAAAATTAATAAACGTATAGTTTTAGTCTACTCTTTAATGAACTTTTTTGGATTAGTTTAGTGATCTGGCCTTATAATATTCCAATCAATCCAATTTTGGCTATCCTGTAAATTTACTTCAAATTCCAAGACCTGACAAACATACTGTGGTAGTTACATTGATTTTAGACTTCTCTCATGCAGATGATTAGCAAACTAAAGCATTCATTTTTTAAGCAACTTAAGTAACAATAATTCAAATTTTCAGCCCTAAATATTACACTTTCATATCCCTATTATGAACACCACCGCTATGCCTAGGGTTACCGAGAGATCGGTGCTGAAACTGTCAGAACTGTAAAATGATAAGCAGCGTGCTCGCCCAGCCTCCATTGGTCATATTTCTATATGCAAATATATTGTGGAAGAGAGTGAAAAGAACATAAAAAAACAAAGTGAAGTGACCGTGTACTAGGTAACTAAGTGACAATGAATATTTAGTTGTAACAGAACAATTATATATTAAATATTATGAAACAATATGTTCAATGCAGCTTCAGACAGACCACACAAATTATTTATGTTACATTCCTTCCGTTTATAATTATTTGCGGGTAATATTTTTGGAATGACTTGCTCTAAGCCAACTGAGTGATTTGTCTACGGAAGTTGTTTTCTAGAAGTTTTCCCAAATGTCAGGAGTTTCACCCCTCTTAAAACAAAAAATGTACTCTGTGTCAAGGGACATTATAGGCAAATACTAATAGCTCAGGTGGCAGACATTCAGCAGTTGTTTATTTCAAGATTCTGAAACTGAGAATCGTGATTTTTCACTCAAATAACTCCCTGATTAGTCCCTAAAGATTTTAAAAGTGCTCCAGCTAGTAAAAGAAGTTGGTTCCATATCTGATCCTCTGCAATACATTTTCACTTGGTATGGTCACAAAAGCCAAAACTGAAAACCACCATATATTTGCAGTAAAGTCTTGGCATTCATTCAGTATGGTATTATTTATATATTTACATAATTTTAGTATGCAAAAGGGCAGCGAAATGGTGGACTCTATGGTGTAGGGACAGTGTGTTTGCTTCACATTCAAGAGATCTGAGTTCAAACCTCGGTTACAGCGAGTTAGCCAGATAAAATGGCCCCTCCCTTCAGGGTTTTCCCTTATAAGAAAAGGTGAATGCATAACTTCAATTTCTGTAGACCCCAAGCATATTTAAATTACACCGATTTCATCATCTGATATGATGACATTAAACATGAAAAAGAAATATTAAAGTCAACACACACTTGATTGTGTAATATAAAAATACATGCCATTTTTTTCTGGGTATGCAGGCAGTCAATTCCTTAAAATGGAAATGTAGCAGAATTGTAGATTATTAACATCAGTATGGTGATGACCATCTTCAGAAGCTTCCATGAGGCTGAGGTGTGTTTGACGGAGTGATATAACCACAATGTTTACAGGCCTCTCCACCATTAAACCCAGAGGGACTGTAAGGACTTGCACGGTTGATCTGTTGAGGTAAGGGATAGACGAACAAGAATCCCCTAACACTCCATAGTGGTACAACTAGGAACATTTAAAGAAGAAGATCTGTTGAGGTAGCTAACATTTGGGCAACAACCTCTAAATGAAAATGGTAATAAAAAAACTTTATGTATTAACATGATTGTCATTAACATTATCTTGAAAGTACCATAAAAGTGGGTGTTTAAACATAAATTTGCAAAGCTTTATGACAGTAAAAAAAGGTAGTTGTAGTTAGCTCCGAAGTTCGATTCCTGGGGAATGGAGATTACTCATTAACTCAACTCTACTCATTACTCAATTATACTCCATCCTCCTCAGTATCAGGAACTATGTGAGAGTAAATGTGTGATATGCAAATGTAAATTTAATATAAATGACAATGTGTAGGCTAAATGGTTCATCCAGGGGGGGGGGGGGGGGGAAGAAGAAAACTACACATTAAAATTGTAGCTTTTTACCCTTATCATTTACTCTTAGATTTAATATCAAGTAGAAAATTATAAAACTGTCAGCAGCGAAACTGATCGACGTTGATGAATGTAAAAAGTTAAGAGTTAAATAAATATTGCATTTTTTTTAACTTACGTCCTCCAATATTAAGCTATATCGGATAATGAATGAAATGGATGAAATGATACTCAAATGAGCCCAGGGTCCAAAGAGCTTAGAGTTACCCGACGTTCGAGTTTCAGGATAAGCGAAAACCCCGTAAAAAACTTATCCACCTAAACTCCCCTGACCGAGATTCGAACTCGGGACCTGCTGAACGTAAGGCAGACCACGCTACCGAGGCGGGCAATTGCACGTTTAGATGTAATTTAAAACGAAACTCGTCATTTCTACTCGTGTACCGGGCAACAATAGCAGAGCACTCCGAGCAACTCGTCATTGTTGTTCGGGTACCCGGCCTCAGAGATGGGATACGAGCCAAAAATAGCACGGCAAGGGGCTTGGTAGAGGTCTGCTGGCTAATATCCAACCACAAGGTTCCCTCTTCAAGGCGAACTTCGTTACTAACGCTCAGTTTGCCTGTCAAGTAGGAGATAAAATAAATACTTGTTCTCCATGCAGAATGGAAAAACTTACCAAAGTAATGGCAACAGGTGTCTGCAAATAGCAACACACTTTCTCCAGTGCACACCTTACTTCTGAATGTATTCAATTCAAACATAGGAACCACAAATTATAGTTTCGAAACATCCAAAGATCCCACGACAATACAAAAAAAAAAAAAAAAAAAAACAATTCCGCCTCAGTAGCGTAGTTATTGGCGTGTGTGCCTCAGTTCAAGAGGTCCTGAGTTCAAATCTCGGACTTGGATATAACATTCCACGATAAATTTTGAAATAACCATTGTAGCACAATTCGCTTAAGCCCTTCTGAACTTGTTTTTCTTAAGCAACTGTGAATCTGTGTCGTAATGGGCAAGAAAGAGGCAAGAAATATTATCTTACAACCATAACTGATTGAGCAACATGTCTAATATTTTATGCAATAACATGAATACCAAATCCAATAAGACATAGGTATATTAAAATTAGCATCTTAACAACATCTGTATAGATAAGGGCCTGTTTTATAACTCAAAAATGGGAGCATCTTTTTTTCATCAGGGGTGACCAGACATTGACCCCCCGTTAAATTGAAGTTCCAGTGCATCATTGTCAATTGTAGATCAACGAACTGCCATCAGCTGATCGTGCGGTAGGTTGCTAAACTATCACTCAAGGGAAAGCATACAAAGAGGTTGTAGTGCCATTGCAATCTCCTTGTCTGTATCGCTTCGTTTTTGTTTCATTTGGAAGTATTGTACGACTGGACTGGTAAATGAAAATAGAAGACAAAATAGTCGTTTCTAAGCTTTTGTCATCTGAACTGTCTCTTCTTTGACAAGCAAGAGGCATGGATATATTTACACAAGCATTTCAACATGACACCATGCAAGTTGTATTAAATAAATAAAACCCTATTGGTTAAAATAGCGAAATTGTGTACACTTTCAGAAATTAAACAAAAACAGATGTCATTTATAAGTTATAATAATGTCCATTTTCGTATCACTGCATGATTCCTTATAATGTGGTAATTTGTAGGTTAACAACTTAGGATCTTTTTATTAGTTAAATCCCTTGCTTGGGACACAAAAACAATGACTTAATTTTTAACAAACATCGATGTCATCATAAATACAAGTCTTAATTCTCAAACACCCATTAATCCATCGATTCGAAGCAATCCATTACAGATATACAAATCGTGGACAAGAATAAGCTATTATATGTGACACATTACTTATAAAACGCAACGCCCTAGTTCGGTGGATGCTAGAAACATTCCCTATCACTATTATAAATCCCCTGTAGCGTATGATTTTCAATATAAAACTAATTCAAGGTTCAAACAAGTTCTTAAGAAACTCTTAACCTCACCATAATATTATTTACTAGCTACTGCATTGTACCCTTTGATTGCTGCAATCGTTCTTCGAAGTTCCTGTTTCCAGGCAGTTCAAGAGGGTCCTTCTCTTTACAATGAGCCGTTTGTAGCGATAGAAATATTATTTGGCCATCACTACCCTGAAGAACATAGAAACCAGCAGCCATTTTGTGTAACTTGACCACAATCACAGGAAGTGATTGGTACAGCACCCGTAATGAAAATTGAATACTACCTCATTCAATTTTAACCACTATTGAGGCACCAAAAATATTAAGCCTTGGCCGAAAAGGGTGCACATGGCATAATAGATGCAAGAGTCAGTATTTTTAAGCCTAGAATTTAAAAACCTATTTGGTTTTAACAATTAATCTTCTTATAGAAGCGTTTCTTATACATAACCGTAATAACTTAAAGGAATTCACAGACACACACGCGCGCGCGCTCACACTTTAACCTCATATAGTTTCAAACTTGAAGGAATGAATACCAATTCAAACGGAAAATGCTGAAAATCAAAATTACCTACACTCATTTCAACAGAATTCCATTGTTTCAAGTGGATATGTGAAGTATCAGAATACCTTATAAAACTATTTAATTCAGCAGTAGCACTCTTCTAAAAATAATGACTCATTGGCATCAACCAGGAAAAAACACATCCAGGAACTGACAAATTGTTTTCTTCGTAAACAACGTAACGTGGAAAACCAAGGTAACATTCAAGTAGCAAATTTGAAGGACATTTTGTGAATGGGTGTTCTCATTTAGACCTACGTCAAGCTACATTGACAGTTGTAGTACATTGCTTCCTCGTACTTTTTTTTTGGGGGGGGGGATCGCTTATTCTCGTATTTATTTCACCTAAATTGAAAGAAACATTCTCATAAATTGTATTATTGCCTTATTTGGTACGCGGGAGTAAAGAAACCCAGTATAAGAGCGGATCGTTATGTAATGGCGTTGAAATTCCTTTCTCTACACAGAAAAGCTAAAAATTCCATGTACGTATAATCAAATTACTTCCTCTACTAAACTCTTAACAAACTTTTTTTAACTCGGGGCTTTAAAACATGTACTTATACGAAATGTCATGTAGAATTTTTGGGTGGGATGCATTCTACGTGCCATAAGTAGATGCTAGAGAAAGTAAAGTATAGACAACAAACTACTAGTTAAATAAATGATATAGAAGTCGAAACCTAGATCTTGAGTCCAGTAAACTCGCGGAGAAAATGACTGAGCGGTTCAAGGCTCATAACTACGCCCCGTTGTTGAGGAGAAAGTTGTACACGCGGCCAACACATTCCCGTGTGGCGGCTGTAGCATAACACATGTTTGGAAGCTCGACTCCTTGCTTCTCTATTGGTTAATTTTTCAAGTATTATTAGTATGTTACGTGTATGCGGTAATTTAAATTCTATTGCATTGCCCTTCTAACTTGATGTACACAGCAAAATGTCCTTAGCACATCTTGACTTGTGCATGCTTTAAGCAGCTTCTGCGCATGCGCGACTGATATGACGTAAATTACATTCTTGGGCCAAATACTGTCTGATCAACAACAGGTAAGCGAGAGAAATGTGCAACGTTAACATTTTCATGTTTATACACTGTGTTGTCGAATAAATGCGTAATGTCCCGTGGAGGCGTATCGGAAAATGTGAAAACGGAGTTGCTTGCGTAAGCCTATTGTAATACACGGCGAGAGATGCAATCGGAGCAACGTGCCGTACATCGTAAGGCGCCAGAAATCATATATAACGTGACTGAATATTGCAAAAGGAGAAAGACGAGGGAATCAAAATCCCTTTGTGTCAAGCGGCTGAAATGGTAATTTACATTTGTGTAAAACATCCACCTGCCAGGTGCTCTATTTGTGTTTCGTCACTTACTGTAAGTCACGTTATTAATATTTCGCTCTTCTAGTAAACAAGATAACGAGCGAATGCAGTGCCGTCACTGAAGGTTAATACGCCTCAACGCTCTGCCAGGCAGTGCATATTCATACATAAATTCAGTAAACAAATAGAAAAGTGCAGACTCCTCTCTTACACCTCAGAGCCCACACGCCTTCTGTTGGTTAGGGGAAGAGTCAGGAGAGAGCACAGGTTACCCAGGTACCGAGGAGGAGCGTAAATCGCCACGATACCTATCCGTTTTGACGTATTTACCGATATAGTGGATGTCTTTTTCTCGCAATCTTTTGGTGTTTAATGCAGTGATGTGGCGGTAGTTTGCCTCTGCGTGTGCAAATGGCGCCGGGGTGTGCACCCAAATGAAAGGTGCCTACTTCGATTGCTAGCTGATGCAGGACCGTCAAGTTAAGTGATGCCAGTAAAGGAGGGCCCGAAACGAGTGTAGCGAGCTTGGTCGTGCTGTCACCCGATCAGCCGTTGCCAAGCCCGATGCGGCTTAATCTGGCGGCGTTTGCTATAAAGGATGAAGCGACAGCTCTTACCTACCAATGGTATCCTTGGGTAAGTCGTAGCTCTACCGTCTTCAAGGAGACGTAGGTCATACAGACCCAATGTATTCGCCACCCGATTTGAGTGTGGTGTGGTTTTGGCATATACGCACATCCTCAAATATAGGATGTGTATGCCAGACTGGGTGTGTAGGATGTTGGACGGGAACCTAAGGTCGATATCCAAGTGCCCTGCGGGCGGTAGAACGATCTACCAAGCACCAGATCTGGCAGCCCTACATTATCGTACTACACAAGCGTCGTCGGCATACAGACATAACAGCACGGGGTTCCACGGTAAAGTCGAATATGTAGGCAGCGAAGGGTACAAATGACAGTACAGGGCTCCAGCCACTATTGACGTACTTCTCATGCGTGCAGTTCTTGTAAAGTTCACCAGAAGTGCATCTGTTTTTTGTTTGCTTTAGTTTCGATTCTATTTTCCTGAATTATTTCCCCAAGCTATTTCAACTGCGAAACTCGTTTAATGCTTCCATATTTGGTTTCCATATTTTTATGCTTGTTTATTGCACGAAATATATTTAGGTTTTTTCAAAAGATATCTGGATTAACTTTCTCTGCAATTTCCTTTAACAATTCAATCTGTTTTTGAGATATCAGTACATTATTATTATTATTATTATTATTATTATTATTATTATTATTATTATTATTATTATTATTATTATTATTATTATTATTATTATTATTATTATTATTATTATTATTATTATTATTATTATTATTACTACTATTACTACTACTACTACTACTACCACTACTATAAGGAGCAGCTGCAGTTGTGCCAATTTATTATTGATAAGATTATGCAGCTAAAGCTTTGCGAACGTTCACTAACGAGCCACCACTGAATTGAATCCAAACCTACGTGCACCAATTTCAACGCCTATTGTGACGAAAGGAAACTTGCAGGTAAGCAAGCATTGGCAAGAGTTCATACACCTGGCAGCTAACGCCTGTTGTTTGTTAAAAACACGTGTTACTACGCGAGACACAATGCGACATCAATACAAGCTTTATCTATAACAGACAACGTCTGCTTGTTTTCCTCTGTTCAAACAGATACATGCTTTATTGCTCAATACAGTTTCCTTTCAGTGCACGGCCTTGGAATATCTGACCACAGGAATGTTTAGGCATTGCTCAAACTTAACAACAGGCAACCAAGCCCTATTTCAAGTTGCAAATTACAATGTACCAGTACCAACAATTTCTTATTAAAGGTACCAGGGTTAAGGGAGTGTTGACGAAAGTCAAGTAAATACACACCGTTACCCTTCTTTCTCCTTTTTGATAGTTCATAAAAAGGATTTGCAACGTGCACAAGTTCACTTCAATAATACAGTATGTTATTCCAAAATTTTTATTTGCTGTAACAAAATCCGTGACACAGAAAATTAAATTGTAAACGACAAATGTAAATGTACAAAATTAGCCCGTCTCTCTAGCGTGCCTACCTTACGTTCAAGAAGTCCCGAGTTCGAATCTCGGTAAGGGTAAGTTATCTGGATAAGTTTTTTCCGGGTTTTCCCTTATCCTGAAATATAAATGTCAGGTTAACTCAAGTTATATGGACCCTGAGCTCATCTGAGTATCATTTCTCCCATTTCATTCATCGTCCTATATGAATTTAACCGGTTAAAAGACGCTTTCACAGAATGAAAACAGTACATTGAGAGCCTGGATAAAGTTATTTCCAAAGTCATATTTTGCAGAAAGGCGAGTTTTATAGCAACTGTAATACGCCATTTAACTATTTCTACTGGGTGATTCTGCACTACCAACAATCATTATTTTTAACGACACTGTCAATTGCGGAGATCATATCAGCACCGCCAGTGTACCGGGATTTCGTCCCCCAGGAGCCCTTTTACGTGCCAGTAAATCTATATGATGCATACTGGATAACATTAGCACTCCCTTACAATTTGTTATATGAATATGTAATTGTTTTTTACTTTCTTACTTTCCTACATCTTTAAAAATAAGTAAACTTGGTTTTACATTAAGTACGTAAAAGAGTGTTTGTAAGGCTAGAGTGTCATCACAATTTCTCGCTCTCATTTTGTATTCACAAAACTAATACAAGGCACGTGGATATTGACATTTTGTTTCTCTAAACTTGTAGAAAAATTCAAATCGTCAATCGTGTATCTAAAGTCGTAAAAGCAACGATCGTTCAGAGAACATTGGCAAAATTGAGTGGTCAATTTACACAGTGCACAACTACTAGCATAGATGTCTTCAAGGAAGAAATCAAAACGTGCTACGGTGAAGGGAATTTATAAACAATGTGTTGCACTGTTAAAGCTTATCCTTACAGCAGCACAAGCTAAATTACAAAACTCCAAAAGAGCTGTTTGGCTACAAAATTTACCCCACTTTAGTATAATAAAACACCAGGGTGTAAACAAAAAAGCGGTTTGGCATCCTGTAAAAAATTAAAGAGGAGCAAAAAGCTACCTCAACAAATTTTCCTCAACAAAAAATATCACATCATCCTACAAATATCACAATTAACAACCTGCGGTCAAACCCAAAACCTGGGTGGGTACGCAGCAAAAACCTTCTGGCTGTTAACAGTCTGTCAGTACACGACTTGGACTTGGACTTGTTAAAGCTTCTTAACAGTTTGTAATGGAACCAAGCTTCCAGTACACTTTTCGTTGCTCTTTGCATGGCACGACGAAAAAAGAATAGCGACTAATCACGTAATACCAACTTGTAATTGAAAACTCAATCTGATTAAACAGAGTATCCTAGAAAAAAGATGTCTACTCAGATTGAGTTCTTTTGTACTAATTTTTTACATTCACATTTTGGTCTGTTACGGTGTATTAACTATACGAATCGTTCAGTATGAAGAGGGCACAGTACGTTTTATATTGGCAGAAACTTCAAGTCGTACCCTAGCAAACAGCCTTAGAAAAAAAAATGAGCAGGTATCAGAAACAAAATTTTATTAGGAAAACATCGGAAGCATTCGATAACGCTGCGTTCACAATATACGCTTTGATACTACTCTGGCTTCATTTCAAAGCTATGCTATAGATAGGTGCTTTGCGGCTTGGCCGTATGCGTGGTAACGGGCCGGTAAAACGCATGCATCTCGTAAAGTAGACCAACGTAAGTTCGAATACTTTATATTCATGGATAGTGTCAACATGGAAAACTCAATACCATGGCAGGGATTTGAACCACGGATCTCCTGGTTTCCGTCCAGTCGCTCTAACCCTTTGAGCTACCATGGCGAACGTGCCGTCCTGACATTAAATTCTCCATTTGACTCATATATTTCCCCGGTAGACCACTAGGGGCTCTCGCATCCGAGATACACCGTTTGTGGCGACTTACTATTGTAAGTACTTGAGTCCCAGGCTTCATCATTTAACTCTTATTATTTTAGTTAATTGATGAGACTTAATCATTTCTTCACACTAGCCGTATGTAGGCTAAGGTTTTTGATGGATAGAGTCAACATGAAAAATTCAATGCCATGGCCGGGATTTGAACCACGGATCTCCTAGTTTCCGTCCAGTCGCTCTAACCCTTTGAGCTACCATGGCCAACGTGCCGTCCTGACATTAAATTCTCCATTTGACTCGTATATTTCCCCGGTAAACCACTAGGCTCCCTCGTATTCGAGATACACCGTTTGTGTTGTACCCTCTTGTGAAAATTTCACTAGGCATTTGTTCTCATCCATGGCCCACAGTAATAAAAACAGAGGATTTATACGCCCGATACAAAGTTAATTTCCATTTTATTTGATTTTACATATAAAAAATAAAACATTTATTTCAATTAGTTGAAAAACAAAGTAGAGTGTCTCGGTTCTTATGTGTGAGCATACATGCCATAAAATCAAGTAAAACTTAGCAATTGTAAGTTATATTACAATGTGTGTAATACACATTTTGTATTTCTACAATTAAAAAACATCAAAATTTCTCGGATTCGAACCTTTCTAGTTCTATCTCCTACAGACTTGTCTATAACCACTCGGCTATCAGTACAAGTTTATTAACTGAGACTCTATTATGAGAGGATTCAGTAAAAGAAGCCAAAGAGATGCGTTCTGTGACACTATTGCAAACCAGTTGTGGAATCAATGTAGACTTAGAAAAAGATACGCTTCCAGAGTCTGCTCTTTTTTCTTGTCAAAAGGCTGTCTGTTAAACGTTTAGTACCATTTTTAAGAAAATTAAAAATAATGCACACAAAACGTAGTTTGGGGTGAGCAATTTTCTTGAAAGATCTAATATATTGCATCCTTGAAAGATTATTACATCAACTTTGGTATTTATCTAAGGCCTCCTAGTTTTTTTAGTTATGTTCTAACAGACAGAACACAAGGAGCTATGTATTTGGGGAATCTTGGGAGCCTCGAAACGTGCATTTCCGGTGAAATTTCGGTACTAAATGGAATGTTTTCTGCATTTCCTATTCTAGGAAAGTAATACAAAAAATGGAGTAACTGCCAGAACATTTCAAATGTAATTTAAATTGGAGGTTTATATAGTTCTCTAAAGCTGGACACATTTTTGTTTCTATGCCACAAAATCAAAGGTTTGCAACATCTGACAAAAGTACATGGGTCAAAAGGCTCACAGAATGGGACATACCTTATCTTAAAGTGAGTGGGCAAAGTCCATGATAAAGACCACACTTTGGTAGTAGGGTCCACTTCTAAAACAGAATGACTAGTATTTACAATAAAAACACAGGTTTAGAGAAAGTAATGGGATATGACATGTGTTTCAACTTTCCCCTAGGCATTTCCTGATCTTGTTCCAGTTCAAGAAAATGAAAACATGTTTTTCCCAACTTCAGCCATTAACACAATTACATAACATTCATAGCAGCGACAAAATATGGGACCATATGGTTACATTTATGGCACATTGTTGGTACCTACCATAGCACACTACAGCCATTGTTATCACAGGAACAATAGTTCTATTCACAGAAATTGAGCAAACCAATACACTTTTGAGATCTCTTGTTAGGTTCAATTATTTCAGTTCAAGTCTTCCTCTTTCTCTCGATTTTGCTGTTGTTTTTAGAATCTATGTGAATTTGAATGTGAAGAGGAAGCTTTCGCTGCCAAATACAATGTTCACCTTCTATTTACCAATTTCTGTGAATTCACTATTATTTCTTTATCCCAGGTATAGTGATAGGCGTGCTTCATGCTATAATAGTCACTGTCGCCCATCTGCACACAAGTTCCTCATCTACAAAAACACGTTAAGACATCACAGTCACACAACACTGCTGCCAATAGCACACGCGGTATTAAACTGCCTTCGTTTCACTGCTCTCTCCTGATCACTGAGTATGTGCATGCAAGATGGCCTTGCTCATACAAGGACAAACTTCATTTCTCAGTAGCTGGAGCTGTTTTCTAACTTGGATATCAATCCCCACCCCACCTCCCCTTGCTCTCCCCACCATTGGTCTTTTCCTGGGCTATCACAGTTCCCCCTTCAGCAGGAAGATAAGTAAACTGCCCTCTGTATGGTCATTAGAACCTACTACTCACTCCACAAAGATAACAAATCACTGTTTCCTCAATCTACAACTTCAACTAGGTAACAGGACTGTTAAGGAAAGAATATGTCAATAATTTCAAACTTCCATGTATTTGAGAACGTTTTATAAGCAATACTAAATAGAACATATTCAGTCTTGTAGCTTATTTATTCTTAAGTTCAATAGTGTTAAATTTCTACAAGATTTAATGTTCATTTACCCTCTTGTAGACCTATTCAAACAGCTTTAAATTAATTTTAAGCCAGAAAATGTTGCAGTTCAGAGAAAAAAAAAATGGTGACACAACGGAGGTACATAAGGTAAATACAGTGAATCCAGAATCACTCTAGTTTGCAGTTCTATCTTTCCCGAGCAACGTGTCCTGAATATGGTTGGTTGGCATCTAATGTTAAGCAGTTGGTAATGAAGCCATTCGCTCTCTTGTACTCCAGTATTTTGATGTTATGTTGGTATGTTGACTAAAGGTTTGGCGGGGGAGTCGGTAGTTTCCATTCATATTTTCAAGTGTACAGAAAGGACACGGAGGAGATCTCGCTATATCAGTCCTGAATAAATGTTTATTGAGACTGTTAGAAGTCTAGAAGTTGCTACAAAGGATTTTGTTGGTAGTTTATTGATTCCAGTCGTGCTGTTACATAAATTTTCCCAGTTTTCCTTTTGTTTGTAATATATTATCTTTTTTAATTTTTTGATTATATGTTGATATAATTATTCTTTTGATAGAGTGTTAACTTAGTGGTACAAATGAGTTTGACCTAATTTTACTGACTTTTTGTATCGAAAATAGGCATGGGAGATTTATGGAGAGCAGAGGAGTCAAATCATAGCAGTTTTTGGAAGGATGTGATAACCAGGGTACAAGACATAGATAGGCAGGAGATATGGAAAAGTATAGAAGAAAAGAAATCTTTGAAATTTTATAAGCAATTAAAGACAGAATGAGGTAGGGAGAAATATATAGATCAATGTGACAAAACTGGAAGAGAAGGCATAGCATGAATGAGAGTAGGAATAATATATCTAAAAGTGTTGAGAAGTAATGAGGTAGGAATATATGAATTTTGTGGAGATGAAGAAAGCACTGTTCATTATCTGATAGAATGAAAGGAGTTAACAAATTGCAGGAGAAAAATATGGGATAAGAAATGGGACAGTGTGAGTAAAGATATAGTGGCATTACGCATGTTAACGGGGATGAGTGAAAAGAAAATAGATGTATAGGAGAATTCTTATATAGGTTAAGAGAAAAGTGGATTAGGGTAAATGAAGCGAAGGTCAAGAAGAAATGACAAGCTGCTCAGGAAAACCAAAGGCTTATGACCAGGGGACCTAAGTCAGCAAGTAAATCTTAGGGTCAGCAATTTCATGTATTTGTACAGGATGTATAATAAGTGCATGTACGATGTTAAAGTTATTGTAATGAAACTGTAATGGAAACTGTACAAATAAATATATCTTATCATAAAATATCATACTCTCTTTTTTGGCTAAAAAATCAGCTGTTTCATTATCATGTGTTCCGCAATGTGCTGTTATACATTAAAATATTACTTCTTTTATTTAAATTAACTGTTTTATGATTTTACAGCATTCTGCAATATTTGGGTTTCTCTCTCAAAGATTTATTAAATTAATTTCAAGCAAGAAAATGTTACAGTTTGGGGAAAAAATGGTGATGCAATAGAGTTAGAAATGGTAAATACAGTGAATCCAGAATCACTCTATGTTGCAATTCCATCTTTCCCAAGCAACATGCCCTGAATATGCCAAAGCAGTTATCATGCTGAGACATCTTTCATTCCAGATCCAAAAGCAAAGCACAGTCATTCAGGAAAATTTATTTTTGATGACAATGATGAGTACTTTGATCTGTAGATCCTATATCGAGATAAGACCACAGTAGTCTAAACTGAGGATAAGGATCACATCAAAAGTTACATATTTTAAAACATTTATACAACTTATTTACAAAATGTTGGACTCTGTTGTAATTTCAGGCATGTCAAACTAACAATATATCATGATGGTCTACTTCTATATATTTACTACACAGTATTTCTATATTATATAAATAAATTTGAAAAAGTTGTAACATTATCTGACTCTACGGTAGTTATAATATCCATAATATCTGATATAAAACCTAAAAACCTAAATATTGCAGAATGCTGCACAATCATAAAACAGTTAATTTAAATAAAATATTGATACTTCAAATTCTTTTGAGCCACTAAGTTATCACTCTACCAAAAGAATAATTGCATTGACATATAATAAAGAAATTAAAGAAGATAATATATTACAAACAAGAAAACGGCGGGAAAATTTATGTAATAGCACGACTAGAATCAATACACTACCAAGAAAATCTCTGTAGCAACTTTTAGACTTCAAACAGGCCATGACTGTCTCAATCAACATTTATTCAGGATTGGTATAATGTCCTTTCTGTACACTTAAAGAGCATAAGGATGGAAACCACCTACTCCGCTGCCCAACCTTTAGTCAACGTACCAACAACAGCAAAATACTGGAGTACAAGAGAGCAAATGGCTTTATTGCCAACTGCTTAACATTAGATAACTAAACAACCATATTTACAACAGTACCTTAGGTATAATAAGTATTCTTTGCCTGAATGAAGTCCCCATCTGTATGGCAGATGTGACTTTCAGAGCTGTCCTAAAACTGGTTTTTACTCATATGCAAATCCTTTACTGAAGTTGGCAGTGAATTAAATAATACTATACCTTGTAGTACACCCCCTTTTGGAATGACTGTAAATTATTTAGTTTGTCGGTGTAAGTCTTTTCTGCATCTAGTACCTTTACTGTGAATATCAGCATTTTTAGTGAATGTTTCTAGGTTATCTATTTCAAACGACAGTTCAGCTAATATATACTTGAAAGCTAATTGTAAGCTGCCAAACGTTTTGAAAAGTGGTTTGCAGTGAGTTGATCTTCTTGCCCCTGACTTTATTATCTTTCTTATTATCATTCTTATTATCTCAATGGGTCCCGCATTCCAAGTGTAAAAAATAATTAACAAAAACAACTAATAAAAGAAAAACAATGTATAAAATTATTTAAACCTTTTACCTGCCAGCTTATATTTTTCTCTTACTTCTGCAAACATTTCTTTGTCATTTATGTTAAGATAAGAGCTTCAATTTTTGATGTAGGTACAAAGGGGGTTATAAGAGGTTAAAAACCAAGGTATTATACACAGTACAGCACTCCACTGTCTTTAAAAGACATCATAAGAAACATCTACTAAGAAATACTAAACTGTTTGTAAATTGGATTTAATTCATGATTTGCTTTCTTCACTAAGGCTACAAAAATTTCAAAATCAGTAACTTACATCTTTATGGCTTAGGATGGCAGTACAACCTAAAGTAATCATTATAGTCATACAGGGTCATTGAAAAAGATTGCAGCAATTTCCAAAAAAAACATAATTCAGGAGGTATTTGAGATATTAAAACAAGTACTTTTTGTTCCGTTCATCAACTCAAAAAGTTTTTCTTCTTGCCTTACAATGTTTTTACGTTGGTTGCTCTGCAAACATCAAGCTGATAGTCAATTTTGGCCAAACAGCATTGGATCATCTCAGGTGTGATTATTACAACAGCACTGGTGATCCTGTGCCTTAAATGTTGCAGTTCTCTGATCAATTATTGTACACATGTTTTTATGCATCCCAGTAAAAAAAAAGTCTAGGGGTGTCAAGTCAGGAGACCACTGAATAGGACCAGCCCTACCAATCCACCAATCAGGGAATCTTGCATGCAGAGCAACTTGGACTGGTAGGGGGAAAATGTGGAAGCATGACATTTTGTTGAAATATTAATGTTACATTCTTTTCTTCTTCAATTTGGTCTGCTTGCTGGAAAATGTACTGTTTTGGCATGTCTAAGTAAACATGTCCTGTGACAGTCTGTTCATTAAGAAAGAAAGAGCCAATGGGCATTTGGTGGACTTCTGTACGTCAACGCTGCCAATTTCCTGAAACTTTCATACCACCATCTAATGCCATTAGCATGAGGTGGATCACCACCATAAAAATGTTGGAAAGTGCACTTAACACTTATAACAGATTTAAATTCTGCTAACCACAACATCCACTGCTTTCTGCTGAACTGTCGCTATTGCAATCACACTCTCTACTAAAACGTGATGTGACCACACTTGTTCTGCATATCAGCTGAAGGTCATAGGTGGAGTACAGTCACAACTAAAAAACTAGTGAAGTTCCTTATCAATTTGCAGGTCAGATTAATAATTTATCTCAACTACAATGGGAGATATGATTTTGTGAATTTGCTGCCACCTTTTTCGATGACCCTGTACATTTTATTTTATCATTATTCATATGGACAACCTCAAAATTTGAATTTTTATTGGAGTGCAATTCTTCCTGTAATCTAGGTATCTAAAGCAGGAAGGAAAGAAAAAATGGATAGTTAATGCATGACACAGACCTCTTATTAAATGCCTGATATAACTCATCAATCCCCAGAACTATGAAACAAAACTGTTTTACCTTAGCATACACTTTTTATTATTTTTGGTTACTTCACTTAAGAATTACACCTAAATATTGGTGGCAGTAGTAGTATTAACACTATTTTCTCATTTGCAATTGCAACTTAAAAATGTTTCTAAGTAATAAAATGCCAGCTAACCCAATTACAATGAATGTTTAAGATATCCCACAAACAACACCAACTATATCCTCCAAAAGCAGGTGTTAGCTACCAAAGAACAGTTATATGTTACTACTGCCCAGAGCATTAAAATAAATAAAAAAATATTTTAATAATAAATGTGAAATAAAACAACAAATTTTAAACACAGCACTTCCCTACATAGAACCCACAGCAATGTCAGGAAACACATACAATACACAGAGTAATTAATATACCTTATAATAGCACTTAGAAAGATAACTTTATATTTCAGGTCTCAAAAGATTATGAAATTGGAAGACACAAGTACTGGTGCTATAGAAATATGTACATATTACCATCACCTTTTTGTTCAGTTTAGTGCATGGAACTGTGCCGCTATAATGGTTTATGTTAATAAATCGCCTATGACATGCTCAGGTCACGTCTTTCTAGCTTGTTACACTTGCTGTTGACAAAGGCAAATCACTAGACTGGTAATTTATAGTACTTCTTTTGTTTTGCGAATTAGTGGAAAAATTATTAGTGTTGTCGTAAAAAATTAAAGGTCTTTCTTAATGTGGTTTTAATCAATCCCGTAACATTTGGCAACCATGACAGGATGAGATGGATAATTTAAAGAAAGAAAGATCGAGCATGAGAAGATCGTGTACGTGAGCGGCGAATGCATTTTAAGAGAAATTAAGGGACAATAATTCCACAATGCATGATCATGCTGCAAGCTTTAAAATACTGGAAGATAAAGTTGAATGACTTATTAGAAGTGATGAGTTACTGCAAGAACATTGTACGTTTTAGAAGTGAAGAAGAAGAAGAAGAAGAAGAAGAAGAAGAAGAAGAAGAAGAAGAAGAAGAAGAAGAAGAGAAGAAGAAGAAGAAGAAGAAGAAGAAGAAGAAGAAGAAGAAGAAGAAGAAGAAGAAGAAGAAGAAGAAGAAGAAGAAGAAGAAGAAGAAGAAGAAGAAGAAGAAGAAGAAGAAGAAGAAGAAGAAGAAGAAGAAGAAGAAGAAGAAGAAGAAGAAGAAGAAGAAGAAGAAGAAGAAGAAGAAGAAGAAGAAGAAGAAGAAGAAGAAGAAGAAGAAGAAGAAGAAGAAGAAGAAGAAGAAGAAGAAGAAGAAGAAGAAGAAGAAGAAGAAGAAGAGAAGAAGAAGAAGAAGAAGAAGAAGAAGAAGAAGAAGAAGAAGAAGAAGAAGAAGAAGAAGAAGAAGAAGAAGAAGAAGAAGAAGAAGAAGAAGAAGAAGAAGAAGAAGAAGAAGAAGAAGAAGAAGAAGAAGAAGAAGAAGAAGAAGAAGAAGAAGAAGAAGAAGAAGAAGAAGAAGAAGAAGAAGAAGAAGAAGAAGAAGAAGAAGAAGAAGAAGAAGAAGAAGAAGAAGAAGAAGAAGAAGAAGAAGAAGAAGAAGAAGAAGAAGAAGAAGAAGAAGAAGAAGAAGAAGAAGAAGAAGAAGAAGAAGAAGAAGAAGAAGAAGAAGAAGAAGAAGAAGAAGAAGAAGAAGAAGAAGAAGAAGAAGAAGAAGAAGAAGAAGAAGAAGAAGAAGAAGAAGAAGAAGAAAGAAGAAGAAGAAGAAGAAGAAGAAGAAGAAGAAGAAGAAGAAGAAGAAGAAGAAGAAGAAGAAGAAGAAGAAGAAGAAGAAGAAGAAGAAGAAGAAGAAGAAGAAGAAGAAGAAGAAGAAGAAGAAGAAGAAGAAGAAGAAGAAGAAGAAGAAGAAGAAGAAGAAGAAGAAACACAAGATTTGACAAGACCGAAAGTTACCGCAAATGATGGAAAGAGCTCAAGATGGGAGAACCCCAATCCAAATAATTGACTGCAGAGATTATTCAGGATGGGGGAATCCCAAATCAACTGCGCAGAAAACTCAGGATGAGAGAATCCCAATCCAGATAATGGGCCGTGTAGAAAACTCAAGATGGAAGAATCTCAATCCAGATAATGGGCTGTGTAGAAAACTCGAGAAAATCTCATGAAAGTTCAATCCACCTACTGCTACATGGTGGGGCGGATGGTGGGAGAGAATGGTCAGAATGGTAAAGGAACTCCTGCGCAAAATCTCGGTCAAGCTTGCTTGCAGTATGAGGAATTATACACAGTATTATGTGATTGTGAAGCCATTATAAGCTCTTGTTTGGACTTATAATGAAAAATTTGTGTAGTGAAAGTTTGGAATTTTAATGCACATTAATGTTTGTCAGTTATTTAAAGTTGTGTTGCAATTCAAAAGTCAATGCTTTAAATTGCAAGGTGGGAGATGTTGACAAATGCAAATCACTAGATTGGTAATTCTTTAGAACAATTGGTAATACATTCTGTAATTTATAGTGCTTCTTTTGTTTTGCTGATTAGTGGAAAATATATTATTGCTTCACCGTAACAAAATTAAAGGGGCTTTCTTAAATGTAGTTTTAATCCATCCCGTAACACTTATCTGTCTTACTGCTTACCTTTCCTTTTGCTCTGGAACCGAGCTGTGTTCACTGTTAATGTTTGAGTGCCATAGTTTTATACACTCATCAAAGGGGCTGGTGTAGACCATTGCAGTGAAGTATGCCTTACAGTCACTGAGACTTACGCATGAACAAACGTTTGTTACATTTCCTAAATGTTGAGGTAATTGTTATCTTATGCAGTCAGGTGGAACATCCATAATCAATACCTTATAAGTTTATACTCTTGCTCACAGGATGCATAGATGCATGCACACGCACAATGGATGCATAGCGACAAGAAATAGCATTATTTTCGAAGTTATATTGACGAGAAATTAAATAATCTTACTAATATACATTTTAAAACATAACAATCACTTAATTAGAATGTGTTCATTATATAATACTGTTGGCATGCTACTGTGGGACACGATACAACATAGGTCCTCCATTCTTTTAAGTGAATTTCCAGATTACTGAAGCCATTTGTTGTAATATGTTCAAACTACCTACAGATACAGGACACCTCAAAATTCTGTTCCAAGATAATCTCAAATTTCGTAACACTTCCTACAGAGTTATTATTATAAGATAAATGCGCAATATACCAAACTCACAACTGATGGAAAAATTGTTTTTCTTTTAGCAGCTTAAATATGTGTTTACAATGTGTAATCTACTATTTGCTAACAGAAACTCTCTGACAGGAATGTGCTACCCTTATCTGTTTCAAAACAGTGCAGCAAGGACAGTGAATGTGTGGGACAGAACACATGCTACACAAGGAGTAAAACCATTCCAAAAACATGCACCATAGAACTTTCAGTATGGACAAACAAAATCATAATACAATGTGAATAAGTAGAAGGGTTGGGCAACTTCAGAATCAAAAAGTCTTTGTGTTCACTGATGTTGCTAGTCAAAGAAATGTTATTGGGTTCTCGATGATAATGACATCGATCAAATTTGACTTGATCCACTCACTGTCCTAGTACTCCTGTTCAGTTATCTCAACGTGGTTGCAATAGCCTTCCCAATCTTCTGTTGTCACTGCTGCAATTCCTTGCATTGCTACTTCATTTAGAGTGACAGTGAAATGTTACTGACACATTATGTTCCCTTACATAGTATTTTACTTTGGACTAAGCATATTGAAAGATATTTAAGTCATACGTGTAAGGCAGCAATCTGAAAATGGCATTACACAAATAGAATTTACTAGATATATTAAAACCAAGAAAGCATTCTTCACAAAATATCATCTTGTTAAAGAACAAAATATTATCTTGGCCCCTACAAATAAATACTCAGTATTAAAATTGTTAAATTCAAAAACAAAAGAAGAAATCCCACCAAACAAAAGATCCAGAATATACCAAATAAGTTGTAAGGATTGTGAAAAATGCTACATAGCTCAAACTAAGAGAAACCTAAAAGCCAGTGTCAAAAAGCACTTAAGAAACATCACATTGAATCAAGAAGATAAGCCGGCCGTAGCATTCCACTTTTGAAATGAAAACCATAACCATCACCAAAATCCAAAATTATTAAAAGGGTTGATTAACCACAACAAACTGACAATGTGTGAGAAGATATTAAATAAGGAAAATATAAGAACTGGGTAATGAACTTTGAAATCCCACCAGTTGATAATTTAATAAAGAAGTTCCACTACCAGAGAGAAGACAGCAGATGGCATCAGTAGATTGTTGGACCTTCAGGTTTAAAATGGAAGCAACAGCTTCCGAAACTAGTCCATCAATGATAAATGTAAATGATGGAGTGTTAAAAACAGACTACAAATAGTTTTTTCAATTAATTAGGCTTAGGTGGCTTTTAATGCTTATTAAGTTATTTCCAAAAATCTTATTTCAGAGGTTGTGTGTTTTGTTGAAGACAATTCTAACTAATGTACTGCACACCATAAATGAACCCTAAGGGTGTAGTCAGTGAGATAAATCTCTGGAAATCTAAATTAACTTTAAAGAGAGTCGATTAAAGACACTAGACAACACTTACTTTTAAATTTTTCCGGAACTAGTTTCAGAGGCTTTGCCTCTATCATCGGCCGGCTCTCGACTGGTTCTCGCTGGTGTAGCCGACGACACCTTGTCACAGGTCTCCTCTGGTGGCGGCTCAAGGAACTTGCTGAACAAATCCTTCTGGGGGATGTCGAAATTGAATACTTTGTTCCTATTTTTTGAAATGAAGATTTGTTCCCATGTGGATAGTTCTTGTTTTCCTGATGTATGTTTCAGTAGTTTTGGTTCTGGATTTATGTTGTGGTTTTTTTCCCAAAAATGTGTGGCAACTGCTGATTTTTCTAATTGTTTATATTTTATGTTTCTAAAGTGTTCCTTTGCTCTTGTTTCTAAATTTCTTTTTGTTTTTCCAATATAAATTTGACTACAGTCATTGCATTCAATTTGATATATACCAGATTTATTATTTGATGGAATGGCATCTTTGGTGTTTGAGCAAATTAGGTTTTTTAAGGAGAAATGGTTGACTGGTGCTAGTTGAATATTTTGTTTTTTGAAGACTTTTTTGAATTTATCATAGGCCCATGGATGGTAAGTGAATTTTTTGAAAATCATATTAGTTTCTGTAGATGAGAGAGTTGTGGTTTCCTTTAGTAGCTTCTTCTTTTTTGCTAAGCTCACTTTTTTGTCCACTAATGATTTGGGAAAGTTATTTTTTTGTGCTATTTCAATTATTTTGTTGTATTCTGTTTTGTATTCTTCTGCTGTGAGAGGGATGTTTACCAGTCTGTGTGCTAAACTATTGAAGATTGCCTGTTTGTGGGATCTTGGGTTGTAGCCATTAGCTTTTATGTAGTTGTCTGTCTGTGTTGGTTTTCTGTAAATGCCAAAGTTTAGTCTGTTTTTATTCCTCATTATTTTTAGATCCAAAAATGGTAAATGCTCGTCTTTTTCTATTTCTACAGTGAATTTGATGCTTTTTTCTTGGATATTTAAAAGTTTTAGTGCATCACTGATGTGTTTTTTTGGTACTATTGCAAAGATGTCATCTACATATCGTTGCCAGAGTTTGAACATCCAAGGGAAACCTTTGTTGATCCTTATTTCTAATGCACTCATGTACAGATCGGCCAGGAAGGGTGATAGTGGGTTGCCCATTGCTAACCCTGAAGTTTGGTGATAATATTTTGTTTGAAACTGGAAGAAATTTTGTTCTATGCATAATTTTGTTAGTTCAATGTAGTCTGAAATTTCAGATGATGCCATTCCAAGTGATTTGAGCCATTTTTCTATCAACGGTGGGAGTTGATTAACTGGTATGCTGGGAAACAGTGATTTAACATCAAATGAGACTAGTGTGTCCTCTTCTTTTAGTTCAGTATCCTTAATGTGTTCTATAAGTTCATAGGTGTTTTTGATGCTTAGGCTGTCGAATTTTGGAAATGAATTGAATTTGTTTGTTAGCCACTTTGCAAGTTTGTATGTTGGTGAATTTATACTGCTAACTATAGGTCTCATTGTTATGGATGGTTTGTGTATTTTGGGTAAGCCATAAAGTCTAGGTAAGGTTGGGTTATCCGGTTTAACTGCATATTTGTTTGGTATTATGCTTGATTTTGCTATTGTTTTTTCATATGACTGTATGCAAGTTTTTAGAGGATTTTTGTTAATGGTTTCATATTCATTGTCAGTTAGCATTTTTTCCATTTTTTCAATATAATCTGATTTTTCCATTATGACAATCTTGTTGCCTTTGTCTGCCTTTGTGTAAATAACGTTTTTCTGTTTCAAAGAATGGATAGTATTATGTTTTCTCTTCTGAAAGGATTTGTTCTCTATTTCCTCCAAAATATTTTCACAATGGCTTTTTACTGAATTTTGTATGGATACTGGTAGAATTTGTGTCGAAATGTTGATATCTGCAATGTAATCTTCAATTTTGTTTGAGAAACTGACGCATGTTTTTAATCCATTATTTAAAAGATCCAATTCTTTTGTGGAGAAATTTTGCTTAGATAGGTTTACTACGTTTTCAAAGATTTGCGTGCTCGATTTTTCGTTTACGCAACTTATTTCACTATTGAATTTAGCGTGTGTGACGATTGCTGATCGACATACGTTGATATTCCGGATGTTTTTAAACTTTTTCCCGGTATTTCGTGTGAGGACATGTTGCACAGATTGGCCAATTTGTGTTTAAGTCGTACGGTCTTTTCTTTCATTTTCTTGCTTAGGATTGCCAAATAATTATGTTCAAAGTTTTCCCACATCACGTTTCCCAGCGCTTTCGTTAAAACTGAATGAATTTTGTAAAGTTTTAATTCTATCTCATCCAAATTTTTGTATTGCTTATTAATTTCTAATTTTAAAACCTTTCTCTCCGCCGCCCTTTGTTGTGGATTTCCATTGCCTTGTTTTACTATTTTTCGGACAAATCGGGGTGTTACTTTGTTTCGTAAACACAGTTTTAGGAACTTTATATTAGCAAAAATGTTTCTTTTCTTCTCTTGCAGTTTTAAAAATAATTTTATGTCATGTTTATTTCCAAAATGTTCATTGAATCCATCATGGGTTTTAAATTTTAAAGAGGTTACCTCGTCCGCCGATGATAGAGGCAAAGCCTCTGAAACTAGTTCCGGAAAAATTTAAAAGTAAGTGTTGTCTAGTGTCTTTAATCGACTCTCTTTAAAGTTAATTTATCATAACAACACTGTTTTCAACACTTCCAAGAAAGTAACTCTGGAAATCTGTTTATTAGATGAAACGGCAAGTAAACCAAGATAGGCAGTAACAATGTCATAGATCAACCGTGAACAAAGTGCAGTCAGTGTGCACATGCACACTCTCCTAATCATCCAAGCATTACTTGAATCCCACCCCTCCATATGTTGACCAGTGCAGTGCAATTTTCACTATGGAAGAGAAGCAACCTAAAATACGATAGAGAGGGGAAAGCTAGAGGACTGCAGTTTTGGTAAGCCACTGCTCCAACTGCATTTTGTTTGTGGTTTACATATAGCTATTTTGTTACACTAACTTCAGATTTTTTTCTTACTTGTATACACAGTACTGCCAAAAGTTCTGTTGGTAAAATCCAGACTCACTCTAGAACCATAATTGCAACTGAAGAAGTGTGGCAACACTGTATGTCGTCTACGATGTGACTTTCACTACAGCGTGAGTAACCAGCTGTCAGTGTGCCAGAAGGAGGCACGAGAGAAAGATGAATTGGGGAGAGTACTAGAACTGTATCGCTGCATTGACATTATTTCATTGGTGGAAAGCGAGCTAAGGAAATTTCTTTGATGCTGAAACCGCTCGGTATCAATGAACCATTTGTGTTTCGGACAATAGCATTGCATACACAAATGGGTCAAACTGTTGATCATTTCAGATCCAGCCATCCTAGGAGTGTGCGGACAAAAGAAGTTAAGAATGCTGTTCGTGCAAGGATTCGACACAAGCCTTTGCATAAACAAACAATTTTGTCTCGTGATATGAATATTTCCTTACGAATTATGTTGTGCATTTTGAAGGATAATTTACATTTTCGTGCACATAAACGGTACACACAGCATTTACTGACCAAAAAATTAAAGGAGATATGGCAGGTTTGATCCCAGGCTTGGTTGACGACGTACGAGGAGAGTCAGTTTCATGACATCTGTTTCACAGATGAAACAATGTTCACTGTGAAAGAGTCATTTAACAAGCAAAACGATCATGTGTATGCATGGTCCTCCAACAAAGCAAGAGACAAAGCTCCATGTGTGCAGCGAGGACATCACCCAGCTTGTCATAGTATGATGGGCGGTTTTCTGGCGGTGAGCTTCAGAGGTGCATTCTCAATCCGGATTATTCTCTATGGCAGAAGCTTAAGGCGATAGCATGTCAAAAACGGCACTGCAATATTGAGATGTTAAAAAAGTCAGTCAGGTCAACTGTGAAAAAAATTCCAGTGGACACAATTTGTACAGCTAGTGATGTGTGGTCTGAACGTCTTCATCGCTGTGTTGCCATACGTAGTGATCATTCTGAATAAGAGTTGAATCAATTTGTAGCATTTTCTGTGTATATCAATGAGTATGCATTGTTTTATTTAGTAGTTATATGTATTGAAAGTACTGACAGAATTTGTGGTAGTACTGTGTATATAAATTTGGAACAAATTGGAAAAGATTATTTTCTTTTTAAGGTTATTGTAATATCATGTTAAACATAGTTAATTTTGCTTAAATGTGTACTTACTGCTGAAATTCTTGAAAAGTTGTTTTATTCATCATATTCATCAAGATATTTGGGGAAAAAACAAGAATAATGCTTTGGATTTACAAAGCAAAAACCCACAATTACCTATGGATCACTGGTATGGTGATGCCAGTAAACAGAAAACAGGTGCAAACAACTTTGCAGTGAAACTTTTTGCCAAAAGCTGGCATCTCTATGCGTAACAGGGGTATGAAAACAACTGTGTTTGACATTCTTTAAATACTGCCCAA
The DNA here is from genome assembly GCA_030765055.1 of Mantis religiosa. Taxonomy (NCBI): domain Eukaryota; kingdom Metazoa; phylum Arthropoda; class Insecta; order Mantodea; family Mantidae; genus Mantis; species Mantis religiosa. The sequence continues at coordinate 104,756,635 of CM060956.1, read as the reverse complement.
AGAACAATTATTACTGAGTGGATCATTTATTACCACCAAAGGCAATGGGTTCAAATAAGAAGTATACAAGACAGTAACCAAATGAGTAAAATATTCTCCTTGCTTACTGAAGATGCACTAAAATTCAACAGGTCCAGCATAAACCTAATAACTGGGCTATTATTAATGGAACACAGTAAATTAAGGAAATGTCTAAATACAATGGGAAACTTTAAACAATTTTTTAAATATAAAGCCTTAAATAGTAAAGGTTATAGCCTACTGGATATTGTAAACCAAATAAATTAGTTTAAAGTTTACAGCCCATTAAAAGAACAGGGCTGTTTAACTAAAACAATAAAGAATAATAACAAACGAAAATTCAAAGCTTTCAGTGTAAAGGAGACATTGTTAATACTGATCACCTGGAATTTGGACAGAACAACCAAAGCTGTCATTTTGTTTTTAAACTTTCAGAAATTAACAGCAATTTTAAACAGCCTACAGTTAAGCATTAACTATAAGATTCTAGCAGCTCAGATAAACTACCTATATCTGTACAACAACCACCAGTGAGAAAGGTGCACATGAAATATGGATTAGTTACAATCAAATACATGTTAAAATTACAAGCCAGGAGGGAAAGTGCAATAGAAATAAAAAATACTCCTCGTTTGTAGCTGTTCTTCCGTGGCATATCTCTAGCAATGATAGATAGTGAAAGATACATCTATTCCCATACAAAGAACCCTACATGACGCTACCTGATGTTTTGTCAATCCCTTGATGCCACACGCTAGCGCCTGAAGTGGATGTGATGGCAGGTGATTGTACATTCCCAGGCTGTGAGGCTGAAATTACATTTTTGCATGTACTTTCTGTTAATAGCCTATTGTTTTAATGGATAAAACATGACTAAAGTGCTTATAATTACTATAAACATTCTGTTCCTTTACCTAACAAGATTAAAGCTAATAGTATAAGTGGGTCATGGTATGAGATATACGAATTTCATGGAAGTTTGTAGTCACTATCTTTCTTATTAGTTTTCAAAAGGAATATTTATAAAAGTGAATTATAAGGGAAATTTCATACAGAGTTCTTTATTTAAAACCTGATGGAGCACACAATGTTTTACCTCTCCTGCGACCTTGCTGGATTTCCCCACTAACAGCTGTGGATGCTAGCTGTGTGTACTCTACTTGACAGTATTGTACTGGCCACCAACACAAACATGCGACTGACTCTAGAGCAATGAATTGTCGTGTGTAAAAGTTATCATAAATGGGAATCACCAAGCCATGTTTGCACAGAGTATACTCAAATGTTCCCTGGTGAAGTACCTCCTTCCACATTTACAATTCATGAGATTGTGAAGAATTTGAAAGCAGTGGTTTCGTGGAGAACAAAAAAAACAATATCGTAAACATAGGTAGTGTTAAAAGAAGGAAAGTTAAGACATAGGCACATGTTTCGATCGTTTACCAACCAAATTCATCCCAAAATAGTACAACAGGTGGGAATTTCAGGATCTCCTGCACATAGAGCAACTAAATTATTAAAGTGTAAGTGTGCACATGTCCATGTTTGAAAACAAGGTGACCTAGTATCACAAATGGTTTCTTTCTTCAGTGAATGAAGGGTTAATTAATCCACAGCTTCTGTTCTATTCCAATGAAGCGTGCTCGTGTCAACACTCATAACCGTCAGTACTGGGCCTCTGAAAATCCAAGTTGCAGTCAAGAAATCCCTCATTATAATCGGAAAGTTGAGTTATGTGTTAGACACATATAATCAGTCCAATAGCAGACCATAACTGCAGAGGGGTAATGAAATGACATTTTGATCCCATTTTATCATAAACTGACAAAAGAAGAGAAATCATAAGGGTGGTTTCAACAAGATTCTGCTACTGTGCATACAGCAGAAGAGTCCATGAATAAAATTAGGGAAGTGTAAGAAGAAAGAGTGATTAGTGCTAGTGTATGACCCTCTCACTCCCCCGATCTAACAGTGTGTGGGATAACCTGAAAGACAAAGTTTACAAGACAAATCCTCATACATTGGAAGAACTAAAACAAAATATTAGAAATGAAATCAGATTGCAGCGGCCCAACTTAATTGTGTGAATGAATATTGCTGTTCCAATATAATGCTTGACATTTTCAGCAACTTCTACATGCTTTACGTGCAGAGTTTATATAGGAGCAAAGCTGGCTGTGTCGCACCCAATTGAAATGCGAGAATGCTGTGCACCCGTTAGATTTTAAATTAAGAATCCTGTACTATAAATATTTTGTTCTTTTACTTAACAAGATTAACGCTAACAGTATAAGTGGCATAGGTATGATATGAATTTCATTAAAGTTAATGGTCACTATTTTTCTCAATGGTTTTCAAAAGGAACATTTTTAAACGGGAACTTGACACTTTTGAGAGAATACTTTACATTTAACATTTTAACCACAGTGTATGCTATATCAATTGTAAAAGAAGTTCATGTTGCTTTCTGTAAATGACTTCTGTCGACTATTTGTCCACTGACATAACCTTGTTCTGTATCCTTTGCTCTTCTAGCTTAAAGAAGAATAAGTATGTTGGTGGTAATAAGCCATAAAACTATTGTGCTGCTCTATTCTTTCCTATAAAAATGTCTGTTGGAGAACATTATTTGTATCCGTGTAATTAAAATAAGGTAGAGAATAATTCACAAGTCGAGCCAGTCGTCTATTATTATCAGTGAGAGTTTCCAGAGGTAACCTCGGAAACACATCCACTTTAACTTTCTGAATGCTCAGAGAAAAAACATGCTCAGAAAAAAATGCGCAGAAAATTATAAAACAATATGTCATCCTTCTCCTGTGAACCAGCCGGACCAATGGCAGAATGCCACGCAGTGGGGTGACATAAGCCCTGCCCATATGAGGAAGGATATATATGAATGGGAACAGTCCATTAGTAAATCTGACATGGCTGATCACCTGTGAAGGTTTAATTAATAACGGTTGTCATGAACGTTTTAAGTCTTACATTATGTTATAAAATATTTAACAGTAACAGAACATCAATGGAGTTAGATTCGATAATAAAGATTCTTCCACTCGGTTTTATCTTAGAGAACAGGTGAAATGATGCTCAAGTGAGCCCAGGTTTCATGGAGCTTAGAATTACCAGACATTCATCTTTCAGGGTAAGGGAAAACCCCAGAAAAACCTTATCCAGGTAACTCACCCTGACAGATTCAAATACGGAACCTATTGAACATGAGGCAGACATACTATCACCTATGCTAAAGAGGCGAGCAGGAAATGCCTTGAAAGACCACATCATGTATTTGGAGATTTCTACCCTTCATAATCCAGCTTTTATCAATGGTATGCAAAGTTTAGAGGAAGATATTTCAAAGAAGCCAGCTGCCACATCGGATTGTGACATATTATCACATTCAAAAAGCTCTGAAAATTGGATTGACAGCAGTGAGCTTTTCCTTAAAGAAAGGCTCCAAAGTCACAGGATCCCTCACGTCACAAATAAGCAGATATAAGCATATGTGCAGTGGTGCCAAGAAATGATAGTAAAGTTCATGGGAGCAAAATCTGAAAGCATATTTAACATTTTAACAGGTGACAAAAGCTGGATATCCAATATGATCCGGAAACCAAGCAATAGTTATTGGGTCTGGATTTTTCCAGGAAAAGGTGGTTGGTTTGGGTGCCCTACTGATCCCAGGGTCTCAGGTTCAAATCCAGCCCAGACTGAGTATAAGTGTGCTTAAAAGTGACCACATGTCAGTATATTTACTGGCATGTAAAAGAACTGCAGAATCAAATTCCAGTGAGGCTGATATAATCACGCCAATTAATAGCATTGTTAACAAACAAAATATTTATTTGTATTTACTTAAGATGAGTCAGTACTAGTAACACTAACATAACTTTTTTTAATCTCTGTTAACAAGTTTCGGGAACATGTGCTCCCATCTTCAGAACACATCCAACTGATCCATGCTTCTGCTATGGTGGTTGTCTATAATGGTGGCATCAAGTGGCAGTGAAATATATTTCCAGAGGGTACTTGCCATTGGTAAATCAAAATTCATTAACTGTTGTTTGTGTTTCAAAATGAAGATTTCCCATGTGTCCAGTTCTGCTACATGACTGCTTGGTTTGATTAGTATAATTTTCAGTTTGATGTTAATGTTGGTTGTCCAGAAATGATGTGAAATTGCAGGTTTATGCATTTGTTTGTTTTTTAAGCATCTCATATGAACCTTTACTCTGGTTTCCAGATTTCTTTTTGTTTTTCCTACATATACTTTATTACAATCGGAGCAATTGATTTTGTAAATTCCAGTTTGTTTGTCTTGTGGTATAGGATCTTTTATTCTTTTACAAAGTAAATTCTCTATGCTTAATTTGTTCTGTGAGGCTAGGCTAATGTTGTTTCATGAAAATCTTCTTAAATTTGTACGTTTATGGATATGTGAATTTCTTGAATTTCAATCGATTTTCTTCTTGTATGAGATTTGTGGTATCTTTGATATGTTTCTGTTGTTTAAATTTTATAATTTTTCTTGTCCATTGTTACACTGTTGAAACAATAATTCCGAGAAAATTGAGATGACCAAAAAGACTGGCAAAAGGATAATGTGTTCTTTTCAGCTAGTGGCCAAATTGTGACAATTCCACTTGAAAAACTGCCACTGCCAGACAACACCAAAGAACGTTTGCCACAAGTCTTCAATGGACTGAAAACAAAGTGTCCCAAGACTGATCTACATGGAATTTTGTTGTACGATAACAATGCCTCTGCCAACAATGAATGCGAAACAATTCAGTTTCTGCAAGAGTCAGGAGTCAAATACCCATCCTCTGTATAGCCAAGATATGTTAGTGTATATTGACAATATTGTTTATCTTCAGTGTTCATTTAAAATTGTTTTAGCAACCTTGCAAATAAACTTTGCATTTAAGAATTGTATTAAGCAAACGTAAAGCACATTTGAACAAAATGCTGCAAAATTACAATTACAGCATATTGTAATCTTGGATTTCCATTTCTGTAATATAATAAATTTCATAATTACCAATATCTTATACCAAAGGATTGAATTAACTTCTGTAATTCGATGTGATGGTCTGGTAAGAGGGCCACATCAATCAAACCATGTACTTTATTCCATGGTGGTAAAATGACAGCTAGTATTATCTACATAAGACAATAAACATCTATACTTTTAGTCTCAATCTTAAATTTTTAAAAAGTAGTTACATTTTCCAAATATTCAACAACTAAGCAACTCTTACCTTCTTTAATCCACTCATCAAGATGTTCCAACAATTGAGATGCAACTTCCGCTCTGGATAGAGGGACAGATGTCTCCTGCTTGGGTGGTGCTTTGGACTTCTGTTCCTGATCATCTTCAAACAAACCCCACTCCGCCACCTCAACTTCAAGATCGAGGAGCCCAGATGGCGATACGGGCTCCTCCTTCCATTTCCAACTGGTGAGCATGTCTACCATTGTGTGCTGCTTGCTCAACAACAATTATGTCACGAATGTTGTTTGATCCAACTATGTCTTGTGTCGACGATGCGACAAATGCAATTATAAACGCCATGATGGCCCTGTAACACATAAAATATTATCCTCAGTATAACATCAGTTTACTCTTTGTTATTTTTCTCTTAACAGAAATTCTTCATATGTCACTGGCTCCCAGATCCCAAAATTAGTTCTAATATGTTTCATTACTAGGGCCCAGAAGTTTATCCAAAAATTCCTGAAGTTAGTTGTGAACGAGGTATAGGTCATCAACTGAATTAGTCATCAACTCGTACAGTTGGTAAACAAAGAGAGAGCAAAGTGTGCCTTCAGCATCTAATATTAATGCAGATAGACACAGTAGTTTTTGTCATGATCTGTGCTGCATAATGGTGGGAACTAACATCGCCTTCTGGAAAGAAGAAAATAGTCATTTCAAGCAGTTTTTAGAAAAATATACAGGAAAAATATTGCCATCGGAGTCCACAATAACAAGGAATATCTAAAGCTGTGTTATGAAGACGTACTTCAGGATATTAGAAACTCCATGTCCGGTAACAAAATATGGGTTTCCATAGATCAAACAGATTGTATGGGAAGGACTGAGGCACATGTTGGTACACTGAGGCACATGCACAGACATAATGAAGTATTGTTGTAACGAATTAGCTTTTCATTTACTGTACACATTATAAATATTAATGATTCTTTTGTTTACATTCATATATCTGGAAAAGATATGTTTGTTTTGTATAATTTATGAATAAGTGTATAATATATTCTATGACACTGTGTCCGTTATGTGACTATGTTTGATAGATTACCATTGCCCGTGACCTTGGTTGTATGAGTATGTGCACAACTACATGGCATTTAACCTCCTCCCCAGTGTTTACAAGATGCAGGTAGCATATAACCCCATCATTACTAACCTGTTGTATTGTTTTTTCTGTTAAACTTGTTGGGCCCTATTCATTACTTCATAAAGGCTGCTTCCAAAATTTATGTTTAGACAACATTTACAGTTGGTGAAGAATTACCTTGTGATTGACAATATGGTGCATGTCAACTGGGCAGGAGTTTGTCCAGTCACTGACTAATTAGGTAACAACAATGCATTACCATTCAGAGGCACAATGTTATCAGCATTGTAGTAGCCATAGGTCTGTAGAAAATTACTCACATTTTCATATGCATGTATTAATCCGATTCTTTGTATGCAAGTACTTCACTATGTAACAAAATCAAGTTGTTCCCCCTGTCACTGGGTTGAAAATACATTCCTTATAGTAACTCATATGTGCTGAATACAGAACTACACTCAGATACGCTCTGGCACATAGGAAAAAAAGTTATGTACATGTGAAGGTTATCAAGGATAATGCTTTTAACTATGATGAATTGCGAAAGGAAGAAATTTTAGAAAAACTAATGTGTGTACTTTGGGATGAAAGAAGTGAAATATAAATGTTTATTTACCTCTGAAATGAGTCAGGGACCCTTAGTTACACTATGGTTGACAATGGCTTGATTTAAAAGCGTGTAGAGCTTGCTGCTTTTCACTTGTGAACATCTCTTGCTCTCTGCAAAACCCAACAGTATTCCCCATCAAGTTTAGACTGAAGCAGCCTTAATATCTTACTTCAATGGTGGACATCTTCTAATGGAATCTTTCACCATGCTCGTCACTCACGGCTGCAATATTTGACTGAAAGAAAGTGAGACGCGAATGCAAGAAACCCATGTTTAGTGACATTTGGCAACCAAGATGCTAGAAGGCTGTCAGCATAGCTGTCTCTCCGTGGTTCCCAAGAAAGATGTGTATGTCAAGTACAAATGCATCCCAAGTTACTAGTTCTCCTTCCATGAGCTCCAATCTGAGTGGTGGATCTCAAATCAACTTTCGTATTTCTGGTCCAACGAAGATATCTGCTTTCAATTTTGTGTCAATTTTCATGTTTCCAAACTTGCCTTTTAAGTACTGAAAAGCAAAATTTGTTTTATCCATCGCTGCAACAAACTATTTCATAAGACCAGTTTGATATGGAGTGGGTAAATCTTATTACGATCCACAGGGGTACATTTTTTTGTGGTAATTTACGTACTCCAATGTTAAGTCATATTGGACGATGAATGGAATGGGTGAAATGATGCTCAAATGAACTCAGGGTCCACAGAGCTTACAGTTACCCGACATTCATCTTTCAGGATAAGGGAAAACCCTGGAAAAAATCTTATCCAGGTAACTCACTCTGACCGAGATTCGAACTCGGGACCTTTTGAACGTGAGGCAGACACGCTACCAAGGTGGGCTGCGGGGGTACATGTTGAACATGCTGTTCAAATGCAGGTAAATTTCTGGGTGGCCAATTTTACACTATGCAGTGATTCTTGTCATCACAACTATTCCAAAGGTAAAGAAACCATATGTGCTTTGTATACCCGGTCTGCATTCCTAACAGAAGGGCTCCAACCTTCAAAATCACCGCAAATATTCCAATTATGCTCAAAGAACTTGTCAGCATCATATTGCTTAGTAGGTTTTTTCCATTCTTACAGCATGAGCATTGTGTAGTATTGGAGGTTGGAAGTCTGAGACTGCTTGAGATAATCAATAAAAAGTTTTCACTCTTCTGCTGCGTGTTTGTTATTTAGTTCCTTCATGAATCCTATTTAGTTCCTTCATGAATCCTGTCAGGTTATAACAAAAGCAAATACCTCATTCAACAGCATAGTATGCTGTCAATTTCAGAGGCAATTTTGAACATGCGTAACTGTACCACCTCTCTCGAGTAAGTTCCACTCCAGTCTGAAATTCACTGTTCAGACTTTTCTTTCGAAAGGGACAAATCGCAAACCAGTTCATCCAATTTGGCTTGGCTGATCAAGTATAGCTTTTTAATATTGGCATCATTCATGTATTCCATACTCTGCGTCATTGTCAGTATCTTCAATATCACTTTGTTGTTCATCGTATTCGATGGAGGAGGAAATTGATACTCGGTAATCTGTACCATGGGCCACAGACTTTAGAGTGAATGACAATCCAGATGCAAATTTTTTACTTCTTTTTCCTGCTCTACCTGCTCTACAGCCAAATAGAAATAGCTACCCGAATGGTGATCTTTCTGCTCCCGCCAAATCATGGGAACAGCAAAAAGCATTTGATTTCACTTATGTTTAAGCACTGGGTTAGGCAGGAGTAACAGACAGTGCAACAGAGATGAGGAGCCCAGAATTTTGTTTTATCTCCAATTTCACATCCGAGGTAATGTTTGTAAGCTGTAGCTTTCTGGTCACATTCTTGCACTGATCGGACTTCGTATACTTGCCACAAATGTAGCAAAAGCATTCGGCACCAGTGGCGAAGCATGTAATGAAGTGTTGGAAGTGCTGCTTCACCAAAAATTTCAAGAGAAAAAGAAGAAAAACAAGAAAATGCAGCCAAACAATATTTTATTTGCTCCAAATACATTTTCAAAATTTATTCGCAACATTCGGGTGAGTTACCTGAATAAGGTTTTTCTGGGGTTTTCCCTTATCCTGATAAACAATTTCCCTTATCCTGATCCTCTAAGTTCTATGGACCCCGAACTTATTTGTGCATCATTTCACTCATTTCATTCATTGTCCGATATGACTTAACGTTGGAGGACGTAAATTGCAAAATAAATAAATAAATCTGCAGTGCTGCGGACAATTTGACAGCTACTTAGAATTTAAGTGACCAGTTCTGCGAGCTCATTCAATACTGAAAATTTCTGTATTCATACATTCGTAACCTTCAATACCATACTTCGTAGGTTTCCGGAAGCAATCGCGACTCTTCGATAGCTAGGAAGCACTGACAGATTTTGTCACATGAAGCCTCTGTAGCGTACTAAGAAAAGTTGATTATTATTATTATTATTGCTGTTTAAGTTTGATTTATGAGTCACTATGTTTACACTCAAACTTCACTTACTTGTATAATTGAAACGTTTTCAAGATCATTCGATCTCATCCTCAGCTGTTTGGTGACTAAATGAACCTTCCTCTTCTTCCACTACTACGGAGCTCCTATCACTCTGCCATCTGGTGTTAGGGGCACTAAGTTTTAATACTTCATTTAATGCCGGGATTTCAAAATTTATAACTTTATCACGGTTTTTGTTTATGAATATTTTTTCCCAAATATCCAATTCTATGGGTATACTTAAAGATTTTAACAGTTTAATGTTGTGGCCAATGTTGTGGTTTTCTGTCCAAAAATGGTGTGAAACTGCAGATTTTTCTGTTTGTTTCAACTTAATGTTCCTCTGGTGTTCTTTTTGCCTGGTTAACAAGTTTCTCTTAGTTTTTCCTATGTAGCTTTTTTCACAGGTTTCACAATTAATCTGATAAATTCCTGATTTCAAATTGCTGGGGATTGTATTTTTCAGTGGTTTATTTAGCAGGTTCCTCAGACTGAATTTGTTTTGGGGTGCTAGTTTTAAGTTTAGTCTTTTGAAGATTCGTTCAAATTTTCTAAAAGCCCATGGATGGTAGGTGAATTTTCTATATTGCCAATTTGTGTTTTTAAGTGGTGTGAGAGTGGTATTTATTGATATTATCTTCAGTTTTTCTTTTCTCTTCATCATGTTCCTTATGATGGCTGGGTTGAATACCGCTATGTCTTTTATGTGTTGCTGTTCTTTCAAAAATTCGTCCTTACTCAGTGGGATGTTGTATAGCCGGTGAATTAGACTTCTAAAGGCAGCTAGTTGATGTGAAATTGGGTTGTATTCATTTTTCTTTATGTAATTATCTATGTGTGTGGGCTTCCTGTATATTCCAAAATCTACACCATGACGATTTCTAGTTATCTTGAGGTCCAAAAAGGGTAGGGTGTTGTCTCTTTCTACTTCCATAGTAAATTGGATGTGATTATCTTGCAGGTTTAGTAATTTTAAAGAATCTTCTCTAAGATTCCCTCACTTTGAAAGTCACGCCTCGCTACTGGACCTGCATGTTACTGTACAATAGAAAGGGTACTAGAGAGTAGCCTGAGGCAGTACTTGCCCGTTAAGTTGCCCGTTAAGTCCCTCGTTGAGCCCTCCCGGCACTCAACACCTCATATGATAGGATATGTGAAGGGTGAGGGCTACGGATGGGAGGTCTACAACAGATCGGGGTTTTCTCAGGGTGGGTCTGCATGGATTCTCTCTTTTGGGTTTCAGGGAGTGGGTGCATCCTGACAGCGTAAGGGTATTATCACACAGAAGACACCACCACCGTTGAATGGCAAGTTTTATTTATACAAGTCGCCCTCTGCACTCCTCACTGTTGTGTTGGTGTAACTCGCACATTAGGCGCGAGACTAACCCAGAGGTTATACCTCTTCCGAGCGCTGGTAATCCCTGTGAAGCTATATGCCTGCGAGATCTGGGGCATGGCCGCAGATAGCTGGTTGGCATGGCTTCAACGTGCACAGAATAGAGGGCCACGGTCTATCTATTCTGTGGGTCGCTATTTTCCTACCAGATTGCTTCACGAAGCCTCGGGGCTTCCATATGTGGAGGACGAAGTTAGGCGCCGGGCATCAAAATTCTACGCAACTTTACCAACTCACAGAAGCGCCCTTGTTAGATCACTGGGAAATTATGACCCCACTAGACGCCGTTCTAGACAACATCGGGCCCCCCGCATGGCATGCGGGCACCCAAAATAACCCAGGAGCTAATCCTAACAGTAGATAAAGCTGAGCTCCACATAATCTCCTAAGTTGTTTGGCAACAAAACTCTCCCCAACCCAAAACTAAATTAAAAACACCAGGGTGCAGGGAATTGCATCCTGTCCTTTCATCCCGAAGGTACAAATTGTAAGCTCACAAAATTCTTCAAATCTCAAAACCTACACCATATCCATCCTACAAAATCCCGTTCAAATACCTTACCTGCGGTAAAACCCTTAACGGGTGGGCACGCAGCAAAAACCTTCTGGCTATATACAGCCAGCCAGCATGTCATGGTCATTTTCAGGCGCGAGACTTAGGATTCACCGTTGTTGTGCGCGTGACATGACGGCTAGTTTGAATCACAATCGTGAGTGAACTTGTAAATTTCTAGGACGCGCCGAGCGATGTATGAAGCCGTGTACGCGTTGTCGTTTCTGGACGTCGCGAGAGCATTACTTCGCGCACTAGAGTATTTCTGGAGGTTTATACAACAACAGAGTTTGGTAAAATCTTGATAATGTAATGTGTGCTGTTTCTCTCACTCTCTAACAGTGTTCGATAACCACCTAATGTCCAGCAACGCAAAGGTCCCTGAAAGGTATGTGCTGCCTTACACAGCGGGACAAGGACAGCGAATGTGTGGCAGAGAACGCCTGCTACATAAGGAGAAGAACCGCTAAAAGGCATGCGCCCTATTCACTTTGTACACTAAAACCGAGAAAATCCAGTCACAAAAGTAGAAGGCATTCGAATGTTTTTGAATGGTCTGTAACTGTACTGACATGGGGTGTCATAAATCTGACCACTGAAACGGTACTCTCTTCCTCGAGTTGATTAACTGTTAAGGAACATATAGAAGATTAATTGAACGTTAAAGGAATATATACATGTATTGAAACAATTATCTTGTGTGCAGTGTCAAGTTTGTTACGGGCTCTGAATCGGTAGGATTTTTTCTCCCCTATGAAAGCTGACCGCAACCATAAATTTGAAGGGTCGAACCTGGCGTTTGCTTTCAAACATAGTTTGACAGGAAGGGGACATTTTGGGTGGTCTAGGGTGAGATTCTCGTAACTGGGACTCCATATGTGTTCTACCGACCAACTAATTAAAATAATGAACTGAAGGGGGAAGCGAAGTGTCATATGAACTATCTGGGAACAAATATATGTTTAAAGTTCAGTCGGTAACTGGGGGTCGAGCTAGATCATCGTGCGAACGCACGCGGGCAGAAATCGCGTTCATTAAAGCAGTCGGTGGCTGAGAGCCGAGCTGAACCGTCGTGCGACAGCACGAAGACAGAAATCGCGTTCATTAAGGTTATTTTGGCTACTGTGGGCTAAACTGAACGGACGAGTAAGTTAAAGAAATCGCGTTCGATTAAAGGTAGTTAGTAGTTGGGTGCTAATCCGATGAGTCGTGTTATAGAAACGGGAGTACAACAACGCCAGCGTGAAGCCTACCATTCAGAGTTCGCCTAATTAACATGTATTTCGAGAGTAATTGAAATACAACCGATCGTCATAAGAGAATTAACCTGTGTTTCTTTCCAAGTACCCTAATTGATCCACCCAAAACGCCCTGAAACAAGAGATCCTTGCCACAGATCCTATATTAATGAATATTAGGATAACTCCGAGAGCAGCCCAGGACAACGATATTTTTCAAATTTTATTGGCGATGCTGACGACCCTAGGAGTCAAACCTCTGCCAAATAATTGAGCCGAACTGCGCGGCAATACTCGCTCGACACCCCGACATGCCACACCACGGAGGGTGTGGGAACCTTCGCCAACCCCCCTGCGTCTCAGGTCTCGGAGACTTACTCTCCTGTGGAGGACAGTAATGGGTGTTGCTCCGTCCATTCGCGAACACGACTTTGATGAACTTTCAATACGTGTTGAGCCTTTCACTCGCCCAAAACAGAGTGTTTTTCCTAGCAAACATCAAACGTCACCATTGCACAAATTTCCCCTTCCTTTCGCCGAGTGATCCGATACTCATTCCTTATAGGTTGTGTTTCATCCCTACTCTTAAATTTCATCATAATTTTGAGCATCTGAGGCATGTATTCCATGCAACTTTCTCTTACCCACAGTCTAGATAATTAATGCGGAATTACGCTTGCAAAAGCGTAGCTAAAATCCCGGTGTCTATTCTCTACATCACGTATCATGAGCAAATCAAAGCTAAGACGGGCGACGAGTTGTCGCTTGGGTATAGCCTTGGGCGATACTAGAACAATGCCCCTTTGTCGGCTCAGCACAAGGAACATTCCTGTGAAAGTGTTAATTTTCCCGGCTCTCTTTACACGTTGGGTTCACGTGCTTGCAATAAAATATATGTATAGGGATTGCCTGTTTAGTGTATTAAATCATTATTCCCTATATTTGTTATCATTTAGCTTAATTCATAGTGTGATATCTATCCGCCCTTAATTATGCATTTAATATGACTTTCGCGATTATTACGCTAATGTTACGCCTAACAGGGACGGTATCAAGCCTTAGTTCTTTGAGTTATTATTCTCTCTTATTTTAATGAAAATTATTATTTGCAGCTTCCCTCGCTTTGAAAGTCACGCCTCGCTACTGGAACTACGTGTGTCTGTACAATAGAAAGAGTACAAAAGAGTAGCCTTAGTTCTTTGAGTTATTATTCTCTCTTATTTTAAAGAAAGTTATTTGGAGCTTCTCTTGCTCTGGAAAGTCACACCTCGCTACTGAACCTACGTGTGACTGTACTATAGAAAGAGTACAAAAGAGTAGCCTTAGTTCTTTGAGTTATTATTCTCTTTTATTTTAATGAAAATTGTTTGGAGCTTCCCTTGCTTTGAAAGTGACACCTCGCTACTGGACCTTGATACCGAAATTAAGGTTTGCCAGAAGTAAAGAATCATGATGGCTGTCAAAGGAATGTTGGTTCTTTGTTACAAGGGCAAGGCCAGTTGAGTTGGAGGGAAAGTTGTTATAAGAAAAGCAATGTAAGAAACAGTGTCCTTAGCAGTTTTCTAAAGGGGCTCACTTGACTCGTCGAATAGGGTATTCTGTGGATCATTTAGAATGGCATGACACAACAGCCACAAAGAGATTTTTGGTTGAATGAAGAGGGCTTTCAGTAAGTGAAAGTGATACACCCACGCGCAGCTGTGGAGAAGAGTACTCCGTGGCTTGCAAGCCATTCAAAACAGTCTTCGGCGTCAGGCCGATGAGAGCAGTCTGAGGCGTGAGGGCGATTAGTGGCAGTCCTCTCGTTCTGTCTTGTATATTTGTCGGTTCATATATATATATATATATATATATATATATATATATATATATATATATATATATATATATATATATGAGGAACGAATAAAGTTTATCGAGTAATAAACATTCTGCCGTCAGTAACTCTAAACAGAGATTGGTAACCCTTGCTCGCCACCATCTTCTTATTGCTTCAAACTGGCGCGCCAACGCGAGACTCGATACGAAAAGGAGGTTTGACACGAGCAGCAGATTCAACCCGAGGAGGAGGTTCAACCTAGAAGGAGGTTCAACCCGACAACGAGGTTCAACAGGAGAAGGAGGTTCGACACGAGGACGTTCGACAGGCGGATCTACAACGGTTCTACTGGAAAGAAGAGAGACCGGCATCTTCAGTGACATCAGGAGCTAGTAGAAAATCAAAGGTACAGAGTGTTAAATTATATACTAGACTATTGTGAATGTATTTGAGGAGTGGAAAAATGCTGAGTCAAAATTCTGTAGAAAGCATGGAAGTTCAGGAGGTTGATGATAGTAGCAGTAGGCAGGAAGTCGAAGTAGCAGAGTGTAGTATAACTGTACCAAATAATGTAGCAATGGATAGGAATACGTTTGAGGTACTCAGAGAAATGTTCGAAAGTTTAAGAAAGGACAGTGAAAGTTTAAGTAAAAAAATAGATGCCATAGAGGATACTAATCAAAGTTTTAGAAAAGACAATGAAAGTTTTAGAAAAGAGATGAAGAATGACAATGAAAATTTAAGAAAAGAGATGAAGGATAACAATCAAAGTTTAAAAAAGATAGAAGAAAAGTTAGAAAATAGTGTCCAGAAGTTAGAGGTAGGACAAATAGAACTAGGAAAGAAGTTAGAGAATCAACAACAGGCGTTAGAAAATGTCAGACAAGTTAATCTGGAAATAGAGAATGTAAGGAAAGAAGCTGGTCAGATAGCAGATGTGAGGAAGGAAGTTAGTCAGGAG
Organism: Mantis religiosa; assembly: GCA_030765055.1. Classification (NCBI taxonomy): domain Eukaryota; kingdom Metazoa; phylum Arthropoda; class Insecta; order Mantodea; family Mantidae; genus Mantis; species Mantis religiosa. The sequence continues at coordinate 104,741,188 of CM060956.1, read as the reverse complement.
ATAGAGAATTCTGAAAATAAAATTGTTAACTTAGTTAAGGAAAAATCAGATAATGAAAACAGAAAACTGAGGGAGGAAGTAGCACAGAAATTAGACAAAGAGAGAGAAATAGCTAGAAAAGAATTAGAAGAAACTAGGAGTAGATTAGAAGTAACAGAAAGGGAAAGCAGAAGACAGATGAGGAATTTGGAGGAAATTACTGATCAAATGAAAGAGATAGCAGTAGAAATCAAAGGAGTAAAGGAAAACTTAGAAAATTTAAGAATAAGTGGAAATGTTCCTAGTTCTAGTTCTAGCAATGTAAGTGAGGTAAACGCACGAAACGAGGCGATGCCCAATGCTTCAGCTGACATTTCGTTGCTAAATATGGGTGCTAGCACCTCCAGTAATGACACCAGATACAATAATGGAGACAGAAATGGCGGTCCGAATATGACATGGCCGAACCATATTCTTAACGAAATTGTACCACCAATTTTTGAGAAAGAGGATTCTGATGAGCCTAAAGTGTTTATTGCAGGATTACAGGAGTATTTTGCGATAAAATGTATACCGGAGGAGTACAAAATGACCATAGTGAGAAAATGTTTTAAAGGTAACGCTGTGAATTGGCTAGATTTATCCATGGGAAATAGCAATGACTTCGGGACCTTTATTAATTTATTCCTTAACAGATACTGGGGAGCGAACAGACAGGCTAGTATAAGGCTCGAGATAAGCAATGGGAAATTTAACCCTAGAACCAAACAGTCAATGGTGAGCTATTTTATGAAAGTAGCTAGAAAATCAAAAATGTTAGATCCCCCTATCAGTGAGAAAGAACTGATAAACCTCATGACAACTCATTTTCCTGAGACTATCCAACATTATTTAATCATAGCCAAACCCAATAATGTCGCTGCCATGATTGATTTATTATTAGCCTTAGAAAGCAACAAGCCGAGAAACGATTCGGACAATAAAAATCAAGAGACAAGCGGAAGAGAAAGGTGGAGTAATTTCGGGCAAGGGGCACAGTCACATCATAATCGGAATGACATAAGAAATAGATATCGAGGTCCAGTGCCGAGGGTTGAAGCGAACTCCTGGGAAGGTAGGAGTAGAAATAATTTTGACAGGGACAATAGAAATCGGAATGGGGAGAACCGTGAAAGGAACATTCAAGTAAACTACATGAATGCAGGCCGATTTGATAGGAACAGAAGGGGACAAGTATTTAGATTTAGAAGACATTCTGGTAATGAATATTGGAGGAATGACGATAGTTATGAGTTTAGGCCGAGGTCGCCGAGGCAGGGAGACAGGAATAGAGATGGTCGTAATTCACCTAAAAACTCAGAAAGGTCTGAGGCAATTAATGCAACAAGGCAGATGGTAGTAAGAAATCAAAATCAAGTGTCGGAAACCAGGGATATAAACAGTGGAACTGGAACCGGAGCTATAAGTCGGACACAGGGAAACGCCAATCCCAGTCAAACGCGCCTTCAGTGAGAACTGGGAGGAATACAAATTGTAATGAGTACACGGAAACTAGGGTTTCTCGAGGGCAAATGATGATACAAAAAAATGCAGACATTAGGACAAGATTGGAAGACAATGAGAAATTAATCGAACCTCCGAGGATTAAAACAGGGATTAACGGACAAAAATACATTGCGATTTTAGACACGGGAGCGAATAGCACAGTGTGCTCGCAGAAGTTCTACGATGACCTAATAACTAGTGGGTTTAAGGTGGTGTCTTTACCGGTCAGTGGCATTTATTGTTCGCTAGCTATTGGTAAGAGGAAGGAAAGGGTGAAATTTCAGGCGATGCTGAATGTTGAAATAAATGGGACAATAATAGAGGTTCTATTTCTGATTGTGCCCAGACTAGTAACAGATATAATCATAGGTTGTGATTGTCTTTATGCATGGGAAGCGATAATAAATCTCGAAAGTAGATTTTTGAAGTTGGATACAGAACAAGGGACGGTTATAATACAATTTATGGAAGATAGTAGTTCGGAGAACATTGTCAGGGATAAAAAAGAAGAAGAAATTAGGGCAGATACCTTCTTTGTGGAATATATAAAAGTTGGAGCTATGGAGTTGGCAGAAATTAACGTTGAAGAAGACAACATTGAAAATGACGTGAATATATTGCCTGACGAAGATTTTAAATTCGTTAATAATGTTTTAAGAAAACCCCAAGAGAATTCCTCCGTAAATTTGAGCTACTCTCAAAGAAATGGGTACGGTAGTGTGGTAAACTATATAGATATAGAGGACTTATCAAGAGAAAAGACCAGTAAAGCAGCCGACTTAAATGAGGAACAGAAGAAGGAATTATTTGACATATTGGCCAGAAACAAAGAAGTTTTCTCTGAGAAACCTGGGAAATGTATCAGCTACACCCATTCATTTGAAATGACGCCTATCAAACCTTTCACCCATAAAGCGAGACCAATTCCATGTGCGATCAGAGAGGAAGTTGATAAAGTAATTCAATCAATGCTAGAAGATGGAGTTATTGAAATCTCCAATTCAGAGTTTGCAAATCCACTGTGCATAGTAAATAAATCAGATGGAAAAATTAGAGTTACTTTGGATGCAAGAAAACTGAATCAACACTGTAAACCTGATAGATTTAGACCAGAGAGTGTAGAATACTAAACAAACTAAAGAAAGGAAAATTTTTCTCCACATTGGATTTGACGGCATCCTTTTGGCAAATACCGCTTCGGGAAGACTTAAGAAAATACACTGCATTTTTACACTCAGGGATTTTATACCAGTTCAAAGTTTGCGCATTTGGAATGAATACCAGTGGTAGTGCATTGCTCAGAGCTCTATATAGAATATTTGGAGAATCTATTAAGAAATTTGTAGCTCAATATATTGATGATTTTATATTATTTTCAATGAATGCGGATGATCATTTGCGACATCTCGATTACGTGCTGAGTAAATTAAGAGAAGCCAATATGACAATTAAACCGATTAAAACAGCATTCTTCGTGAGTGAGTGTGTGGTGTTTTAGGTTCGTGAGTCAGACGGAATTTTTAGGATACATAATATCGAATGAAGGAATCAGGCCAAATTCAAACAGAATAGAAAGTATTAACAAAATACCGGCACCTAAAAATATAAAACAACTGAGAAGATTCTTGGGGATTCTAAATTATCAGTCTAGATTTATTATTGAGTTTGCAAACGTAGTCGCCCCATTAAGAGAACTTTTGAGAAAAGGGGTAGATTGGAGGTGGCCATCAGTGGAAGAAGAAGCGTTTTCGAGAGTGAAAAGATTATTCGCAGCTTCCATCTTGTTGGAGAAACCCAGAGAAAACCTCCCATATACTATTTTCACTGATGCTTCGGGGCGCGGTTACGGTGCTGTGATAATTCAGCGAGATGAAAAAGGGAAAGATCACCTTATTGCAGTTGCCTCGAGGGGAATTTCGAGAACAGAAGCGCAAGCATGCACTATTGAGAAAGAGATAGCGGCCATTTATTTTCCACTGGTCAAATTTAAAGAGTATGTTTATAATAACCCAGTGATAGTGTACACTGATCATGTAAGCCTAAGATTTATGAACTCATGCAAGCTAACCAACACACGTATTTCCCGATACATCCACGAGATTACTTCCCACAATTTGGAAATAAGACACATTCCCGGAAGTCAAAATATTTTCAGTGACTTGTTATCTCGCATGGAGACAAATTATCCCATACCTGACACTATCAGAGAAAATAAGCATGAGGTGACCATTTTATACCTTGAGACGAAAGAGGGAAAACAATTAGTTAAGAAATTTTTAAATTTGGAGCAATTACAGAGAGAGGATGACAGTATCAGAAAATTAAGAGAAAACGCTCAGCCAATAATGGAGAATTTGAAAGATACCATAGGCATTCATGAAGGAAAAGTATATAAGTTTCACGGGAGAATTGAACAAAAGTGGAAGGTTATAATTCCGAAAACATTAGAAGAACAACTCATCATGGCATATCACAAGTCATTGGCGCGTAGCGAGAAATTAACTTTAGTGATTGGCGAAAATTTTTACATAAAGCATTTGGCGAGGAAAGTCAGAAAGGTGTGTTCTACTTGCGAGTTGTATCAGAAGGCCAAACCTTTTAACATTAAATTTAATACAGAACCGCAGGCAATTATTAGACGAGAGCGAAATGCTTTAGTTACAGCAGATGCAAATGGTGAGCTTCCCATGGGAAAATTCGGATGCAGGTATATCTTTGTTTTACAGGACGTTTTCAGTAAATTTGTTAAAATATATCCTGTAAGAAACATAAGTAGCAAATACTGCGTGGGAAAAATAGTTAACGATTACGTTCCAAAATATGGCAAAGTTGAGGCCGTCCTAACTGATAATACAACTGTGCATCGCAGTAAATGTTTTCAAGAGACATTGAAAGAGAATAACGTTAAATTGTACCACTGCTCGTCTTATTTTCCGTCGGGAAATCCTACAGAACGTGTACTTAGAGATATAGGAATATATTTTCGGATATTAACACATAAAAACCACAAGGATTGGGTAAAATATTGTCCCGTGATTGAGAAAATTATTAATAATACAATAAACGTAACCACAGGATTCGAACCCGTTAGACTCATGTTAGGCATTGAGCCGGAACCCATATTCAAGGAAATAACAGAAAATGTAGACACCAACAAAACCCAGTTAAGCAATGAAGAGAGGGCTAAAATGGCATTTGAGAGAATTAAGCAAAACGCAGAAAAAAAGAAATTAAAGAGAAAAGAAAGAAAGCATAAATAGGAGCCAAAGATCGGTGATTTAGTAATGGTAAAAGACCATAAATTATCAAGTGCATTAAAAGGTAGAAATAAAAGGATGGAATTGTTATATAAGGGTCCTGCGGAAATTGTCGCGAAATTTGGGGAACATACATTCGAATTAGCAGACGTCAAAAATAATAAACTCTTAGGTAGGTGGCATAAACAACTCCTTCGTCCTTACAAGAAGCCGTTAGATGCTCCTGATTCCTAAATAAGTTGTGGGTATAATTTGCTCAGAAAAGACGGAGATGTCCGTATTTTTAAAGAACTAAAGTACTATAACAAAATTGTAAAATTAGAAGAAACACAAACTTGTAAATTGTATAGGTTAAGTATGAACAGTGTATTGTAAAATTTATAGGTTAAGTATAAACAGTATAGTGACAGTGCAGTGAAACTTAAAACTAAACAAGTGAAAAAAAATTATTAATGAAAATCAGAACAATGAAAGACTTTTGAAAAGAATATTTATATAGAATCCAGAAGAAGAATTCAGAAATGTTGTATACAAATATAATATTATTAATATACAATTGGTTTAAACATGGGAGTGTATATTTATGAATTGTTTCAAGTGTAACAACAATATGAATTAATTTTAAGTAGATCAGATGAAAAAAAAAAAAATGTAGATTGAAATATTTTCTGAGTAATATTTAAAAGTTGAAAATTGCAGATCAGAGTATTGGTAAATTTTAAATGAACTATTGTTATGTAACCATGTGAATAACTTTTAGGAAATGTCATGCAAAATTAACGTTGTGAAAAGAAATTGTAAAACTAATTGGAAGTTGCTGACAAAGGTCTAGTATTTTTCGTTAGATTTGGGCAAGACATATATATTATTTCATTATGGGATAATAAAATAATATCTATGGGGGGCATTTGATACCGAAATTAAGGTTTGCCAGAAGTAAAGAATCATGATGGATGTCAAAGGAATGTTGGTTCTTTGTTACGACAAGGGCAAGGCCAGTTGAGTTGGGGGAAAAGTTGTTATAACAAAAGCAATGTAAGAAACAGTGTCCTTAGCAGTTTTCTAAAGGGGCTCACTTGACTCGTCGAATAGGGTATTCTGTGGATCATTTAGAATGGCATGACAGAACAGCCACAAAGAGATTTTTGGTTGAATGAAGAGGGCTTTCAGTAAGTGAAAGTGATACACCCACGCGCAGCTGTGGAGAAGAGTACTCCGTGGCTTGCAAGCCATTCAAAACAGTCTTCGGCGTCAGGCCGATGAGAGCAGTCTGAGGCGTGAGGGCGATTAGGGGCAGTCCTCTCGTTCTGTCTTGTATATTTGTCGGTTCAAACACACACACACACACACACGCATATATATATATATATATATATATATATATATATATATATATATGAGGAACGCATAAAGTTTATCGAGTAATAAACATTCTGCCGTCAGTAACTCTAAACAGAGATTGGTAACCCTTGGTCGGCAACTTTCAATTTCTTTGTTCTAAAAAAAAGAAGCAGTAAATAAATAAGTTGGAAACGGGCATTCCAGTGTTATTAAAATATCCTTCTCAGACACACATCCACGCATACCCTGTGAGAAACCTCATTGTTTTACCCTGAGCTAAACAAAAGTGCTTCAAACTGTATTGTCAAGTGGAACATTGTTCGCCACATATATTGTTGCTTCAAATTAGCGTCTCAACGTGGAATTGTGTGTGCACCCATAAACATTTTTATTGCTACAACCTACGTGTGACTGTACAATAGAAAAAGTACTGAAGAGTAGCTTTAGTTCTTTGAGTCATTTTAATGAAAATTATTTGGAGATTCATTTGCTTTGAAAGTCACGCCTGGCCACTGGTCCGGACAATTCACACAACTGCGCCTATTTATCTTTCGCTTAATGAATCAACATATCCGAACTATTGAATTGTCTTATATTAAATCACTTAAATGCATGTTACTGCGACTGCTGATTAATAAAACTCAGACCCACACTAGCACAAACAGTCACATCCGAATCAGACTGATGGACGAACAGGAGAAACTGCACGGGAACTCATGTCTGCATGCTATAGATCGTGCACAAGTTACAACTTGCCAAAGTCTGCCTGTTTGTTTTTATCACTGAACACTTATTTTTCCACAGACGCATAAAAGCAGAGTAAGCTTGAAAATACACACACATACACTCACAGAATCGTACATCAAATATGGATCGTTGATGCAGCTACAGAGTTCTTCATTAAAAGCTTAAATGAGCACACGACGTTTCGCCTCTCCCGCGACCTTGCTGGAATCCGCTACTGCCGGCTGAAGTAATGCGCGGAGTCTAGCGGTGTAGTATTGTACCAACCATCAACATGAACAGGCGCTTGACTCTAGAGTAACGCATCGTGGGGTGTAAAAGTTATTATAATTGGGAATCACCAAGTCACCTTCGCGCAGAGCAAATTCAAACGTCTTACCTGGTGAAATGCCTCCTTTCAGATTTACAATTTACGAGATTGTGATGAAATTCGAAAACATCGGTTCTGTGACAAATAAAAACGAAAGCGTAAGCGTACAGTGTTAACAGTATAATGTTCTGTGATGTTAATAGAGGAAACGTTAGCCGACATAGGTGCATGCTTTGAACATTCACTAACCAAATCCATCCCAAAATTAGCATAACAGGTGGGAATTTCAGTCTTCTGTACATAGAGCAACTAAATGATTAAAACTAAAACTGCATAAGTGTGCAAGTGTCCATGCTTTCAAACAAGGTGACAGTATCATGAATGGTTTCTTTCGTCAGTGAATGACGGTTTAATTGTTCCACAGCTTTTGTTCTTTTCCGATGAGGCAGGGTTTCGCCTCAGTGGTCGTGTCAATACTCATAACAGTCGGTACTGGGACTCTAAAAATACATGTTGGGAAAGTTGGAGTTTGGTGTGCTAGACGTATAAGCCGTTCAATATTCTACGGGCAGACTGTCAATGAAGAGAAGTACCGAAATGACATTTTGACCCCATTATATCATAAACTGACAAAAGAAGAGAAATCATATGGATAGTATCAACAAGATTCTGCTACTACCCATACAACAGAGGAGTCTATGAATACAATTAGGGAAGTGATAGAAGATAGAGTAATTAGTGCTGGTGTATGACCCTCTCGCTCCCCCGATCTAACAGTGGGTGGGGTAACCTGAAACACAAAGTTTATGAGCAAATCCTCATACATTGGATGAACTAAAAATATTAGAAACGAAATCGAAAAATTACAGTGGCCCAACATAATCGTGTGAATCAGAATATGTTCTCGCGATATAATGTTCGTTTAGCCGAGGGTAAACGACATTTTCAGCATCTTTTATAAGATAAGAGTATTGTACATGCTTTATGCGAGTTGTAGGAGTATAGCTGGCTGTGGAACACCGAGTATACCTAATCGCGCACGAAGAACCTGTACTTCTTTTAACCCATGCACAGGCGAGAGGGCGTGCACTCGGACCACACTCGGACCACACTCGGACTCAGTCTATACGAAGAACATGTACTTTTAACTCATGGACAGGCTTTTAATATAATGTGACTTTCTGCTATAACTTTAAATCCAGACGTTATACAACATTTCTGACTGTAAAATCGGAATCAGCGCACTCTGACAACACTGGCGTTAATTTTACCCAGTAGAAAATTTATTGCAGCGTAGTATTCAGACATTTGCTGTCTTTTATACCTGACGGATATTGGATGGTCTGAGTGCATCTACAGAAAAAGGATACCAAGTAAAAACACAATTGTACACCGATGCAGCCATGTGGAGCACGAATGTCAATCACACGGTAAGTTCTCACCAACCATAGCACCAGATATTTAATTTAATCCAGAAGCAATGTTCAACGTTGAACAACGCTTATAACGGCCTTTTAGAGCAGCATGAGTGGTTTACTCACTGTTTAACCTTAAATATAAACCTTGCACAAGATGTAGAACAAGAGCAGAAAAACAAGATAGAGCTCATAGGATTTTCTTAGAGTACTGTATCAAATGAAAAATCGAAACAGTATATAGCTAATAATCCATACAAATTTATTAATGAAGTCTGGTACATCAAATCTGTAACATTTATCACAAACTAAATATGATACATCTCTAATGTTTCATTCCTCAGTTATTCAATAAAAGTCTTTTTGAAGTTACAGTATGCTTTAATATGTGCTTAATCAGCTCCACTAACAGCATTCGCTGTTTACTGCATACGAACACATTGATTTACATTTGTCTTTCATGGTTAATACATACATAATACAAATTTGTTCCTTATAGGTACAGAATTTTAATAGGAAAAATGTGCTTAGTTTTTCTGGAATAGAGGTTATATAATCTTTATTTTGAACAATATTTCATGCAGTGAAAGCAAACTTGATGAAATGTTATTCATTGTGTATCTTTTTAGTATGACTTTCTCTCAATAACTGCAAACTCATGCTATTTCAGAAAGAGCTTTTACTTTCAATAGTGCCGAAATTTTCATTTTGCTCTCTGCAATGCTGCTAGAAAAAATAACTCTATCCCAAAACTTTCTTTCGATATTTCAGAACAGAACTATGCCTTATAGTGTTTAAATATGAAAGCTTCAAAACCCACTCAGAAACTATTTACACTGAGTTTTTCCCACTTCATCACTTACATTTTTATGTTTTGAGAGACTAGTTCCAGGAGCTGTTGCTTACATTTTCAACCTCAAAGGTCCTACTATTATCTGTTATTGTTGCCTGCTGTCCTCACTGGTAGTGAAGTTATAAACTTCTTTATTAAATTTCTGACTGGTGGGACTTCAAAGTTCATCACTCAGTCCTTATTTTTGCATACTAATATCTCCCACATTGTCAGTTTCTTTTGGTTAATCACATCTTTTTAATATGTTTGGATTTGAGTCAATGTCATGATTTTTGTTCCAAAAATGAAATGCTACTGCTGACTTATCTTCCTGTTTCAACTTGATGTTTCTAAAATGATACTTGACTCTGGTTTTTAGGTTTCTTTTACTTTGAGCTATGTAGCATTATTCTTACAACTTATTTGGTATATTCCAGATCTATTGATTGGTGGGATTTCATCTTTTGTTTTTTAATTTTAACAATTTTACTGCTGAGTATCTATTTGTAAGTGCCAAAATGTAAAAATAAAGCTTTAAAGGGAAGCAAAATATTCAATAAGAAAGAATTACACAAAATTAGAGTACATAATCTAACTTTACCAAGAATAAATTCATGAATTCCTATAATTTCTTAAGTGGAACATAGGGCCTTCTGAACTGCACAACCTCGAGGCCTGGAGGCAATGGGTTGAGAATCGAGGTTTCCTAATCAGATTCCGGGATGAGTGATCAGCTCAATGCTGGAAATGAAAGTATGAGAGATGAGGTGATAGGAAAGATGGAGCAATTAGTGCAATGCTGGCAGGGGAAACCGGAGGACCTGGAGAAAACCTGCCCCAGTGCCACGTTGTCCTCCACAATTCTTACTTTGCAGTCACCTAGGATCAAACCTGGGCTGCCTTGGTGAGAGCCAAGCGGTCTAACCCTCAGCCATGGCATGGCCAAGAATATACAGGTTACCAGAATAACATAAAACAGGAAAAGCCAAGAGATTTAGTGTTTGCCAAAACAAAGAAAGTCCCTAAGAAGAATGCATGTGTGTGACAGAACATATGCTACACAAGCAGTAGAACCGTTAAAATAACATGTGCCCTATTCACTCGAAACACTAAAACCGAGAAGGTTTATTCACAAAAGTAGAAGGCATCAGAATGTTTTTGAATTCAGTTTTAACTGAACTGACCCAAGTGTCATAAAAATACCAGACAGGGTGTCAGAACCTTCTCCACCACCCCCTGCATCTCATTCCCCAGGGACTTTCTTTGCTATGGCAGACAGTATTAGCAGTAGCATAAGTGACCTCACATATAATTTAGCAAAATGGTTATTAAACATGTTTAATAGCTTCCCAAAGTTTGAAAGCGCAATAGAACAAACTCATTTTGGCACCTACAAACAGACACTCAATATTTAAATTGTTAAATTCAGAAACAAAAGATAAAATCCCACCAATCCATAATTCTGAATATATGTAAGAATTGTGAAAAATGCTATGTAAGGCAAACTAAAAGTATGCTAAAAACTAAAGTCATAGAGCATTTTAGAAACATCAAATTGAAACAGGAAAGGAAAATCGGCAAAAGCATTTCAGTTATGGAACAAAATGACCTTGACACATCCAAAATTATGAATAGGAGTGATAAACCAAAACAAATTGACAACAGGGAGAACAACTTAATATGCAAAAATAAGGACCAAATAATGAACTTTGAAATCCCAGCAGTTGATAATTTGATAAAGAAGTTCATAGTTACACCACCAGAGAGAAGGCAGTAGACAACAGTCAGACCTTTGAGGTTGAAAATGGAATCAACAGCTTCCAAAACTACTCTCTCAAAATATAAAAATATAAGTAACAGTGTGAAAAACCAACTACGAATAGTTTTCTCAATCAGTATTACTAAATTCCTCCAAACATGCACATCTAAAATTTCTATTTGCACTAGATAGTTCTTTAAATTCAGTTTAATTGAACATTTTTAGTTTTTAAAAGGCACACATTTTTTGCAAGTACTACCAAAGTTTTTGAAATAATAAATACACTGCACATTGTAATATTTATGTAGCTATGAAATCAAGATATGAAAAAAAATCCAGCAATCATTAAAACTGCTATGTAAACTTTCTTGTAGCATCAATAAGCTTTTAATTATTTGATAACAGTTGAGTTTATTTAATGTATGTAGCAGCTACCCGATTCTTGCTGATTTACTGGAATACAGTCACTTTAGTACACATAAGTAAACTTCGTAAGAAGCCGTCAAATTTTAAATATTCATTTACTGCTTGGTCTTTTATTAATATTTTCACACATCTCTCAATGGCACGAATAGTACATAACTACAACCTGTTTCTCATGTTAATATGCATTGCTCTAAATGGAAGTTATTCTGGTGTGAAGCTTTTGGTGTTCAAATTGATGGAAGATGATAAAAACCACAAAGAACAGGGCTGAACGGGTTCTTTTGAGCTGTAGATTCTGTAGAAAGAGTATGTATGTCCTGATAACTGTTTCCCATCATACTTTGTCCTGACACGGCTACTATGAAATTAAGGCTGAAACTGTGGCAAATTTAACAACTATTTCATGAACATAGCTAAACAAATGACACACTCATTCATCTAATAGTGGTCAAGTGTCAGACTGCATCAGCCAAACTTTCCAAGAAAAATCGATATTCCTATATCCCACTACATAGGAGGAGATAACAAAAATAATTCAAAAAATGAAAAATAAGAAATCAACAGGCTTCGATGAAATTCCTGATACTTTAATCAAAACATGCTGTAAATCTTTAACCAAACCCCTTTGCCATATAGCAAATCTATCTAACTACTGGAGTTTTCCCGGAAATGCTTAAATTAGCAAAGGTAAAGCCAGTACATAAGAAGGGATCTGAGCATGAGTTAAATAACTATAGACCAATTGCTCTGCTAACAGGATTTTCAAAAATCATAGAAAAAAATTATGCTTGCTAGATTGCTTTCCTTTTTTAAAAGATGTCATACCATTAGTAGACAGGACAGCAGCATGGCTTTTTGGAGGGAAAGTCCACTGCTTTAGCATAAGGGGAATTTTTGAAATTGATATATACTAGCCTTGAACAATACGAAAAGGGAATTGGTAACTTCTTAGATCTTACAAAAGCATTTGACACCGTTGACCATAGTATTTTATTGAATAAACTATCTAATATAGGAGTCAGAGGTACTGCTTTGAATTGGTTTGAAAGCTATCTCAGGAACAGAGAGCAAATGGTAGAAATTAGCTATCTAAATGAAAGTACAAACTCGATGGGGGTTAAATTATCCGAAAAATTAACAAATGAATATGGCATACCACAGAGATCCATCCTTGGGCCTATTTTGTTTCTTATATATGTAAACGATCTCCCTGCTCAAGTTGATACAGCAGAGGTCGTGTTATTTGCTGACGACACTAGTATATTCATAAAAGGTTATCAATTAATGACTGTACAGTTACTAAGAGTGTGATACAAAAACTGTCCAACTGGTTTGAAGCTAACAGGCTTGTAATCAATAAGGAAAAAACAAATGTAGTGTGTTTCCACCACCTACAGTATAAAAATATTGAGATTCCTGATATTGAATTCGATGGTACAAAACTGCAATATGCCCGCAGCATTAAATTCCTAGGAATTACCATTACCCAACACATGAAGTGGAACACTCATATAGATGAGCTGATAAAAAAATTAAATAAAGTACTGTTTATGATAAGAGTAACTAGAAACACCTTAAAATTTGAATCCTTATGAATTATATATTTTTCATATTTCCACTCAGTTTTGAACTACGGAATCATATTCTGGGGTAGCTCACCGAATAGTATCAAGGTATTTAAATTACAGAAACAAGCGATACGATTGCTCTTTAGAGTACCCAGACAAGATGTAGAACACTATTCAAACAGGCCTGTATTCTGCCATTACCTTGCCTATACATAAGAAATGTTCAAGTATATACCTATCAAAATATTAACTCATTCAAAACAAACTCGGATGTACATTCCTACAAAACCAGAAATAGACTCAATCTAAGCATGATATCTCACAATACTTCACTATTTGCAGACAATTTTATTGTAACAGGGTTGAAATTATTCAACGCCTTACCAGACTCACTTAAGAGCATTACTAGTGTAGATCGTTTTAAATGTGAATTGACAAATCTTTTATTGGATCACTGTTTTTACAATATTGAAGAGTTTTACTCGAGCAACTGTAATAAGCACACTAATATAATACTACCTGTAAAAGACAATTATTTTTTCAGGTATTCCGCTGCTGTGTAAATGTAAATGCATTTGTAAATATGTTAATATTGTTAAATTATGACAAAATCTATATCATGTATTCATGGTCTACAGATGCAAATAAAAAATAAAAATAAATAAATAAAAATAATTTCCAATAACTTCAGAAATGCTCTCGAAAAATATCATACTATGCATTGTGTGTGATCGTTTGTGTGGTTGGGGGACATGGTGTGTGTGCTTGAAGATGCAGCGGTCTTGAGGTGTTTGTACTGTTCCAGGATGCTGTGTCCACACCACTTTCTAAATTCTTTATTACCTCTAAGGTCCTGATTTTTATATACTAAAAGATTTAAAATATACATTTTTAATGTGCTAGTGATTCTAAAAATATATTTTAAAGCTGAAAAATGTTTTAAAAATTAGAACAAAACATAAGAAAACCTCTATCTTATAGAATAATGCATACTGGTGCTCACCAGTAACAGCTAGACATCAGATTTAAACATCTCAGAGCTGCACTCTACAACAAATGTCAAGAGAATAATGCATACTGGTGCTCACCAGTAACAGCTAAACATCAGATTTAAACATCTCAGAGCTGCACTCTACAACAAATGTCATCTTCGATTGAGCATCTTATAACCTTGCCTATTACTTTGAGTAATGCCTTATGTTGAGAAAAGGAACGTTTTGCATCACATGTCTACCTTGCATTTTTGAAGATGGGAGTGGCTTTAAACAGACATTTTTACTGCTTCACTGTCCCTACGCTTCTTTCAAATTTATACTTTGAGTGATTAGGCCTACAAGTCTGAGAAGTATTTAAATGTGCTTCACTGTCCCTACGCTTCTTCCAAGTTAATACTTTAGACATTTTCAAGTTTACCTTTGTGTTCCCCTTATAGGATTTGAGTCACGTTACTCATGGTTTGGTGGACATCGTTTTTACTCAAAGCAGACATGAAATTGTTTTCCTTAAAAGTTCTGCTTTTCAACTTCAGGCATGTAAAATGGTTTTTCAATACACTGTAGCTGTTGAATTGATTACTTAACTCAATTTATTTATTGGACATATAAAAATAAACATTGTAAAATTAGAAGGCGAAGTCACATTTTAAACTCGCAACACATATTAAACTCAGGATAATCTGAGTGTCAGAAGCATGTGTCTATAGAATGGACATCACAAACATATTGGCATACAGCAGTGCGGCTGTCATACAAATTTTAATCCAGGTAACGAACAATGTTGCCAAACAATACTTATAACCACTAATTCCTCAGTGGACTTGGAGGGGTTATGTGCTTGACAGAAGTAGGATTGTCAACTATTCCCATATTTCAACATTTACTTGGATTCAAATCCTGTGCTCCATATTTTGTAGAATTTATCCCATATCTCATTTGAATAAAAGAATTAGTCCCTTTCTTGTAGTAAATCATACAAGATTTTAACCCTTTCACCGATATGGACGTGTATAGACGTCCTGTGCATACATGCATTTAATGCTCATTTAACACCAATTATTTTAATCTTCCTATTTTATAATAAATTTAAATTAGTTCTATAAGGGATGTAAACGTAGCCTTAAAGGTTTCTTTTTGAATTGTACACCTCCAAACCTGGATAAACACCCAAGGGCACATCTGCAGATTCACACCAAATAATATTGGTTTCCTTAAAGACCTTCTTTTTCGCAACACACTACACATTTTCGAAATGGTTACAATTTTTTTGGTTGTGGGTGGTATCCTTTTAGGAAAGTGTTTTCTCTCAACTAAGAGGGCCGATTCTTACCCCCCAGTATAATGAGGCCTCTGAGTATTATAGTACTCAGTTAGGTTACGAGCTCCTTAAAAGCGCAAGTACAGGTAGATGAATGTCTTACATGAATTTACAGCTCTGAAAATTACTAAACAATTGTGCATGGTTACATCCAGTGGTATAAAAATGCTTTACCATTTAACTGTTTTCCATAAAGAAGGATAGGCAGTAATAGCTGATCCACATCACCCATATTTGACCCGCCATTTCCCCCAAACAATGGAGTAGCTAACAAGCCATCTGTAGACCAGTACACGTCACTGCTACTTATATCCTAAACATCTCCTTCATAATCTCACAACAAATCTTCCAGATTTTCTACAGTAGTATCAGAAGCCTGTACACATCATATCCAAGCTAATTTATTTACTGCATTACGGGGATAAGCCATGGTTAACATTGAAATTTAACAATTTCAAATTTGCCATTCATTTAGCTCTTGATAGCTATAAGAAATCACTCTGAATACACAGAGATTATAAATAACTAAAATACTGAGCGAAAACAGCTGCATAAGGCTACCAGAAACCTTGGTTGAGAAACACTGTAATAACAGATGCTGACAGTTTTCTTTCCAGTGTAACGCAACATATACTTGTATGATTATCGCTTGGTATAGCATAAACTAAACTTGAACCGAAGAAGTCGCTTGTATAGCTATACATATATACATTGGCTCATATACACACAAAACAAAATGATTCAAATATTAGGCGCGTTTGGCACAAAGAATGGCTTTTGCTACAGTGAAACAAAGTAGTGAAATTTCAACGATTTATTAACGTAGTCTCTACTTTGTTACTGTAAGTGAGTGAGTGTGTGGTGTTTTAGGGCCCGTCGACAATAAGGTCATTTGGGCCTTGTTACTGTAGATTTATACTGCCTTTAATGAATTTTAAACCAGTTTTTGTTTCGTTTAAATAACTTAAATACGGAAGATAACGAATTGTATTTATGATGCATTTTTACAGCATTTAACAATTCAAATGTCTTGTTCTGTTTATTGGGTATCAGTTTGCGGCCCCTGAAGGGTTTAAATGGCCATTGGCAAAGCGGTTAAGTAATTTATCACTAGGGCTAAGAAGTTGATTTTTTTGTCCATCTTCCCTTTCTTTTATTTAAATATCTTTATTTTTAACATTTTTGTTTCATTAAACAGTTTTTTCTGAAACTTTAATTTCTTTTGACTATCTTTTTCCTCTTCAACTGAGTGATATGCACTCCTAAGATTGGCTACAGCAGGTAACAGGGAAGAGGGCCATGCAAGTCATTAGCACCAGCAGAGAACCTAGTAAAATCTAAATTTTTGACCAGCATTGTGACACTAACCTCGACCAGGTTGGTTTCACTGCAGTTTCACAGTTTGTGAAAGAAATCCTGGTAGCAAACATACAAAAACTAAGCCTTGTAAAACATTTTTATCATTTTTTCCTATCTTTAGGTCCTTCTTGGAATATTTTTAGTTCTTTTCAAAGGTTCTTTTTAGACAATTTTAAGTCAACTTCCTATCCCTAGTTATCACATTCTAATATCACGAGTCTAATTGGCAAAAACTTTTATAAAAATTAATTTGATCCTGTCTGCATATTTAAACCAAATATGACAATAGTATTGGATTCCCTTTACAGTAGGATAGAACTTCAATTTAAATGATCACAAAACATACTTCAGTGTCAAATTTTATACCTCTGGAAAGCAATGCATCACAAAAATTTTTCAAGTTTTTAGGGATTTAAAAAAATAAATAATTAGTTTAAGGTAGTTGAATTTGTACTTAATATACCAAGATCAACACAGAAATGGAAAAGTTACAAATGACGTGCATTGATACACATAGAAGCACTATATATCCCATAATACAGATTCAAATGCCTGAAAATATTATTTACTTCTGTAGTGTTTTATTTTTATAAAAACAGATTAAATGATAGAAATGCAGTTGATAGCAGTGAAACATTACTGTTAAGATGACAGAATATAATGCAATTTATTACAGTAATAAATAAATGTTCATAAAAGTAGTATATTTATAACATGTGTTTCAGCATTTATCATTCGTTTTTATTTCTGAAAGTTGGCGATCCTGCATGGTGGTTCTTTGTCTAAAAGGTACCTGAGTAACTTTAAACTTATTGGTCTATTATAATAATAATATTATTACAATATATTAATTATTATTTATAGATTATCAAACATCATCGTTATTATTAAAGTAATTTCCATGTTCATTTCACAAGAGCATTAATTTTCCAATGTGCAATATCAGATTAAATGGCAATGTTTAAACCGCCTAGACACTCGTATATAATTTAACCTGCCCCAACAGGTGAAATCGTTCGCAAGGCAGTGTCTCATGCTGCTACAATATGCTATATGAATACAAAGCCTGGAAAAGAATCAAAGTTGAATCTATGCCAATATCTTTCACTTCCTTTACCTACTGTTTTGTAGCACAAGCATTTGTCAAACTTGTGACGTCATAGTTTAAAGCACACTATGTAAACAAACATGCAAAATACATATGACTTTGACAATGCATTGCTCTCAATTTTTAAGGCCTGTGCAAACATAACAACGGTGTTTAAGCACCTGTCATTTTCAATACTAGACGAGAGAGCTGTATTTTAAATAATTACAAAAATTATCAATTACATCCTATGGCAGTTGCATTGTTATAATTACATAAGTTACTAGTTAATCTTACATACTCTGTTCAACGAAAACAATTGCCGTTATCAGTTGACAAATTCCAATGAAAATGTTATGTGCATATATTTAATCATGCCACTATTATACTAAAATAATGGTTTACTCACTCCATGTTAGATAGTTTTCCCGGCACACTGCCGTGTGCAGCTGCTTTAAGCAACTAGAACCCCATTTTCAACCAGATTTTAACCTCGTAAAATTATTGTACGTCTTCTTCGTGGCTGTCATGGAGGTAGAATGAGGCATTGATACATTGGGTCCTCTGTCCTGAAAATATGCAGAACCTTCCGCCGTACATCTTGCACCATTTGTGCTTCAAGTAAACGTCTATCTAAGCATGAATATGCGCATTTACTATATTTAATCCCTTCTTATTTTAATTATATCCTGGAAAAGTAACACTTGAGCTTTTAAGAGGAATTTTTAAACCTAAACGAAGGACTATTTTGCACAACGTAACGGGACGGAAAGAGATTGCATCAGACCTGTGCTAATGACGTCATAGTACCGAGACCGAATGACTCTTCAAAAATTTATCGTCTAGTTTTTCGTGGAAAATAAATGTAAAATAAAAGCACAACACCAACGTCTGCTTGCCCATCCGATCGCCGGCATGAAAGGGGAGGGGGAGACATGAATGCTACTTTGTGTTCTAAAACCACTTGCTCAACTCCAACTTTCTAATGTTCCAGTCAGTTTAATTAGGTTATTGACCTGAGCAATTTGCGGCGATAAGAGCAATATAAGTTGTACAAACATTTGAACGTATTATAACTAGCAAACCAATGTCATGTCGCGACGGGGATAAATGCATATTTATAGTGCTGCCAATTGCCAGAATCATGTTATCTCCGAAATTTCTCCGGCATTTCGTCCCATAGGAATTCTTTTACATACCAGAAAATCTACTTAAATTAGCTGTCTTAAGTATATTTAAAATTTTTTATATGCCCGCGTTTTGAACCAGCGGTCTTCGGATCAGTAGGCCAGCGCTACCGAAACCGATGGATATCTTCATAATTCGGAGGGCGGTCTATTCAACACATAACAATTAGCTTCACATGCCCACAGAGACCTCAGGGTCAGGCAACAGTGCCATACCTCTACACGAGGCAGGAAGTTGGCATAAAGCGTGACGTCCAGTTACTCTCTGCCCACCTCAAGAAGGCAAGCGAAGCCTGAGTAGGGAGAGTGTTTAAACTGTTTATGTACTCTGATAGTAGACCTGTTCACTACCCAACAAAGCGTTGAGGAGTATTGACTTTGACCTAGAGTGACCAGCGCTGCCATCGTGTTCTTATCTGGTGATAAGAGTGAAATCATGATAACTTGCCGTACAGTAAGTGACGAAACACAAATAGATCACTTGAAGCTGTGTGATATGAAAGGTCAGCAATTATTATACGCAACACAGGTGCATAATAATAAAAACTATTGTTAATGATAGTAAATGCATTAAATATGTACCCACGTAATTATTTTATGTAATATTTTTCAAATACTGAAAATGGGGGTCAACATCCCTACCTTCAGTAATTTTCATTACGAGAAAGAGAGAAAACCAACTAAATTAATTACTACACTTTTGTTATTAAGTGACTATTGCAACTATAACAAGCGCACGGTAATATAACTAATTTTCTAGTGTGATCAATCTGTAGAACGGGAATAATTTCTAAAAATGTTACTCAACTGACAAATATATCAGCAATGTTCTGTCACTGAAAGACGTCTGTGATTGTCGCTATTATCGTATGCAAATCAATCATCGAGCTTCTTGTTTTAGTAATATCTTCATTTTCCCAATAATTATCAATTCCTTTAGTCCTTTGGTTAAAAAAAAGAAACATATGTCATTAAGGGAAGCCTTTTCGTATTAAATAATTTCTGTAATTTTTAAATATTTTCCGAATCTCTGTCAGGGTGAGTTACCTGGATAAGGTTATTTCCGGGGATTCCCTTATCCTGAAAGACGAATGTCGTGCAACTGTATGCTCTGTGGACCCTGGGCTCATTTGAGCATCATTTCACCCATCCCATTCATTGTCCGATATGACGTAACGTTGGAGGACGTAAATTACAAAAAAAAAAAAATCTAAAATTCGATCAATCTGTGCAAATAAGCCATTGCCGTTATATAAACACATGATTTAAATGCATCGCAATGTTAAGCTACAGAAGATTAGGAGTATATAATTTTAGATTATTATTATTATTATTATTATTATTATTATTATTATTATTATTATTATTATTATTATTATTATTATTATTATTATTATTATTATTATTATTATTATTATTATTATTATTATTATTATTATTATTGCCATTAATAATGAAACGTATTCTCTTGTTAGTTTAATAATGATGGATCTGAACAACAAAAATAAAAATAACCTCAAACTCAGAGGTTTGGTTTAAATCACATATAAAATAAATCCCCACCCCCCGACATAGTTATGAATGCAAAACATGCCTTGGAAATGAAAGGGAAACAATTCTACTGACTTTGATTCAATGTACTTGCATGGTTAAAGTGCTTACATACAATTCCAGTATCTACTGAGAAATCACAAAGGGATTTTGATTCCAACTTTCTCCTTGTCACAATATTCAATTTCTTTGTATGACTTCTCGCGCTTGCCGATGTATGACACGTTGCTGTTATTGTATCTGAAGAGAGTGTACATGCACTGGAGTCGCTGTGTATGTGCGATAACTTCACGTAAACATCTCTATGTTGCGAATTTTTTTTCCAATACGCCTTCTGGCTTTGCCATGTAGTACTACGAAATGAGTATATGAGTCATCCATGGTACCAGATCTAATGCTCGTTTCAGTAACTGCGGTTATAGGTATTATGTATGGGTGATTATGTGACAAACTGTATTTTTCATCCTTATCATATCCGGAAGGAGAGTATAAGGAGAGCAAAAAAAAAAAAAAAAAAAAAAAAAGATTACGTTACACATTCATCTGCCTTGCCTTCTTGTGGTAGGCAGACAGTACTGACTTTTGATAACGCCACTGTACTACCAGCGTGTCTGCTGCTTTCATTATCTGTGCATAGATGGCAGATCATTTTTCATTTCTATTACTGCTTTCAATCTAAAATGGAACTTTGGATCTTAATATTTAATATCCAATGTTGAATTTACCTTAAGGACTGAGGGAAATAGCGACGAAAGTTCAATGAGTTTGATCAGTCCAAGAGATTTCAACCCCGGATCTCCAAAACGCTAGCCATAAGAATTGCCACTTGACACTCGGTTTTGTAACATTAGTGTAGATGAACTACAGGTAGACCGCAAACAAACTGCGGTCGGTGTGCGCACGCGCGAGGAGAACCTTCTCCCTTTCTCACCATCTAAGCATCACGTGACTCCCACCCCTCCCTTCCTGCATGCGACAGAGCGAAATGAATGTATTTATTTATTTATTGTTCTCTGAAAGGGTTCCCAGAGCCATAGCTCATGCTAGGGAACAGTACAAAAATATATAAAATGATGGCAAACAACCCTTATCAATACTTATATTACATTTTCATAGTAGGAATAAATTACCGTACAAGAATAACATATATGAAACATATACAAAGATACAAAAATTCACTATAACTCAAGAAATAATAGTAACAACGAACTTAACAGAAAAATGGAAGCTACATATTCTATGGGACATTAATCCATATTAATTTTTAAACAGTTCAGCTTTCAAACCAGCTATAAATGTGTAACACTTTATCAGCATGTCAATATATGCCTTCAGTAAATTTTCAGCAACTTTCATTTTAAAACCTTTTATGTTCCTGCAGCCTTTCAGTTCCAGTGGCAGCGCATTATATAAGTTGATAACGTGTGAGGTTAAGCTGTTCAGGCCATAAGTAGAAGTGTTCACTGTTGGTTTTGTTAAGTTTCCTTTATTTCTTGTATTATATATATATGTATATATATATGTATGTATATATATATATGTATGTATATATATATATGTATATATATATATGTATATATATATGTATATATATATGTGTATATATATATGTATATATATATGTGTGTGTGTGTGTGTGTGTGTGTGTGTGTGTGTGTGTGTGTGTGTGTGTGTGTGTGAGGAGCTTTCAATTGTTAGATTGGACTTTAGAAGATTATTTTTTATTTTGTGGAGATATATTATCAAGGACAACTCTATGTTTACTTGTAATGGTAAAATGTTAGTTACATGGTAGAGTGTTTTTGTGTTTGTTCTAAAGGGTAGATTGTAGATTATTTTCAAGGCACGATTTTGAAGTACTTCAAGGTCATGAATTAAATATTTAACAGAGTTACCCCATAAGATGTTTAAGTAATCCAAATGAGATTGAACTAAGGCATGGTAGATACTTCATAAATGATTTACACTGAATCCTTTGAATTTCAGCCTGTGAATTACAGCTAACACAGGAAGAATCTTATTTTTTACATGCATGATATGGTCCTTCCATGTGAGCATACTGTCTAGAATCAAACCTAGATATGTGATTTTTGTTACTCTTTCAATCACTGCGTTATCAACATGTATCTTGTTATTTACTACTGGTACGTATGATCTTTTATGAAATAACATATATTTTGTTTTACAGACATTTAATGTTAACTTATTGCCCTTAAACCAGCTATTCAATGCATTCAAGTCTTGCTGTATGTCATATATCAGCTGGTCATATATCAGCAAACATATATCATCAGCAAACATAGTCAATTTACCTTTTAGTTTTAAACATCCTATGTCATTTATAAAAATTAGGAATAATATAGGACCTAATACAGAACGTTGTGAAACACCATGATGAATTACTGATAGAGAACTGGAAATGTTGTTCATATTTACAAATTGTTTCCTATTACTGAGATGATTCTGAAACCAATTGAGAGGAAGTCCTCTTACACCAGCATACTAAGTTTATTTAGTAATAAAGTATGATCTACAGTGTCCAAAGCGTTTTTAGGTCAATAAATAAACCAGCAGCTAAACAATTTCTATCCAGAGCTCTTTGAATAGGTACGATAATATCTACCGTGGCAGCAAGAGTACTAGATTTGTTAATAAATCCATACTGATGATTGTGACAGTATTTTAATACTGTTTTGATTTTCAAAGTTAACAGAAAATAATTACCTCAGACATGACCTGACAATCGATCAGCAAATAGAATCATAGTTTCTTTAAACTCTGAGGAACAACGCAGTGATTCAGCATAAAATACAAATAGTGCATATAACAGTGAATGAAACATGACCAGTGTAGCTCGCGCGATGGAAGAGAGAAAATCTAAAATGACGGTAGAGGGGGGAAAGCTAGACGTCTCCAGTGTTGGTAAGCCACGCCTCCAACAGCAACTTGTTCGCGGTCTAGTTGTAGTCAGCAGTTGTTGAACAATTCTATTAAAAATGTAATTCTCACACTCCATGAAGTGTTACGGACGGCGACTGAAAGAAGGAAGAACAACAAATTTTCAGCCTGTCTCTGTAACAAAGGTGGTAGTGTGTCTGCCTCACGTTTACGAGGTCCCGAGTTCGAATCCCGTGATTTTGTCAAACAGCGTACTCCCGATTCAGTGCCTAAACATTTCATCTTTTGGAATCTGTCGTACAGGACGTATTTTTATTTGAAGATGCACTGGAACCACTGGCTCCTGTTACTCTATCGCAACTCATTATGCGTTTCATCGTTACGAAAAGTCCACCTCTACGGGACCGGATCGGTTGAATGTGCGTTGACCAAACACCTTCCTCCTTACCTACAGTAAACAGTATTTATTTATATTATAAACAGGAATCATTCCGGATAATTGACGTCATTTCTGTCATTGTGAAATCTGTCACAACCGAATTTTCGGCCAAAGTTATTGTCTTATTGTACTTGCACATATTCGCAAACTATTCGAACAAGATCTGAAAACTCGTATTTCTCTCACTATAGAAAGGTATGGTTTATGGCCCAAGAGTCAATACGTTTTTCGCAAGTTATTCCCCACTACTCTTAACCTTTTTCAATTAGATCCCATTATACCTGTAAATTGGAACTGTAAACGCGGACTAATGGCCCATTTTATGGAAGTTTCATAGTCTCACTATTCCGTACACCTTGAACTAATTCGCTCAATGCTACATAAACTATCCCATCTCTCCCTTCATCGCTTATGTGCATTATATGTGGTTTCTTTGGGACACTGCTGTTACGTCCTCCTTTTTCATATACCATCATCCGACACAGTTCACAAGTTACCTCAAGGCACTGCGCTTAGTCCGCTCCTATAAATAATTTACATCAGGGAATTTAGCACTCTCCCCTTTTGTCAACTCCGTTTTGCTGACGATCATGCGCTCATCTACTCGTCTGCGACAATGCACGAAATTTTCTCGATGTGCACCCTTCAACATAACCTAGGCGGCTACAGAGAAGGGTATAAGCAGTCTTTAATACCCTCAGTCAGTCCAAATTGGAGCGTAGTATTATGGCTTTCACTAAATACCCAGCGAATTGGTAAATTAAAATAAACCCCGTCCTCTTTCAATTAGCAAAATAATCTTTAATGTTGGTGGCAAACCAGCTACCCGTACATTTGTACATTAATTCTCTTTACCACAGCATTTTATCGTTATTTGTCTCTTTCCATGAGCTCCATCGATAAATTATTTTTTTTCCACTGAAACCCCACTTTATCCTAAATAAATTGCAACCTAGTTCTTAGGTACAGACAATTTACAAATTGTTGAAGCGTTTAATGAAGTGCAGGGATGGATGTCTCATTGATCACCAATATTGTTACCCAATCGGCAAACTTACGGTTG
This sequence comes from Mantis religiosa, assembly GCA_030765055.1. Classification (NCBI taxonomy): domain Eukaryota; kingdom Metazoa; phylum Arthropoda; class Insecta; order Mantodea; family Mantidae; genus Mantis; species Mantis religiosa. The sequence goes on along the minus strand of CM060956.1, from coordinate 104,716,115 downwards.
GCTATGCCAACCACCGGGAAGGCCGGTGGAGGGGGGCGTGTGGTATCGATACCGCACACTCGCCGGTCAGCTGTCGCCTGCGAAGGCGTGACAGTGGAGGGAGGGGAAACCACAGAGGTGGCTGAATCTTCGTTTCCCCCTCCTCCTGCCACCTGAAAGAACGCGAATCCTCTGGAATATTTTTCCCCTCCATGGTAAAGATTTCTCTAGAAACATTTAGCCACCTATAGAGGGAAGATGCGACCGAGAGTTCAGTTTAGTTCTTGGCGAGCAGCCGTCAGGAGCGCCCAGTGAGGTAACGGACCGGAAGACTGCGTACGTGCTTCGGAGGAGTCGTGCGTGATTGCGAGTGCAGAGTGGACCGGTGACAGACGAACTGGTGAATTGTAATTGTGTGCATTAGGTAATTCTGTGTAATCGGCAAGTGTTCCGACTGTAATTCGGTGGAAATAAAGAACATTGTTGAGTTGTGCAATTGGACTTTTAATTTCACGAACCCACAAAGTCGCAATATGAATGAATGCCTGTATTTCCTGTAGTGGAACAGTTCCACATTAGTTTCTGCTGAACCGCGCAACCAAGAAGCCCGTAGGCACTGGGTTGAGGATCGGAGATTTCCTGATCAGAGAGATTCCGGGATGAGTGAAAGTACGAGAGAGATGAGGTGATAGGAAAGATGATGGAGCAATCGGTGGAATGCTGATAGGGGAAACAGTAGGATCCGGAGGAAACCTGCCCCAGCGCCATGTTGTCCACCAAAAATCTCACTTTGCAGTCGCCTGGGATCGAACCCAGGCTGCCTTAGCCAAGTGGTCTAATTACTCATCCTTGGTGCGGTCAGATCACCAATATGTTATCTTAATTATCTTTAACTGCTACCTCGGACTCTATTTTTTCCTTTTACTTTGAAAAACCATGGCTTCATTACTCCGACCAAGTTTCTCTCCATATTAGATCAACTTTACACTTCCCATCACTCTTCTACTCATATTCTTTGTAGCGATGGATCTTTAATTCCACTGACGAAGGCGCAGCCTAGTTTAAACCAAAATATGGAATCAAGTTCCTCATACTCCCTTAGCTCTAATTTTTTCAGATATTCAACATAAATTTATGCAAGTTTTCAAGTTTTGCACTCATTATCCGTTAAATCTAATTCAGAAATTCTCATTTGTACTGACTCCAGTACTGCTATACAAACCTTCATAAACTTTCATACAATCTGTCCAAACAACTTAGATTGGGTGAAACGTTCTATTTTCACAAAATTTACTCTCCCTTCATCATAGGAACAATACACTTCGCGTTCTCTGGATCCTTTGAGATTCCAATATACTCGGTATCGAACACGCCGCCACCCTAGCAAAATCTGTCACTCGCTACAGGCACCTCCCCAGGAATATACGTATATCTGTCAAACACCAACTCCTTTACTCGTACAATATGCAAACACATTTTCGAATTCGTAGATCAAAGCGTCCTCCTTGATTTCTCTCAGATAATGTACATAAAATCGCGATATCATCTTGGAAATGCTCAAATTAGGGGTCGCAGCCCTCCGGCAGCTTTTCTATGTTGATAAATCGGATCACAGCCTCCTGTGGTGAATGTGGTCATTTGGACGACGCCGAGCATCTGTTTTTTATTTCTTCCGTAACCATCCCCCTTCTGCCTCTTTTTATGTATATATCAATTCTAAGTTTGGTGCTGGTCCATGGAATATTCTCCGCTTGCTACATTCAGACATACAACAAATAGCACTTCTTCTCCTAAGGTTTCTTCGCAATTCCAAAATGCAGCTGTGACGGTCGAGTAGATTTCCTAAACCAAAGAGCTACCTCTAAATATTTACTCATCTCTATATTCTCTGACGCCCGATGCGATATCTAGGTTCACAGGTTCACACCAGATCCATATATAAACATCAAGAATTCTTGCCACATCAATTATGGTATTATCAATTAGCATATAATATATTGTTCTGTGGTGTAAAATTATGTGTTGACAACGGACACGACGGACGGAACGAAGAGACGGAGACAAATTTATTGTTTTGTGATTAATATACATAAGAATCAAATCCAAATTAGGTGTTGGTTAATGACTCTCAAATGTAAATAAGTTACGAATCAGCTATGTTCATTTTGGCTGGATGAGAAAATGAAACCTTGAAACAGCCGAGCCCAAACCAACCTCAAACCTGGAAGTGATACCTCAAAAACAAAGGAAGCGCCAAAGTGCAGAGCAGTGTTCTGGGCCAGGGTGCGTTTGGCATAAAAAAATGCAGAAGGTGTGTTTAAACTAAATTAACAATCTCTACGGTGTTCGTTAAATGAAAGTTGCTATTTTCTAACCTTATGTTGATAATTGCTTGTCAGTAATTATTAAATATAAATACCGGTGATGCGTATCAAATTGATTTGTTTTAGTAAGATCCATACTGAGCACTGGAAGCTTGCTAATTCAGAAAGTGTTAAGTAGTTAATGTTGATATACTTAATTCTGCATGTTGAATTTGGGAAAATCGCGCTTTAATCTAATGTGTACATTGACAATCATATTCCAAGACTAAGTCAGAACTCTTTTCTGTTAATTAAGGAAAATATTTCAGGTTAGGTTTAGTAGAGTTGAAGCATTAACAGAGTATGTAGACTTACTATAAAATTATATTCTATTGCATTATGTTACAGATGAGTACATCACCATGTGATTGGCAAGTAAAGAAGCAGAAAGTTAGTGAGAGAGGAGAATACCTTTTGCAAACCGGACAATGGAGTGATTGCAAGTTTATTGTTGGTACAGAACCATACCAACAGGTATGTTTCAGTTATACACATATAAACTTTAAAAAGTTGCATGTTAATTTTGTTTTTACCAAAGGTTGTATGCTTGTAGCACACTAACACTGGATGGTGCCATTATGGTGATATAAGATGTAAAAACTGCTGCAAAAAGAGAAGTTGCTGAAGGTTCTTCATCCTTCATTGTGCATCCATCTTAATTATAGTTCTGTTTATTTCACTGTTATTATTCAATTTGATAGGTTCTTTATATCCTAATGTGTAAATGCTTTTTCTTATGAATCAATAAAAATAACCATCAAAAGAAATTTAAGTGATAGCTACACTTTTAAACTAATTGAGGAAATTGGAAATCGAAAAATAAAAATACTATTAGATAATCCTTCTATAATATTGGACCTATCACGAAAATCTACAGTTGCTAGTATGAGGCTTAACACAGGACATGACTTCCTAGGAAAACACCTGTATAAAAGTGGAATACTTACGTCTCCAAATTGTATGCTGTTCTTGAAAGTGAAGGAATGGCTAGTCAACACTTAGAACTTGTGTAGCACTTCAAAGCTATCAACATCTAACCTCTAAATATTGGGATGCAAGGAGAGGAATGACTTATTGTTAACTCCAGAACATTAAATACATACATTATATTCCAATGTCAATAACATTAACATTTTGTCTCAACTTTCCAACATGTGATGTTTCTAGTATCACTTGCATATTTTTTTTTCAAGTAAAGCATCACAATTTTTTAGTATAGTTAGAATTATTGACAATTTTTCCTTATGTAGTGCCTGGCTCAGAAGTTACTAATCATGTAAAAGTCAGTAACCTTACCATTATAGTCATTTTGATTAACATTTCAGATTTTCCCATTTGGGTAATAATACCACATTACATTTTTAACAGCTATTTATTTTCATACAAAGTCATGGTGGAAGATTAGGTTAGGTTAGGTCAGGAAATGTGTAGTGTTTAACGCCCGCTTTTACTACATATGGCACCGCAGGCGGTCACACTGATGATACATGAAATGAAGATGGAGCACCGGTGGAATGAGATGGCCGGAGAAAACGCGCCCCAGCGTCGTGTTGTCCACCACAAATCTCACTTTGCAGTCGCCTGGGATCGAACCTGGGATTAGGTCAGGTCTAGTTTAGAATTTTTTTTATATAAGCTTTCATCACCACACATGGAATGTTACTAAGTGTCATTTGTAGTGACAACGTGGTACTATTCTTGGGCTATATATATTTAACATATTTATTTGGTTGATTTCTTGTTGGGAAAGATTTTGTTAGCATAACTACTTTTAATTCTACTTAACTCTAATAAAACTGCACATAAAAGCACATTGAAAAATGCAGTGCACCCAAATTCTACATCTTCCATCATACAAAGCACCCCATTTTGTTATCAAATTATTATTATATACATTGTCCCTAAATTATACCTACTAGCTATGTACATTAAACGCTCACCTGTTAACTACGTCTTGCCTAAATTTTAACTAATCTGCACATTAAAGATAGGTTTGCTAATATCTTCCATTACTTTCTGGAATGAATCAGTCTAGTGGTTCTTGATGTCAGTATGCCATAAATGCAACTCTGAGCATCTAGGAGTACTCTAATAGCTGAGATAAACCAACAAATACGTCTAATTAATCAGTTGAGGACAAATCATTCGTAAGTTTTATTAGCTGCAAGAATATCTACAAAAGCATATAAACTTCACTTCTCACACTAAAATCCTACTCCACTGCATGACCATGACCAAGAGAAACTATAGTCAGGACTCCTCAAATGTGACTGGTTGCTAATTGCTTCCAAATAATAGTAATAATTATTGTTGTACAGATAAATGAAATTTTCTTTTTCATAGATTGGCTATGGTTGTTACAAATGAAGTGCATGTTGGCTGCCATATGAAAAGAATAGGGCTAGTAGTGTTCAATATTTTATCTGTTTACACATGCATGACTGGGGGTTGCATATTTTAAGTCCAGGATATAGGACCGGTGCCCTCTCAGCATCATGAAGAAATTGAGGAGCTACGCTAGGTAGCGAACACTGCTCTATAATCTGTTCACTGTAAAAATAAAGTAAATGTCAAAGAAGCACATGACAGAAATGAACTGCATTGGCTGGTGAATTTTAATACTCCCATGTTCTTTCACAATATGGTTCTGCGCTTCATTAAGCTTCTTGCTTTACCTGCTTTCAGTAAACCATTAAAGTTTTTATAATATAGAATTAACATTATCAAGTAATTACAGTAAAAACAATGACTCTCTAAAGTTAAAAAATGCACTGGTTGTGTAACAACAAAGATGGCAGGTAAATTCTAGTGACAGCATTGCTGTTTAGGTACGCATGCTCAGATGTTACGTATAATCAATGACACACTAAAAGGCGGAGCTCATTGTGGAATGCGGAGTAATACTCTATTCTAACAGCAAACAGATTATAGAAAGCCAATTTTTAGGCTGGGAGTGCTATGATGCTGATCACATCTCCCCTTATCAGTTGGATAATCGTCCACCTCTGCCTTGTGTATGTGGGCATGAGGGCAGTTGAGTTGGCAGGCTCTGGCTCACTTGCACGCTGTTACACCATGGGTTACATTACATTTCATGTGAAACATTCAGACTCACTTCCTATTTCCACTACTTTATTTACATAGGAAAGCAATTTGTTTTACTCAAAATTTCACTCCTTTCATTTAAAATGCACATGAAGTTTGAAAAAAATCAGACATTGTGGAAATAACTTTACATGAACTGCTTGCACCTTATGTTAGAAAATAGTTGTGTGTGTGTGTGTGTGTGTGTGTGCGCGTGCGTTTCTTTCTTTTTTCATTATGGACAAATGTCAAAAGTTCAGGGTAACCCCAACGTCTTTTAAGAATGGAAAGCAGAGATTTTCATTAACATCCCATCATTTAGCAAGGAATTGTTTTGAAAAATATTAATGTTTTGTTCATTTTGTGATACTAAAAGTGGCCTCCAAACACTTTAGGTGGCAGCAGTTACTTTGTTCGTTTTGTGACTGTGCTGTTTATATGGAAGAACTGCCAACTTCTGAATGACAAACAGTGAAATATAGCTGAAGGATTAAAGGTATTAAGCTGCAAAGTGTAGCCAAGAGATTGGGGCTCCAAAGCTGCAGCATAGCTAAGGAATGTTTCAAAGAGAAGCGAAGTATTCACAGACAAAGGCTGCAGCTGAGAAAGGACGACAGTGTAGCCATGGGATCTGTGAAACTAAACTACAATGTTGGAAAAAGGAAACCAAAGAGGAAGAACTAGTTTGCGGAGTTCATTGCTATTCTTGGATTGGTATTTTCTGGAGCAAATATGCAGTTGTAACAAATTTGACTACTTTGTTAACATTTAGTGATTTATTTCATATATAAGTCTTAAAAAGAGCGTCCACAACCCCTGTTATACAGAGAGACCCAAAAACATCCTGTCTGTGCAGTGTTTTCTTCTGTCTGCATCCTGGACACTTGTTATGCCCTGCTGCTATCATAAGAGCATGCAGTTTTAAAACTACTTTTTAAAAGCTTTACTTACCCATGTTCTTCAAGGAGATGCTGAAATTGGCCACTGCTGTTGTCCATACATGTTACGCACCTCTTTGGTAAACTATCCATTACTCGCTGTAGTTCACGTTGTGAAATGCTGGCAGTTTCCTGACAGATATATACAAATATAATAATTTGTTACTTAAAACTTCACTTATAAGAAATGATGAAACCTTTCTTATAAATTGTTCGGGATCACGATTTTATGGAAATTCTTCCACATCGTCAGCTGGAACCACAAACAAAATTGTTGTCATCGCTGCAAATGCTAGATGTTACTATGTTCTTGTTAGTACTGCCAAAATCTGAAAATAAAACATTTAAAAACAGAATCGACTGCCGGTATTTCAGAATTGATTACGTGATGTTTGTTTTTTAATATAAATATCTTTTCCCAAACCATTAAATCTATCAGACCATTTAATTGTTCTAATAATTTAACTTCTGGATTTATTTTATGGTTAAATGAGCAAAACTGATCTGCTATGGCTGATTTATCAGTCTCTTTGTACTTAATGTTACGAAAATGTTCTTTCGTTCTGGTTTCTAAATTACGTATTGTCTTTCCAATATAAACTTTATCACAATCGAAACAATTAAACTGATAAATATCAGATTTTTTTTATTATTAGGAATTTTATCTTTTCATTTAACCATGAAATAAATTCAGAAGTTAAATTATTAAAAAAATTAAATAGTCCGATAGATTTAATGGCTTGGGAACAGATATTTTAAAAAACAAACATTGCGTAATGAATTTTGAAATACTGGCAGTCGATTCTGTTTTTAAATGTGTTTTATTTTCAGATTTTGGCAGTAGTAACAAGAACATAGTAACATCTAGCGTTTGTAGCAATGACAGTTTTGTTTGTGGTTCTGGTTGATGATGTGGAAGAATTTCCATGAAATCGCGATCCTGAACAATTTATAAGAAAAGTTTCATCATTTCTTATAAGTGAAGTTTTAAGTTACAAATTATTATATTTGTATATATTTGTTTGCTTCACTGTTAATAGCTTTGTTTTACGTGTCCTGACAAATATTTTGTTTTAATTCTTCCAGGGTGTGTGGATTTTTCTTGTACACTTTATGCTTTAAGCTACCTCAGAGAAATTGCAGAGAGTTAGGTTGGGGGACCGAGGGTGCAACAAATCTCTACTTATAATTCTGTTGTGAAACATTTTCAATTGTTCTCATTGAAAGATTGGCGTTGTGTGGTCTTGTTGAAAAAAGGCAAAATCATGCAGCTTGTCCATTACTTCTCTTAAAAGGGGGTGGCAAAATTGTATTCACGCATGTATGTGCATCAACTGTTAAGTGAAAAAATGGTCCTGTAACTCTTTCTCCATGGTGAGTGATGGATAATTTAGTCTCCTAAAGAGGTGCCAAACATGTATGAACGACGGTGGCCAGTTTCAGCATCTCCTTTAATAACATGGGTAAGTAAAGCCTTTAAAAGTAGATTTAAAAATGTTGCATGGTCGCATCCTCGTCTTTCTATGATAGAGACAGAAGATGAGTGCCAAGGACATGGACAGGCAAAACACTGTGCAACCTGTTCCTACATTTTTGGGTCTACCAGTATAAATCTATATAAAATACATATTTGTACTAATGTAACTAATTTTTTTATCCCAAAAACGGTGCTAATAGTGTGATTTGGAAGCATTAAAGAGGGTAAAATTACACAGCAGTGGTATGGAATATCTATAGACTTTTTCTGATAGAACAAAATAAATGGAATAGTGTTTATATTTGGGAGGATAAGGACACAGTTTTACTATGTACCCACTCCTCACATATGTTGCTGCTAAGTGCCTGATTAACCTCATAAACCACTACATGATTTTATGTTGTAACTATGAACAAATTGTTTTACCAACATTACTGACTTTTCTTAATAATACTAGCTATTCTAAGTTTAATGTTATAGTAAAGCCACTCGCTCTCTTAATTACTTTATAGAATAGGGCAAATTTCCAGAAGTATTGAAATTAGGGATTATTAGGCCAATATTCAAAAAAAGGGAATGAACAACAGATGAATAATTATAGACCATTAACTTTGTTATCTGAAGTAGCTAAACTGTTTAAAAGAATTTTATGGATAAGATTAGACAAATATTTAAGCAAATATAATGTACTAAAAAACTTTCAACATGGCTTTAGGAAGGGCCGATTTACGATTTCAGCCATTAATCAATGCATACCTGAAATAATTGGGAAACTGGAAAGCAATGAGAAGGTTAGCACCTTATTTTTTGATTTGTCTAAAGCGTTCTACAGTGTTAACCACCATATTTTAATTAGCAAACTTGAGAGCTATGGCATAAGGGGCCTTCCGCTTGATCTAATTCACTCCTACCTGGTGGGCAGAAAACATTTAACAGAGATAGCACATAAAAAGGGGAAATACATAAAAAAGGTAAAATCAGAATTGGATACTGTTAAATTTGGTGTACCACAAGGCTCTGTATTGGGTCCATTATTATTTATTTTATATATTGATGACATAAAAATTCCACCAAAGACTACTGTTGTAACATATGCAGATGATACAACAGCCATATGCTGGAATAAATCAATAGAAGGGCTGAACATCACTAAACAACCCTACCTTTGAATTGCCGAACTATTTTCAATCTGTCAAACTACAATGTAATATGCAAAAGACCAATATGATGCACTTCAACTAGCTAAAAAAATATGATAATATCTAAAAGTACAGAGTGACATTGTGTCAGAAGTGAAAACACATAAAATTTTGGGTATTGTGTTAGATAATCGACTAACTTGGACTGATCATATTGAAAACATATGCGGAAAAATTAGTAAATCATTATATCTCTTAAGATATTTTAGCAAGTACAACAATATAAATATCCTAAAATTAATATACTATGGATGTATCTATCCATATCTAATCTATGGAATTGAAATGGGTTCAGCAGCCGAAGCACACATGGATAAACTGCTTATTTACCAAAAGAAAGTGTGTTAGGGTCATGTATAATCTAAAAGCAAGAGAATCTTGTAGGGATACCTGTATAAATAAAAAAATAATCATCTACTCTCTGTATGCTGTAACTGAATTATATGTGGCAAACAAATATCTAATGATTGGCGAACGAGGGTTACCACAATTGATCACTGTTCACGGAGACTGATGGCAGAATGTTTATTGTTCGATATACTTTATTTGTTCCTCTCGTATATATGAACCGACAATTATGAAACACCGAACAAGTTGACCGCTCTAATAGGCTTGACGTCTCAGAATCCTCTCTTGATATCGGCTACACGCCGGATAATGTTTATAATGGTTTCCTAGCCGCGAACCGCCTCCCTCGGCCTTACGCCGGAGAGTGCTTGACCACATCTGCGTGTGTATATTTATATAACTTTCACTCTCCAAAACTCTTAAGCAAAGTCCTTTTGTGGCTGTTTTGGTTGCCATTGTAAACGATCCAAAGAATTCCCTATTCATATACAAGTGACAATTCCTTTAGAAACCTTCTAAGGACACTGCTCCTTTCATTCATGGCTTTGTTAGAACACTTTCCCCACTGGACTGGCCTTGCCCGTTGTCGTCACAAAGAACCAACATTCCTTCGACATCTATCATGATGCTTCTGTCAACCCATAATTTCGGTATCAATGCTTATACAGCTATAATGTTTATTGTGGACAAATGTAATCCAGTTAAAAACAGTCGGGTACATGAACATAACACCAGAACCAATATGAATTACTATAGAGATAGTGTAATTAAAACTGTCTCTCAAAAGGATGCATATATACTAGGAATTAACTTACAATAAACTGCCATCTGATATTAAATCAATAGCTAGCATCTCAAAGCAGCAGTTTAAATGGAAGTTAAAGGCTTTCCTCATAAATAAATGTTTATATAACTTGAATTATGACATTGCAGCTTTAATTATACTTGAAAGTGATAACTTCATTAAGCTGATTAAGGGATCATGTGTAGAATTTAGTTTCTAATTCTGTAATTGACTATGTAAATTAGTTTCTAATGCTGTAATTGACTATGTAAATTAGATTCTAATGTTGTAGAATTGACTATGTACAATTAGTATAAATGATGAAAAATTGGCTATGTCAGAAATTTTAATCAACAATCTATTGACAATATTTATTTGCTTTTTCTACTTTAGACTTTTGTTGGATCCTGTATCTGTTACAGTTTTTAGTCTTATGTAACTTTTTATATTTATCTTTGTATCTTGAACTGACATGTCCTATAACATATGTATTATGTTCCAAAGAATGAAATAAATACAATACAATAATATTTGAGTTAATAAAATTGTAAATATGCTTAAAATAAGTAAAAGCAGTATACAGCTTTTTGTTAATATTGTGTAACTAATTATATTCATGGGAAAATAAGAACTTTAGTTAATTGATGGCAATTAATAATTTCTTCATACTAGCCCTATATAGGCTAAGGTCTTTGATAGGTAGAGCCAACATGAAAAATTCAATGCCATGGCCTTGATTTGAACCACAAATGTCCTGGTTTCCATCCAGTTGCTCTAGCCCATTGAGCTACCATGGCCAACATGCCATCCTGACATTAAATTCTCCATTTGACTCGTATAGATATTTCCCCGGTAGACCACTAGGGGCTCTCGCATTCGAGAAACCAGGAGATCTTTGGTTCAAATCCCAGCCATGGCATTGACTTTTTCATGTTGACTATCTGTAAAATCCTTAGCCTATATACGGCTAGTGTGAAGAAATGATTAATTTCTATCAATTAACTTAAATAATAAGAGTTAAATGATGAAGGCTGGGACTCGAGTACTTACAATAGTAAGTTGCCACAAACTGTGTATCTTGGATGCGCCAGCCCCTAGTGGTTTACCGGGGAAATATACAAGTCAAATGGAGAATTTAATGTCATGACGTCAAGTTGGCCATTGTAGCTCAATTGGTTAGAGCAACTGTATGGAAACCAGGAGATCTGTGGTTCAAATCCCTGCCATGGCATTGAATTTTTCATGTTGACTCTGTCTAAATAAGAACTTGTCTACAATGAGATTTGGTTTAATATTCTGCAATAAATGGGACAGAGATATAAGTACTTAAAATGATACAAATTAATGTGCTAAATTTATTATTCAATAACCTAAAAACCATTTGTTTTAAATGGCGATATTGGATAAATTTGCCTTAATATGCTCTGTCAGTAGGAAAATGAGAATTTTTACCATTTGATTTCACATGCAGCTCCTAGACATATATTTGACATTTTTCTTTGCTACATTTAACCATTTTGTTTTTTTATACTCTTATTTATAATAATTTTAGTAATCATACCATAGTAAGTATAATCACCTTTACTTTATATTACAGGTGTTTGGTGGACATAAGTTATTTTTGGCAATGTCCAGCCCTGTCTTTGAGGCCATGTTTTTTGGAGGAATGGCAGAAAAGAATGATCCTATTCCCATACTTGATGTGCAGCCAGAGGCATTCAGAGCACTTCTTGAGTAAGACATCTACTGTGAGATGTTAATATGCTTAAAATTGTAGTTTAGATTGTTATACAAACTTCACAAAGTACTGTATAGAATGCTTCTGAAATGCTTGTCTCTTCATTAGTTCTGAAACTCTGTTAAGTGTCTTCTGTTTTGATGTGATGTAGTAGTTAGGTGATTGTTTTTTCCTTAGTAAAAGTATATTCATTTGTTATAACTACATAAAAGCAGAGAGGGCATTACTTTGATAGTTTAACATACAGATTGTTAATACCCCTTTTGTGAATTGGAATATCAAAATGCATTTGAACAGATACTAAACAGAATACTACAGAGGTGGCCAAATTATTAGACTAAAGCTCTGAAAACTTTCTTTATTTACTTAACATTAATACATGAGCTCTCAGATACATATATATGATACATAAACTGGAGTCAGTACTTTGTATACATTCCTTTGTTGGAAATTATAATTTTTATCCGGTTAGGCATGCCCTCAATCAATATTTTACACTTATTTGTAATACCTGTATCATGTTGCCAGATATTTAAGTGTCTCGATAAGTTGGGTTTTAGTTATAATATGGGTTTTCTTGATTTTCTTCTTCACAATGGACCATAAATTCTCGATCTGGTTTATATCATGACATTTTCCTAGCCATGGAAGCACTGAAAGATCTAAATCCCGTAAATCCTGTTATTTTCTTGGCTTTGTGACACAGTGCACCATCGTGCATAAAGATACAATCCCCAATCCCCAATCTGGGGCAGAAGTCGAGTTTGAAGAACTCCTAGGTACTTATCTTGCCCCTTAGTACCCTCAACAATGTACAATCTTCCAGTACCATGGACAGACAGCGCTCCAGACCATCACCTTTGAAGGTTGTTTCACAGTTGGTTGCACTCACTGAGGAAGAAACTCTTCTTCAGTTGTCCTCCGGACATACTGACTGCTTTCGTCAGTAACTTAAAACTTGGATTCATCACTAAAGCATACCAGGAAAGAGAAATCCATATTAATGGCAGCTACTGGTCAACAATATACTTAAGTTATCCCAAATAATACCTTTGTATAATCTATGAAGGTTATCCATAATTGAATCTGGTTATTAAATTATCTTTGTGAGAAAGAGTAACACAGTGTATCACATTAATTACCTTTATCCAGTTATGAGAAGACCATGTTTAAGTCCCTTTGCCCTGTCGAGTCTCTTTCTTGTCATATCTGGTGTGAGCTTTGCTTTTCTTCTGGGCCTTCGAGCTTACAAACCGCCATCGAACAGGGTTCTCCTGACAGTTCTTGCTGATACTTCTAAGCTTCTAGCTACTAAAGTATTCCTCAAGTCCGTACTAGTGGCTTTTTGGTTTCTGCGTGCTTCAGTCATAACTGTTCTTGCACCTCTAGGGCTCAACTTGCTTTTTCTACTGCAGTTCCTGCTTCGCTGTGCCTGATATAGCTTATTGTTTTCGTCCATTTGTTTAATTTTGCTTACAGAATTTTGTGATATTTTGGGTCTCTGTGCTATTTCATTTTCTGTATAGCATCCTTCTGCTATTAGTGCCCTTGTAATACCAGTTTTTCTAGGTGATAAGTCACTTTTCCTTCCCATAACCTCAAATTTCCTTTAACATTAAATCTCACAGGTTCTCTAGTCTTTCACTGCATGCATAGAACTTTAACCGCATTAGTATAATACAGAAGAAGTGTACTACAAAATAAAGCCGAAAGTTCTAAAGATAAACCTTTGAAATGTCCAATAAGTTTGCATGGGCACATATTAAAATACACACAATAAATGTACTCTTACGGCAGCTGACAATAAACTTAGCAGTTATACCAACATATGCTTACAAATCATTATAAAATATCCCTGAATGATTCTTATGTAGCATTCAATCATTGTTACATCCAATGTTGTCATTAATTCAGAGTTAGGCTGAAATAAGTTCATTTTTATGAGTGAAATTCGGCTTAGTCTAATAATTTGGCCACCTCTGTATAATGACATCAGTAAACATTTGATTGAAAGATGAAGTTCAAGATCTAGAAAATTCAACATCAAGTTCAGCTTTGTTCAGCAATAAACAAGAAGCCAGTTTATAAGAGTTTCAATATCTCCCAAAAGCCACACATTAATTTAAACGCTCTAAATTAATTGTTCTTTCACACTAGCCATGTGTGGACCAAAGTATAGAAAGGTAATCAGACCGAAAAATTCAGTGCCATAGCTGGGATGGTGAGTCGATGGTTAAAGGCAACTGATGGAACTGGGAGATTTGTGGTTCGTATCCTGGCTACATTACATTTTTCAGTCTGACTCTACCTATCCAAACCTTTCCCTACATACAGCTAGTGTGAAAGAACGATTAATGTCCATTACATTAAGTACTATTTGTTTTCTGACATTTATTAATGAGTTCTCACTTTTGTGTTTGACAGTGGATATGCACAAGTTGTTCTCGGGAAGCAAGCCAGGGGAAAAGACGATTAGAAATTGACGTTTCAGGAGTGTGCATCTCTCCCATCATCAGGATATTTATTAAATATTATAACCATGAATGAACTACAGGGTCCCGAGTTCGATTTCTGGCTCTGGGGTTGGTGATTTTAAGTTTGGCCCTATCCATGCCTTCCCTCTGTCTAGCACATGTGAAGTGTCCCCTATGCCCAACATGGTTCGGAGTCCACGGTATAAGCTGTAGGTCCTCTCGCCTCAGTCATCTTCTCTATCACCCTACCATTGGAGGTAATGGACACCGCCCTCTGGTTGCCTCCACCTGAGAAATGGGTCCAGACGTCACGTGGTGGGGCGAGGTTACCCTGAAGGCCAAGGTTGCCATATGGGGCATGTTGGTAACCAACCAACATTATGAAAGGCTTACTAAAAGTGGAAATTCAATGAAAGGTTCTTAAGTTCCATAGTTCAGTAATCAGCAAAAAAGATAGTAAAGAGAACAAACAAATGAAACAAGAATGTGTTTTGTTCACACAATAAAGTTCATTCAGTAATGTTTTAGTAAAATGTGTGTTGTCAGGTATTTCATCCTTTCAGTCAAATCCTTCTTTTCTTCAGAGATGTTGCTTATAACTTCCAGAGCAGTTAGTTTGCACTATCCTTACTATGTTTACCATTTTTATTTTGTCACAATTTAATATAATTTAGTTTGATCTTCTTGCAAAAATAACAATAAACAGTGTGCCAGGTATGGTGTAAGTTAGCAATCAATAATGAGAATTGCCTCATGTTGTTGGACAATGGTTTGCAGGGATACGTTTATTACTTTGAGCTTATGTATTCATGGATAGAGTCAACATGAAAAATTCAATGCCATGGCCGGGATTTGAATCATGGATCTCCTGGTTTCCGTGCAGTCTCTCTAATCTGTTGAGCTACTTTGGCCTACGTGCCGTCCTGACATTAAATTCTCCAGTTGACTCATATATACCTGGTAGACCACTAGGGGCTCTCGCATCTGAGATATACTGTTTGTGGTGACTTACTATCGTAAGTACTTGAATCCCAGGCTTCACCATTAAACTCTTATTATTTAAGTTAATTGGTGGAAGTGAATCATTTCTTCACACTAGCCCCACATAGGCACAGTACATTCTCTTTTATTTCATTGTTTATTTCCACTTGAAGGTTAAAACATCTGCTGGCTGTGCCACTTTATCTAACAATGAGTAATAAGTGCACAGAACATAGATCCTTTCATACGTTAACAGCAGTGGTAGTTAAACTGCATGCGATTTGTTGATAACATTTGCTACTACATTATCATTTGTTTTATGTAGAGACATATGAGACGTTGCAAATGCATTGTTGAGGCAGGGCGGCCAACCAGTTCAAAGAGACGAGCAGTGCGGAGATAAAAGCTCGCTGAAATGGTGGGGGGGAGGAGACGGGTTTCTAGAGAGTTCGTCTTTCTTCTAGCGCCGTCTTGATTGAGAACATTACAGATAGTGAGTAATCTATAAAAAGGGAGCTGCCACCTGCCACGGACAGTCAGTCTGTAATTGGACGCATGTGCTTGAACAGCTTGGTGAGCTATGTTTATGGTCGATGACCTTGCAAGTTGTATTGTGTATGTGACGTAATTCTGGACTGTAAAGGTTAATACAAATGTGTTTCTACAGAAATAAAAAGAAATGTTTAGTGTTTGTAACCTGGACTTTTAATATCACGAACCCTCAAAGTCACAATACCTTATTGGGCTTAACATGTAGATCCCATTTTATACAAAACTTCAAAATTTCTTGTTATGGCACTCGGAGCTTTTCTTATTTCAAGTCTTATATTTAATGTGTATTTTTTAGTTTTCCCATGTCCATTGTGTGAAGTGATTATGCAAAATTTTATTCTTTGTACAGTTACTTCTATGTTAAAACATCCAGCTTGACATCCTTTATAAGAATATCACCCGAAATATTGTTTTGTGTTTGGCAGGTATATCTATACAGATGCTATCAATTTGCAGTCATTTGATCAAGCCTGTGAACTGTGTTACGTTGCCAAGAAATATATGCTTCCACATCTGGTTGGCGAGTGTACCAACTATCTCTGGCAAGATTTGTTTCCAAAGAATGCCTGCAGGGCTTATGAGTTTGCAAAGCTGTTTGAGGAACCAGTTCTAATGGATAAGTGCCTTCAGGTATGTACATAATTTTAACTAAAAGTAGAATGTATTATTAAGAATCTCCAGAGTTTCCTATTTAAAATGCAAGGTCACTTGAGTATTTTAATATATGAGGGCTATTTTTCTTTTTTTCAATCTCTGGTTGCTCTGCTGCTTGACAGACAAACATAAGAAGGCAGATCTTCAAACTGTGCTACTGTGTAATCATCCACCAGGGTCAAGATCACTACATTATGTGTGTTTGGAGAAATTTCGTAACAGTGACCTCAAAATTAATTGTACAACTATTTGTAGTTGGTTTATTGACACTCGTCACTTACTTTTCTTATTATTGAGGGACTAGTTTCAAAGGCTATCGCCTCCATTTTCAACCTTTCTCCAACTAGCATCTGTTGTCATCTGCTCTCTCTCTGGTGGTGGAACTATGAACTTTTTTGTCAAATTATCTACTGGTGGGATTTCAAAGTTCATTATGCGGTCCTTATTTTTCCATATGAATATGTTCTCCCATGTTAGTTTATTTTGGTTTATCACTCCTTTTAATAATTTTGGATTTGGATCATTGTCATGATTTTCATTCCAAAAATGAAATGCTACTGCTGACTGTTCTTCTTTCAATCTGATGTTTCTAAAGTAGACAAAAAGAAATCTAAAAACCAGAGTCAAATAGCACTTTAGAAACATCAGATTGAAACAAGAACAGTCAGCAGTAGCATTTCATTTTTGGAATGAAAATCATGAAATTGATCCAAATCCAAAATTATTAAAAGGAGTGATAAACCAAAATAAAGTAACAACATGGGAGAACATATTCATATGGAAAAATAAGGACGTGTAATGAACTTTGAAATCCCACCAGTAGATAATTTGACAAAGAAGTTCATAGTTCCACCAGAGAGAGAGAGAGAGAGAGAGAGAGAGAGAGAGAGAGAGAGAGAGAGAGAGAGAGAGCAGACAACAGATGCTAGTTGGAGAGAGGTTGAAAATGGAGGTGATAGCCTTTGAAACTAGCCCCTCAATAATAAGAAAAGTAAGTGATGAGTGTCAATAAACCGACTACAAATGGTTTTACGATCACTACATTAGTTGTAGCAGAGCTACGGGCTCTTAAACATGGCTGCCATACTTGTTTCTCCTGCCATGTGTGAGTTGCAAAGCATCATTTGTTTTCTCCAGGCAGAAGGGAATAATGAACCGGGTTTATGGTGCATACTGTTTAAGTAAGGGGATTGTGGGTGAAGATGCAGTAAATTTAAAGTAGTACCAAACTGACATTAATGACAAAGGTGCACAAGGATGCAAGTTTCTTGCTAATGATGACTTTGTTCAGCGATTGATAAAGCAGTTCAAGAGAGACGTAGGTTTACCATTAGTGAGTTGTCTGATGATTTTCCGGACATTCAAGGCCAGCTCCATTCGCGATTAATACATAACACCTAGGTTATCAGAAACTTTGTGCATGCTGTGTTCCGAAAAAGCTCTGTCAGGACCACAAACATGGTGCTTGGCATCAGCCTTATCATTTCTCTCACATTATGCTGATGATAGAAAGTTTTGAGCACCACTGTGACAGAGGATGAAACACAGATTCTTTACAACAATCCAAACAATGAATGCACACACATTCTCCACAAAAGCTGAACGCTTAAACAATTTTTGGCAACAAGAAGACAAGAACATGTATCTCCATATGCTGGTGCAAACTTTTATGAAGAGGATATTGGAAAGCTTGTCTATCGATATGCTAAGCGTCCTTCTTCGTGATGATTATGTGGAAAAGTAAACTATAACAGAGCTTGACTCCTGGTAATAAAACCATTTTGTGATTCACATTTGTCTTTCTGTTATGATTTATCGGAGGTTGAAAAAAAATAGCCTTCATACTATGAGAATGCTATGCACTGCATTAATAGTGTTGTAAAAAAGTTTGGCAGGCTAATGATATAGCAATGCTTGAATTTTAGATTATCCGTTTGGAAACTGAAGCTGTTCTTAGAGAACAAAGCTTTGAAGAAGTGGAACTGTCAACTCTAACAATGATACTTGAGCAGGAACAGCTCACTATAAACTCAGAGCTAGATTTGTTTGAAGCAGTGCAAAGATGGGCTCGCCGAGAGTGTATTCGTAAAGGTTGGTATCTTAATTCTGAAAGCTGGAAGAATAAAAATTAAACAGTTTTTAGACATAATAGACTTCTAAATATATGATGTACCTATTAATATACAATAAAATAAAATTATTTGTCACAAACTTCACTGATCTTTTTAAGAAAATTGATGAACTTTCTACAGAATTCAAGAGACTAGTTTCACAAGAACTTTTCTGCATTTTCAGCCATTTTGTTTTGTCCTGTTATCGTTACTGCTGCTAGGTGTCATTATTTTTGTATTTATTACCAAACTCTGAAAATGAAACTAACTTAGAATTGATTAGTGGTATTTCAAAATTCATTACACAATTTCAATTTTTTTAAATAAATATTTTTGCTCAAACTGGTAGATCTATTGGACCATTTAATTGCTTTGATAATTAAACTTCTGGATTTTTCATGATTAAATGACTAAGTGATCTGCCACAGCCAGTTTATCAGCCTGTTTATACCTAATATTTCTAAAATGTTCTTTCATTCTGGTTTCTAAATTACATTTGGTCCTTCCAATGTAAACCTGTTTGCAATATAAACAATTAAATTGATAAATACCAGATATTTTATTATTAGACATTTTATATTTTTTAGAAAAATGTAGCAAATTTTTTATATTATATTTATTTTATAATATTTATATTTTGGTAAGCTTGTATTTGTATGCATTTAGGTCTGTCTCCGGATGACAGCAAATCCTTACGAACTGTAGTGGGCCCTGCTATTGGCAATATAAGATTCCTGACCTTGACACCAGCACAGTTTGCTGAGGGTCCTGCTGTTTCTCCTCTTCTTTCACAAGAAGAAAGCTTTACAGTGCTTCTAAACATCTCCACATCTCCTTCTGTATTGTGCAAGAAGCCACTGCCAGAAGGATTCAGCACATCCACAGAACCAAGGCGAAGACCATCACCTGCTAGTCCAGATCGTCCATCATCTTCACTCACTGGACATAGAGAAACCAAGTTTTATTGTGTCCGTAACATCATGCCTCTCCCTCACTGTCTCAACACCAGTATATTGGATTGTTCAGTTACCTTCACTGTAGACAGGAATATCTATGTTCAAGGAGTTCAGGTGAGTGTTACAGCATTGAATTACCTACTTTTATAGATGGTTAGAAAGAATGTATGAAGCAGTCGTTGAAGGCAGCAAAATGTATGCAGTGGAGGTATGGGGCACATCAGAGATAGGAACACAACTAGACCAGATGTATGGATTGTTTTGCAATGAACTTCTAGGTCTGCCAAAATCAGCAGCAAGAGAAGTGGCATTATTAGAGTTGGGTAATACAAGGAGGGGATTAATAATAGAGAATACTGAAATTCTGATATAAGTGTATTATAGGGCAGAAAGGGGAATTATTGAATCTGTGCATGAAGCAACAGAAAAGCATTAAGAACACAAATAGTTGGTCGGAATTGGAAAAAACTGTATTGAGGATAGCCAAGGGAGATTTATGGAGAGCAGAGGAGATAAATCATAGCGGTTTTTGGAAGGAAGTGAGAACCAGAGTACAAGACATAGATAGGCAGGAGATTTGGGAAAGTATAGAAGAAAAGAAATCTTTAAAATTTTATAAGCAATTAAAGACAGAATGGGGTAGGGAAAAATATGTAGATCAATGTGACAAAATTGGAAGAGAAGGCATAGCATGGATGAGAGTAGGAATAATATATCTAAAAGGGTTGAGAAGTAATGAGGCAGGGATATGTGAATTTTGTGGAGATGAAGAGAGCATTGTTCATTACCTGATAGGATGTAAGGAGTTAGCAAATTACAGGAGAAAAATATAGGATAAGAAGTGGGACAGCATGAGCAAAGACGCAGTGGCATTACGCATGTTAACGGGGATGAGTAAAAAGAAAAATAGATGTGTAGGAGAATTCTTATATAGGTTTAAGAGAAAAGTGGATTAGGGTAACAGAAGTGAAGGTGAGGAAGAAATGATATCAAGCTGCTCAGGAAAACCAAAGGTTTATGGTCAGGGGACCTGAGTCAGAAGTAAATCTTAGGTTAGCAATTTCATGTATTTGTACAGGATGTATAATAGCGATTGTTAGATATCAAAGTCATTGTAGTGAAAATGTAATGGAAACCTGTACAAATAAATATCAAAATACTTTTCTAGAATCGGGAAGACTCCCGCATACCTGGATGTGTATTGATTCCAGGAACTGTGCATACTGTTGTCCTAGAATTAGCAGTTCAATCTCATTCCTTTGTTTTCTTTCCTGAAGATAATTATGAATGATTAAATTTTTTAACAGAAAATGCTTCACATTTTAGTTTATCAAACTAAATATACTGATTATTTTATATGTATGTATTTTAAAGTTATTTTTCTTAGCTTGCTTAGTTATGAGAGTAAGTTATTTATAAGAATTGCTTTAAGTTTCCAAATACTACTTGAATTTAACATGACCCCTATTGTTATATTATGATTGTGGGTTCGTAGAATTATAAGTCCGAGTTGCAGATATTCCAAATGTTCTTTATTTCCATAGAAATACACTCTAATTAATTCTCACATAACATTACGACACATACAGTCTACCAAGGTCAATGACCAAACAGCATTCTGATTACATCACTTTACAACATCAGCTCTCATTACAACAAACTCTACAGCTGTTTACTCCTCTCTGTTTACGACTGTTCACGACTGACTGCTCTGTTTGTGACTCCTCTGACATGTCACAATCTGTTATATATTCCTCCATTGATAATCTCTAGACTGTTCTAAAATAACCTCTATCAATCAAGAAGTCACTAGAAATTTCCATTTACCTCACTTATCTGTCGGTAAGTCTTATCTCCGCTATCTTTATTTGCAGGTTCTTTGTATACACAAGCAGCACTATCGTAGATAACGGGTTCGTGACAATATCTTCTCAAAACACTCCTTACCATCCTAAAAAACTTCATCCAAATGGTGTTACACAAATGGAGTTGGGAGATTTGAAAGCAAACCGTGTTGTACACACAGTTAATCTGGAAGAATAATTAATTTTCATTAATTAAACTATTATGTTGTCAATGTTCATGTTACTAAGTTTATCTTTGTGAGCTCTTGTCTTGTAGCATTGCATAAAATTAAATTATTATATATGAAGTGCAATTTTGAATTTTAAGCTAGACTAATTTTTGTTACCAAGTCCAGCTTGGTCGAAATCAGTGCAACAGTGTAAAAGCCTATAAGAAACATAGGCATATACATAGAGCAACTTTATATATGTATACAAGTTGTTAGGAGTATGAGTGTGCAGACGCAACAGCAACTAGCTGACATTAAGCTGAAACATAAGTTCCTGTACCATTTTCCTCTAAAGTGCATGGTTGCATAAATAAAAAATAAAATTGATCAAAGGTTTGGACTCTTCTTTCTAATTTGTGACGCGGCGATGTTTTTCTAATTCCTTCACACTTTTGATGTTTTTATATAGAACCATGATTCTTAATACAATTTCTTTACTTTTTAGTGCAATTTCGTTTTGGAGGGTATTCTTTTAACGTTATTGTTTGTTTATTTACTTACTGCGTAATGTAGCCATATTGAAGAATTCAGTGCAGCCAGACTATGCTTGTGTCTCCACTGATCGCAAGGCTACCAACAGTCTTACATGTCTCAAAATTACACTATCAAGCAGACTATCGCCCGGTCAAATTTAGTTACTCATGCATTGCTTTGCACATAAACAATCCTATGACATGACGATAATGGAGTGCTCCGTAGGAAATACATGTATGTGCTCACAGACTGTATCTGACTGGTTCGGCTACTGCTGCGAAGTGTGTATGATGTCAAATGACACCAAGTATACTGCAAGGGGGGAAATTTGCGGTCCCAATCACGTTCAAATTTACGAATGCAAAATAGGACGATGCAAGTTTCATCGTGGGTGCTCTGCAATTAGACTGTAGAGCATCATGTACTATGATCAAAAGGATGAATAAATACTACTACTACATATTTGCATCCCTTCTGTTGTTGGGGCATATCGTCATCCGCACCTCATTCCCAAGATTCAGTTGCCCTCTACAACGTGCCCACGATAAAACTTGCGTCGTCCTATTTTGCATTCGTCCATTTGAACAATGTGGCTGGGACCGCCAATTTCCCCCCTTGCAGTATACTTGGTATCATTTGACATCATGTACACTTTGCAGCAGTAGCCGAACCAGTCCAATACAGTCCGTAAACATACATTTCCTATGGAGCACTCCATTATCGTCATGTCGTAGGATTGTTTATGTGCAAAGCAGTGCATGAGTAACAAAATTTGACCGGGCGATAATTTAGCCTGCTCAAACCATCTTCCTTTGCACACAGAGTGCATCACATGTCTGGGTCATTTTTGCAGAGGTTGGCTGCAAGTTTTACATATCATTCTCATGTTGGCTGCAATGCACGAACCGGCTTGGGCATCTGCTTGTGCATGTGTGTACGTGCACCTCTGGACTTAGAAAATATTCTCGCATCACACAAAAGGAAGTTTCTCCAAAGTTTTGATTGCAAATATGTCACCATATCTTTATCATTTATTTTTGCAATTAGGATAATGAGTTAGAGCTATAAAAGATTTGTGTCTTTACCATATGTTGCTGAAATGATTCATTTAGCCACAAAATTATATGAAAGGACTGGATTCCTCTGTGTCTATTACAATAAAGTCACGTTAAGTTTTTCAATCCCACAAGATTGGCATATGTGTGGAACGGAAGGTCAGGAAGATAATCAGTAGACCTACCTGCCACAACACTTTGCACAACAGCTGGTTCTGTTAAGGCTTCAGATGCATCTGATGAATTCAGAACTATGGCAGTCTTTACAAATCAAGAGTATGGTTCTTTCTGATGGCAAAACTGGCTTCAACTCTCATTAAGTGCAACAACTGGGATAAGTTTTCAACTATAGAATTCCAAACCCAGAAGTCATAGTATAGAGTTTAATGGAGCACATTTTGAGCATCTCCTATAGACATCTACTTAATCTTGCAGTTATTGACCATTAATAAATTTCCTGTTTAATAAATACATGGCCTTGATTTAATTTTATACAATATACCTGAATGAGGTATTTTCATAATTAACAGCTGAATTTGCTGTCTTTGATCATCAAACTATCTTACACAGCTTTTAGTTTAGGTCTCATCGAAACTATTCTTCAGTTCATATAGGACATGGTCCTGTTCATTTATGGTCCTCGAGGGAGCCACAACTATTCATCAAAGAGAGAAATTCAGGGATAGATGAACATCCCAGTCCCTGGAGTGAGAGTGAGGGAAGTAAATGAATGAAATGAAGGCAAAGTAGATGAAAGGAAAGGTGATAGTAGAGCAATTATTGGTGAATGATGGCAGAGGAAACTGGAGGTCACTGAGAAAACCCACCCCAGTGCTGTGTTGTCCATCACAAATCTCACTTTGCGGTTGCTTGGGATCAAACTTGAGCTGCCTTGGTAAGTCAAGATGTCTAACCTCTCGACCATGGTGTGGGTCAGAACAGGTGAAAAGCTGAAAACAAAACCACCCCGCCTCTCAGTACTAGCAGTAGTTGATAAACATAGTGTCGCAGTGATGCACACAAAAGGTTCGGCACAGAGAGATAACGGACAGATAGTGTATCACGGAGATAAAAGAGCTTATTGGAACTGATAAAGATAGCACAGAGATAAAGGTCTGCCGAAACAAATAAGTGAGTTAAATGGAACATTCTATTGACATCTTGATTGATAGAGAACAGTCGGTCTCTTGTTTGTTTTAGGACAGTCTAGAATTATCAATAGAGGTATTTAAGGAAGCGGCGACTCGCCAAGCAGTAGTCGTAAACAGAGTTATAACAAGAGTTGTTGTAAACAGAACTGAGCAGCATGCTGTTTGTGTGTGGTCAATGACCTTGGAAGATTAATTGTGTAGGTGACATAATTCTGCTACTATGAGGATTGTCCACAGTGTATTTCTACGGAAATAAAGAACATTTTGAAGTGGCAAACCGGCTTTCAAGCGCTGGACTAGTTCAGATTTTCACCTGTTTCAGGTATTAACACACACCTGACTGCAAACCAAAACAAAAACATTCAGTTCTGAAATCCTACTGTTGCCAGACTGTTCAGATAATGTATTCAGTAATGTTCAATTATCTCATTTATCTTTCATGGTAGATGAAATCATGGGACTTCTCTTATTTGGATCTCCCAGCTCACGAAAACTGTGCACGCCCGCCTCAGTAGCATAGATGCATGTCTGCCTCACATTCAAGAGGTCCCGAGTTTGAATCTCGGTCAGGGCGAGTTACCTGGATAAGGTTTTTTCAGAGGTTTTCCCCTATCCTGAAAGACAAATGTTGGGTAACTCTAAGCTCCTAGACCCCGGACTCATTTGAGCATCATTTCACCCATTTCATTCATCGTCCAATATGACCTAATGATGGACGTAAATTACAAAAAAATATATATCTGTGCACTCATATCCCTAACACTGTTTGTATACATATTAGGAAAAGAATTAATACACAAGGGTTTGCACATATTGTGTAAAAATTTAGTTTCATTAAGTTAACAAATAGTAAAACAAAAAGATGCTTTCATTACATTTTAATGAAATACAATGTTTTAACAAAGGTCTTTGGTTACATTTCCTTTAATTCTTGTTGTGGAATTTTTATACATGTATTTGAGTCTAATTATGTTGCAGATCCCGACGCAGGTACTGGGAGATAGTGTAGATGTTGCAGGTCTCCCACATCCTCAAGTTGGAGGCACTTATACTGAATTACTTTATGCCCACCTTCTGGATTCAGATGGCAGTCGTCTTACTTATACCCACTATACATCTCGAGTCAGCTACAGCTCATTGGTGGAAATAACTTTCAATAGATCTGTTGAAATCCAGAGGAATAAAGTGTATCGTGTAGGAGTAGTTCTTAATAAGGTTGGTTGGTATCCAATGGGCTCCTGTACGCAGCGAATGCCTTGCGATTCTGTCTTCTTTACATTTTGTGTCGGCCAGCCAAGTGACTCTGTCCGTGATGGACTAATCAGAGCTATTGTTTTTACATATTAAATGTTTTAATGTGGATAATTTCGATAGACATAGCAGAACAAATGAGAAGGGGAAACCAAAAACCAGGAGTGTGTCCATAATGCACTACACTGCCTCATACATTTGATTTCTTTACTACATCTAAGATGTTACATGAATCCCAAGTCATCCAATTGTCGTAAAGATTTTGAATATTTATTGCATTCTTCCACTTTACAATAAGAAAATGAAAAAAAAGTTTAATAATATTAATAACCTTTATATTTAAGTGCTTGCACCACTTTTCCAGTGTTGCCAACTACTTGTTAGTCCCAATAAAGTTCAAATGAACCCTTCTTTCATTAGATTTTTAAAAAGACTATCTTCCACTCAAGAATCTCGTTGAACTTGTGAAGTCTTGCATGAATTAGTATACTATAAATTACTACCTGTTCACAACGTAGATAATATACTGTGTTTATACATATTTATTGACCATGCTGACAACCCATTCTGCATCATTTCACAAATAGCTTGATTCCCTGCTTTACTCGTGCGCATTGCACATCTTTTGGCAATGTCGATTCACCCCCATGAAATGTATTTATCATTTTGAAATGCATTTTTATTTAATTTATAGCAACACTTCCCCTTTAACTCACACTTTTTGCCTACCACCGCCAGACCTGATATTCAACCTGGCCTGTGAACCTGGCGGACCACTGAAATCTTAATGCTGTTCAGTTTTTAATACAATCTCATTATTTTATTTGGTGAAAATGCTATTTCTCCACATCCCCATATAATGTAGATTTTTTTAAAAAAAATTTTAACCCTCTCTTACATTTAGGAAGATTGCAATTTTGTTTTATATCATTTATACGATACTGAACTTGTGAAGTCTTGCATGAATTAGTATACTATAAATTACTACCTGTTCACAACGTAGATAATATACTGTGTTTATTCATATTTACTGACCATGCTGACAACCCATTCTGCATCATTTCACAAATAGTTTGATTCCCTGCTTTACTCGTGCGCATTGCACATCTTTTGGCAATGTCGATTCACCCCCATGAGATGTATTTATCATTTTGAAATGCATTTTTAATTAATTTATAGCAACACTTCCCCTTTAACTCACACTTTTTGGCTACCACCACCAGACTTGCATATTCAACCTGGCCTGTGAACCTGGCGGACCACTGAAATCTTAATTAATGCTGTTCAGTTTTTAATACAATTTCGTTATTTTATTTGGTGAAAATGCTATTTCTCCACATCCCCATATAATGTAGATTTTTTTTAAAAAATTTTTAACCCTCTCTTACATTTAGGAAGATTGTAATTTTGTTTTATATCATTTATATGATACTGGATAATGCTGAATTCAAATATAACGGATATTATGAATCTTTTTTTCTGCAACATATAAAACCTAAATTAACAACCGAGGATAGTACTGTCTGTAATTTAAATTAATTACAAATATAAGACCTAAAACTTTCATGGCCAATATTATTAATTAGAGCTTCACGGCTGATCAGCCATGTCAAAGTAACTAAACTCGAGCTTTCGGCCATTCCAAGCTCCATGTCCTTTCTCAGGAACTGAATGAAGAAACTCAAGACAGAAGAATCTCAACCCAAATGATAGAGTGTAGAAAAAAACTAAGACAGGAGAATCCCTAACCAAATGACCGACCACACATAAAGCTATAAAACAATGTGAATTCATCCTTCCTCTGAACCAACCGGACCAAAGACAGGCTGATATGCAATGGCGTGACACAAGCCCCACAAATTTTTAATTTATAGCAACACTTCCCCTTTAACTCTCACTTTTTGGCTACCACCGCCAGACTTGCATATTCAACCTGGCCTGTGAACCTGTCGGACCACTGAAATCTTAATTAATGCTGTTCAGTTTTTAATACAATTTCATTATTTTATTTAGTGAAAATGCTATTTCTCCACATCCCCATATAATGTAGATTTTTTTAAAAAAATTCTCTTACATTTAGGAAGATTGCAATTTTGTTTTATATCATTTATACGATACTGAAGTTGTGAAGTCTTGCATGAATAAGTATACTATAAATTACTACCTGTTCACAACGTAGATAATATAGTGTGTTTATTCATATTTAATGACCATGCTGACAACCCATTCTGCATCATTTCACAAATAGCTTGATTCCCTGCTTCACTCGTGCGCATTGCACATCTTTTGGCAATGTCGATTCACCCCCATGAAATGTATTTATCATTTTGAAATGCATTTTTAATTAATTTATAGCAACACTTCCCCTTTAACTCACACTTTTTGGCTACCACCGCCAGACTTGCATATTCAACCTGGCCTGTGAACCTGGCGAACCACTGAAATCTTAATTACTTTTTATATCTCATTTATACGATACTGGATAATGCTGAATTCAAATATAACGGAAATTATGAATGTTTTTTACTGCAACATATAACACCTAAATTAACAACCGAGGATAGTCCTGTCTGTAATTTAAATTACAAATATAAGACCTAAAACTTTCATGGCCAATATTATTAATTAAAGCTTCACGGCTGATCAGCCATGTCAAAGTAACTAAATTCGAGTTTTCGGCCATTCCAAGCTCCATGTCCTTTCTCAGGAACTGATTGAAAAAACTCAAGACAGAAGAATCTCAACCCAAATGA
Source organism: Mantis religiosa (assembly GCA_030765055.1). Classification (NCBI taxonomy): domain Eukaryota; kingdom Metazoa; phylum Arthropoda; class Insecta; order Mantodea; family Mantidae; genus Mantis; species Mantis religiosa. The sequence goes on along the minus strand of CM060956.1, from coordinate 104,687,719 downwards.
TAGACTGTAGAAAAAATCTAAGACAGGAGAATCCCTAACCAAATGACAGACCACACATAAAACTATAAAACAATGTGAATTCATCCTTCCTGTGAACCAGCCGGACCAATGACAGGCTGATATGCAATGGCATGACACAAGCCCCACCCATTTTTAATTTATAGCAATACTTCCCCTGTAACTCACACTTTTTGGCTGCCACCGCCAGACTTGCATATTCAACCTGGCCTTGAACCTGGCGAACCACTGAAATCTTAATTACTTTCTATATCTCATTTATACGATACTGGATAATGCTGAATTCAAATATAACGGAAATTATGAATGTTTTTTACTGCAACATATACCACCTAAATTAACAACCGAGGATAGTCCTGTCTGTAATTTAAATTACAAATATAAGACCTAAAACTTTCATGGCCAATATTATTAATTAAAGCTTCACGGCTGATCAGCCATGTCAAAGTAACTAAATTCGAGCTTTCGGCCATTCCAAGCTCCATGTCCTTTCTCAGGAACTGAATGAAAAAACTCAAGACAGAAGAATCTCAACCCAAATGATAGACTGTGGAAAAAATCTAAGACAGGAGAATCCCTAACCAGATGACAGACCACACATAAAGCTATAAAACAATGTGAATTCATCCTTCCTCTGAACCAGCCGGACCAATGACAGGCTTATATGCAATGGCGTGACACAAGCCCCACCCATTTTTAATTTATAGCAACACTTCCCCTTTAACTCACACTTTTTGGCTGCCACCGCCAGACTTGCATATTCAACCTGGCCTGTGAACCTGGCGGACCACTGAAATCTTAATTAATGCTGTTCAGTTTTTAATACAATTTCATTATTTTATTTGGTGAAAATGCTATTTCTCCACATCCCCATATAATGTAGATTTTTTTAAAAAAATTCTCTTACATTTAGGAAGATTGCAATTTTGTTTTATATCATTTATACGATACTGAACTTGTGAAGTCTTGCATGAATTAGTATACTGTAAATTACTACCTGTTCACAACGTAGATAATATACTGTGTTTATTCATATTTATTGACCATGCTGACAACCCATTCTGCATCATTTCACAAATAGCTTGATTCCCTGCTTTACTCGTGCGCATTGCACAGCTTTTGGCAATGTCAATTCACTCCCATGAAATGTATTTATCATTTTGAAATGCATTTTTAATTAATTTATAGCAACACTTCCCCTTTAACTCACACTTTTTGGCTACCACCGCCAGACTTGCATATTCAACCTGGCCTGTGAACCTGGCGAACCACTGAAATCTTAATTACTTTTTATATCTCATTTATACGATACTGGATAATGCTGAATTCAAATATAACGGAAATTATGAATGTTTTTTACTGCAACATATAACACCTAAATTAACAACCGAGGATAGTCCTGTCTGCAATTTAAATTACAAATATAAGACCTAAAACTTTCATGGCCAATATTATTTAATTAAAGCTTCACGGCTGATCAGCCATGTCAAAGTAACTAAATTCGAGTTTTCGGCCATTCCAAGCTCCATGTCCTTTCTCAGGAACTGATTGAAAAAACTCAAGACAGAAGAATCTCAACCCAAATGATAGACTGTAGAAAAAATCTAAGACAGGAGAATCCCTAACCAAATGGCAGACCACACATAAAACTATAAAACAATGTGAATTCATCCTTCCTGTGAACCAGCCGGACCAATGACAGGCTGATATGCAATGGCATGACACAAGCCCCACCCATTTTTAATTTATAGCAATACTTCCCCTGTAACTCACACTTTTTGGCTGCCACCGCCAGACTTGCATATTCAACCTGGCCTTGAACCTGGAGAACCACTGAAATCTTAATTACTTTCTATATCTCATTTATACGATACTGGATAATGCTGAATTCAAATATAACGGAAATTATGAATGTTTTTTACTGCAACATATAACACCTAAATTAACAACCGAGGATAGTCCTGTCTGCAATTTAAATTACAAATATAAGACCTAAAACTTTCATGGCCAATATTATTAATTAAAGCTTCACGGCTGATCAGCCATGTCAAAGTAACTAAATTCGAGTTAACCAAATGACACACCACACATAAAACTATTAAACAATGTGAATTCATCCTTCCTCTGAACCAGCCGGACCAATGACAGGCTGATATGCAATGGCGTGACACAAGCCCCACCCATTTTTAATTTTTTAACTCACACTTTTTGGCTGCCACCGCCAGACTTGCATATTCAACCAGGCCTGTGAACCTTGCGAACCACTGAAATCTTAATTACTTTTTATATCTCATTTATACGATACTGGATAATGCTGAATTCAAATATAACGGAAATTATGAATTTTTTTTACTGCAACATATAACACCTAAATTAACAACCGAGGATAGTCCTATCTGTAATTTAAATTACAAATATAAGACCTAAAACTTTCATGGCCAATATTAATTGAAGCTTCACGGCTGATCAGCCATGTCAAAGTAACTAAGTTCGAGCTTTCGGCCATTCCAAGCTCCATGTCCTTTCTCAGGAACTGTATGAAAAAACTCAAGACAGAAGAATCTCAACCCAAATGATAGACTGTAGAAAAAATCTAAGACAGGAGAATCCCTAACCAGATGACAGACCACACATAAAACTATAAAACAATGTGAATTCATCCTTCCTCTGAACCAGCCGGACCAATGACAGGCTGATATGCAATGGCGTGACACAAGCCCCACCCATTTTTAATTTATAGCAACACTTCCCCTTTAACTCACACTTTTTGGCTACCACCGCCAGACTTGCATATTCAACCTGGCCTGTGAACCTGGCGGACCACTGAAATCTTAATTAATGCTGTTCAGTTTTTAATACAATTTCATTATTTTATTTGGTGAAAATGCTATTTCTCCACATTTCCATATAATGTAGATTTTTTTTAAAAAAATTTTAACCCTCTGTTACATTTAGGAAGATTGCAATTTTGTTTTATATCATTTATATGATACTGAACTTGTGAAGTCTTGCATGAATTAGTATGCTAGAAATTACTACCTGTTCACAACGTAGATAATATACTGTGTTTATTCATATTTATTGACCATGCTGACAACCCATTCTGCATCATTTCACAAATAGCTTGATTCCCTGCTTTACTCGTGCGCATTGCACAGCTTTTGGCAATGTCAATTCACTCCCATGAAATGTATTTATCATTTTGAAATGCATTTTTAATTAATTTATAGCAACACTTCCGCTTTAACTCACACTTTTTGGCTACCCCCGCCAGACTTGCATATTCAACCTGGCCTGTGAACCTGGCGGACCACTGAAATCTTAATTAATGCTGTTCAGTTTTTAATACAATTTCATTATTTTATTTGGTGAAAATGCTATTTCTCCACATCCCCATATAATGTAGATTTTTTTAAAAAAATTCTCTTACATTTAGGAAGATTGCAATTTTGTTTTATATCATTTATACGGTACTGAACTTGTGAAGTCTTGCATGAATAAGTATACTATAAATTACTACCTGTTCACAACGTAGATAATATACTGTGTTTATTCATATTTATTGACCATGCTGACAACCCATTCTGCATCATTTCACAAATAGCTTGATTCCCTGCTTCACTCGTGCGCATTGCACATCTTTTGGCAATGTCGATTCACCCCCATGAAATGTATTTATCATTTTGAAATGCATTTTTAATTAATTTATAGCAACACTTCCCCTTTAACTCACACTTTTAAGCTGCCACTGCCAGACTTGCATATTCAAACTGGCCTGTGAACCTGGCGAACCACTGAAATCTTAATTACTTTTTATATCTCATTAATACGATACTGGATAATGCTGAATTCAAATATAACGGAAATTATGAATGTTTTTTACTGCAACATATAACACCTAAATTAACAACCGAGGATAGTCCTGTCTGTAATTTAAATTACAAATATAAGACCTAAAACTTTCATGGCCAATATTATTAATTAAAGCTTCACAGCTGATCAGCCAAGTCAAAGTAACTAAATTCGAGCTTTCGGCCATTCCAAGCTCCATGTCCTTTCTCAGGAACTGAATGAAAAAACTCAAGACAGAAGAATCTCAACCCAAATGATAGACTGTGGAAAAAATCTAAGACAGGAGAATCCCTAACCAGATGACAGACCACACATAAAGCTATAAAACAATGTGAATTCATCCTTCCTGTGAACCAGCCGGACCAATGACAGGCTCATATGCAATGGCGTGACACAAGCCCCACCCATTTTTAATTTATAGCAACACTTCCCCTTTAACTCACACTTTTTGGCTGCCACCGCCAGACTTGCATATTCAACCTGGCCTGTGAACCTGGCGGACCACTGAAATCTTAATTAATGCTGTTCAGTTTTTAATACAATTTCGTTATTTTATTTGGTGAAAATGCTATTTCTCCACATCCCCATATAATGTAGATTTTTTTTAAAAAATTTTTAACCCTCTCTTACATTTAGGAAGATTGTAATTTTGTTTTATATCATTTATATGATACTGGATAATGCTGAATTCAAATATAACGGATATTATGAATCTTTTTTTCTGCAACATATAAAACCTAAATTAACAACCGAGGATAGTACTGTCTGTAATTTAAATTAATTACAAATATAAGACCTAAAACTTTCATGGCCAATATTATTAATTAGAGCTTCACGGCTGATCAGCCATGTCAAAGTAACTAAACTCGAGCTTTCGGCCATTCCAAGCTCCATGTCCTTTCTCAGGAACTGAATGAAGAAACTCAAGACAGAAGAATCTCAACCCAAATGATAGAGTGTAGAAAAAAACTAAGACAGGAGAATCCCTAACCAAATGACCGACCACACATAAAGCTATAAAACAATGTGAATTCATCCTTCCTCTGAACCAACCGGACCAAAGACAGGCTGATATGCAATGGCGTGACACAAGCCCCACAAATTTTTAATTTATAGCAACACTTCCCCTTTAACTCTCACTTTTTGGCTACCACCGCCAGACTTGCATATTCAACCTGGCCTGTGAACCTGTCGGACCACTGAAATCTTAATTAATGCTGTTCAGTTTTTAATACAATTTCATTATTTTATTTAGTGAAAATGCTATTTCTCCACATCCCCATATAATGTAGATTTTTTTAAAAAAATTCTCTTACATTTAGGAAGATTGCAATTTTGTTTTATATCATTTATACGATACTGAAGTTGTGAAGTCTTGCATGAATAAGTATACTATAAATTACTACCTGTTCACAACGTAGATAATATAGTGTGTTTATTCATATTTAATGACCATGCTGACAACCCATTCTGCATCATTTCACAAATAGCTTGATTCCCTGCTTCACTCGTGCGCATTGCACATCTTTTGGCAATGTCGATTCACCCCCATGAAATGTATTTATCATTTTGAAGTGCATTTTTAATTAATTTATAGCAACACTTCCCCTTTAACTCACACTTTTTGGCTACCACCGCCAGACTTGCATATTCAACCTGGCCTGTGAACCTGGCGAACCACTGAAATCTTAATTACTTTTTATATCTCATTTATACGATACTGGATAATCCTGAATTCAAATATAACGGAAATTATGAATGTTTTTTACTGCAACATATAACACCTAAATTAACAACCGAGGATAGTCCTGTCTGTAATTTAAATTACAAATATAAGACCTAAAACTTTCATGGCCAATATTATTAATTAAAGCTTCACGGCTGATCAGCCATGTCAAAGTAACTAAATTCGAGTTTTCGGCCATTCCAAGCTCCATGTCCTTTCTCAGGAACTGATTGAAAAAACTCAAGACAGAAGAATCTCAACCCAAATGATAGACTGTAGAAAAAATCTAAGACAGGAGAATCCCTAACCAAATGACAGACCACACATAAAACTATAAAACAATGTGAATTCATCCTTCCTGTGAACCAGCCGGACCAATGACAGGCTGATATGCAATGGCATGACACAAGCCCCACCCATTTTTAATTTATAGCAATACTTCCCCTGTAACTCACACTTTTTGGCTGCCACCGCCAGACTTGCATATTCAACCTGGCCTTGAACCTGGCGAACCACTGAAATCTTAATTACTTTCTATATCTCATTTATACGATACTGGATAATGCTGAATTCAAATATAACGGAAATTATGAATGTTTTTTACTGCAACATATACCACCTAAATTAACAACCGAGGATAGTCCTGTCTGTAATTTAAATTACAAATATAAGACCTAAAACTTTCATGGCCAATATTATTAATTAAAGCTTCACGGCTGATCAGCCATGTCAAAGTAACTAAATTCGAGCTTTCGGCCATTCCAAGCTCCATGTCCTTTCTCAGGAACTGAATGAAAAAACTCAAGACAGAAGAATCTCAACCCAAATGATAGACTGTGGAAAAAATCTAAGACAGGAGAATCCCTAACCAGATGACAGACCACACATAAAGCTATAAAACAATGTGAATTCATCCTTCCTCTGAACCAGCCGGACCAATGACAGGCTTATATGCAATGGCGTGACACAAGCCCCACCCATTTTTAATTTATAGCAACACTTCCCCTTTAACTCACACTTTTTGGCTGCCACCGCCAGACTTGCATATTCAACCTGGCCTGTGAACCTGGCGGACCACTGAAATCTTAATTAATGCTGTTCAGTTTTTAATACAATTTCATTATTTTATTTGGTGAAAATGCTATTTCTCCACATCCCCATATAATGTAGATTTTTTTAAAAAAATTCTCTTACATTTAGGAAGATTGCAATTTTGTTTTATATCATTTATACGATACTGAACTTGTGAAGTCTTGCATGAATTAGTATACTGTAAATTACTACCTGTTCACAACGTAGATAATATACTGTGTTTATTCATATTTATTGACCATGCTGACAACCCATTCTGCATCATTTCACAAATAGCTTGATTCCCTGCTTTACTCGTGCGCATTGCACAGCTTTTGGCAATGTCAATTCACTCCCATGAAATGTATTTATCATTTTGAAATGCATTTTTAATTAATTTATAGCAACACTTCCCCTTTAACTCACACTTTTTGGCTACCACCGCCAGACTTGCATATTCAACCTGGCCTGTGAACCTGGCGAACCACTGAAATCTTAATTACTTTTTATATCTCATTTATACGATACTGGATAATGCTGAATTCAAATATAACGGAAATTATGAATGTTTTTTACTGCAACATATAACACCTAAATTAACAACCGAGGATAGTCCTGTCTGCAATTTAAATTACAAATATAAGACCTAAAACTTTCATGGCCAATATTATTTAATTAAAGCTTCACGGCTGATCAGCCATGTCAAAGTAACTAAATTCGAGTTTTCGGCCATTCCAAGCTCCATGTCCTTTCTCAGGAACTGATTGAAAAAACTCAAGACAGAAGAATCTCAACCCAAATGATAGACTGTAGAAAAAATCTAAGACAGGAGAATCCCTAACCAAATGGCAGACCACACATAAAACTATAAAACAATGTGAATTCATCCTTCCTGTGAACCAGCCGGACCAATGACAGGCTGATATGCAATGGCATGACACAAGCCCCACCCATTTTTAATTTATAGCAATACTTCCCCTGTAACTCACACTTTTTGGCTGCCACCGCCAGACTTGCATATTCAACCTGGCCTTGAACCTGGAGAACCACTGAAATCTTAATTACTTTCTATATCTCATTTATACGATACTGGATAATGCTGAATTCAAATATAACGGAAATTATGAATGTTTTTTACTGCAACATATAACACCTAAATTAACAACCGAGGATAGTCCTGTCTGCAATTTAAATTACAAATATAAGACCTAAAACTTTCATGGCCAATATTATTAATTAAAGCTTCACGGCTGATCAGCCATGTCAAAGTAACTAAATTCGAGTTAACCAAATGACACACCACACATAAAACTATTAAACAATGTGAATTCATCCTTCCTCTGAACCAGCCGGACCAATGACAGGCTGATATGCAATGGCGTGACACAAGCCCCACCCATTTTTAATTTTTTAACTCACACTTTTTGGCTGCCACCGCCAGACTTGCATATTCAACCAGGCCTGTGAACCTTGCGAACCACTGAAATCTTAATTACTTTTTATATCTCATTTATACGATACTGGATAATGCTGAATTCAAATATAACGGAAATTATGAATTTTTTTTACTGCAACATATAACACCTAAATTAACAACCGAGGATAGTCCTATCTGTAATTTAAATTACAAATATAAGACCTAAAACTTTCATGGCCAATATTAATTGAAGCTTCACGGCTGATCAGCCATGTCAAAGTAACTAAGTTCGAGCTTTCGGCCATTCCAAGCTCCATGTCCTTTCTCAGGAACTGTATGAAAAAACTCAAGACAGAAGAATCTCAACCCAAATGATAGACTGTAGAAAAAATCTAAGACAGGAGAATCCCTAACCAGATGACAGACCACACATAAAACTATAAAACAATGTGAATTCATCCTTCCTCTGAACCAGCCGGACCAATGACAGGCTGATATGCAATGGCGTGACACAAGCCCCACCCATTTTTAATTTATAGCAACACTTCCCCTTTAACTCACACTTTTTGGCTACCACCGCCAGACTTGCATATTCAACCTGGCCTGTGAACCTGGCGGACCACTGAAATCTTAATTAATGCTGTTCAGTTTTTAATACAATTTCATTATTTTATTTGGTGAAAATGCTATTTCTCCACATTTCCATATAATGTAGATTTTTTTTAAAAAAATTTTAACCCTCTGTTACATTTAGGAAGATTGCAATTTTGTTTTATATCATTTATATGATACTGAACTTGTGAAGTCTTGCATGAATTAGTATGCTAGAAATTACTACCTGTTCACAACGTAGATAATATACTGTGTTTATTCATATTTATTGACCATGCTGACAACCCATTCTGCATCATTTCACAAATAGCTTGATTCCCTGCTTTACTCGTGCGCATTGCACAGCTTTTGGCAATGTCAATTCACTCCCATGAAATGTATTTATCATTTTGAAATGCATTTTTAATTAATTTATAGCAACACTTCCGCTTTAACTCACACTTTTTGGCTACCCCCGCCAGACTTGCATATTCAACCTGGCCTGTGAACCTGGCGGACCACTGAAATCTTAACTAATGCTGTTCAGTTTTTAATACAATTTCATTATTTTATTTGGTGAAAATGCTATTTCTCCACATCCCCATATAATGTAGATTTTTTTAAAAAAATTCTCTTACATTTAGGAAGATTGCAATTTTGTTTTATATCATTTATACGGTACTGAACTTGTGAAGTCTTGCATGAATAAGTATACTATAAATTACTACCTGTTCACAACGTAGATAATATACTGTGTTTATTCATATTTATTGACCATGCTGACAACCCATTCTGCATCATTTCACAAATAGCTTGATTCCCTGCTTCACTCGTGCGCATTGCACATCTTTTGGCAATGTCGATTCACCCCCATGAAATGTATTTATCATTTTGAAATGCATTTTTAATTAATTTATAGCAACACTTCCCCTTTAACTCACACTTTTTGGCTGCCACTGCCAGACTTGCATATTCAAACTGGCCTGTGAACCTGGCGAACCACTGAAATCTTAATTACTTTCTATATCTCATTAATACGATACTGGATAATGCTGAATTCAAATATAACGGAAATTATGAATGTTTTTTACTGCAACATATAACACCTAAATTAACAACCGAGGATAGTCCTGTCTGTAATTTAAATTACAAATATAAGACCTAAAACTTTCATGGCCAATATTATTAATTAAAGCTTCACAGCTGATCAGCCAAGTCAAAGTAACTAAATTCGAGCTTTCGGCCATTCCAAGCTCCATGTCCTTTCTCAGGAACTGAATGAAAAAACTCAAGACAGAAGAATCTCAACCCAAATGATAGACTGTGGAAAAAATCTAAGACAGGAGAATCCCTAACCAGATGACAGACCACACATAAAGCTATAAAACAATGTGAATTCATCCTTCCTGTGAACCAGCCGGACCAATGACAGGCTCATATGCAATGGCGTGACACAAGCCCCACCCATTTTTAATTTATAGCAACACTTCCCCTTTAACTCACACTTTTTGGCTGCCACCGCCAGACTTGCATATTCAACCTGGCCTGTGAACCTGGCGGACCACTGAAATCTTAATTAATGCTGTTCAGTTTTTAATACAATTTCATTATTTTATTTGGTGAAAATGCTATTTCTCCACATCCCCATGTAATGTAGATTTTTTTAAAAAAATTCTCTTACATTTAGGAAGATTGCAATTTTGTTTTTTATCATTTGTACGATACTGAATTTGTGAAGTCTTGCATGAATTAGTATACTACAAATTACTACCTGTTCACAACGTAGATAATATACTGTGTTTATTCATATTTATTGACCGTGCTGACAACCCATTCTGCATCATTTCACAAATAGCTTGATTCCCTGCTTTACTCGTGCGCATTGCACATCTTTTGGCAATGTCGATTCACCCCCATGAAATGTATTTATCATTTTGAAATGCATTTTTAATTAATTTATAGCAACACTTCCCCTTTAACTCACACTTTTTGGCTACCACCGCCAGACTTGCATATTCAACCTGGCCTGTGAACCTGGCGAACCACTGAAATCTTAATTACTTTTTATATCTCATTTATACGATACTGGATAATGCTGAATTCAAATATAACGGAAATTATGAATGTTTTTTACTGCAACATATAACACCTAAATTAACAACCGAGGATAGTCCTGTCTGTAATTTAAATTACAAATATAAGACCTAAAACTTTCATGGCCAATATTATTAATTAAAGCTTCACGGCTGATCAGCCATGTCAAAGTAACTAAATTCGAGCTTTCGGCCATTCCAAGCTCCATGTCCTTTCTCAGGAACTGAATGAAAAAACTCAAGACAGAAGAATCTCAACCCAAATGATAGACTGTGGAAAAAATCTAAGACAGGAGAATCCCTAACCAGATGACAGACCACACATAAAGCTATAAAACAATGTGAATTCATCCTTCCTGTGAACCAGTCGGACCAATGACAGGCTGATATGCAATGGCGTGACACAAGCCCCACCCATTTTTAATTTATAGCAACACTTCCCCTTTAACTCTCACTTTTTGGCTGCCACCGCCAGACTTGCATATTCAACCTGGCCTGTGAACCTGGCGAACCACTGAAATCTTAATTATTTTTATATCTCATTTATACGATACTGGATAATGCTGAATTCAAATATAACGGAAATTATGAATGTTTTTTACTGCAACATATAACACCTAAATTAACAACTGAGGATAGTCCTGTCTGTAATTTAAATTACAAATATAAGACCTAAAACTTTCATGGCCAATATTATTAATTAAAGCTTCACGGCAGATCAGCCATGTCAAAGTAACTAAATTCGAGCTTTCGGCCATTCCAAGCTCCATGTACTTTCTCAGGAACTGAATGAAAAAACTCAAGACAGAAGAATCTCAACCCAAATGATAGACTGTAGAAAAAATCTAAGACAGGAGAATCCCTAACCAAATGACAGACCACACATAAAACTATAAAACAATGTGAATTCATCCTTCCTCTGAACCAGCCGGACCAATGACAGGCTGATATGCAATGGCGTGACACAAGCCCCACCCATTTTTAATTTATAGCAACACTTCCCCTTTAACTCACACTTTTTGGCTGCCACCGCCAGACTTGCATATTAAACCTGGCCTGTGAACCTGGCGAACCACTGATATCTTAATTACTTTTTATATCTCATTTATAGGATACTGGATAATGCTGAATTCAAATATAACTGAAATTATGAATGTTTTTTACTGCAACATATAACACCTAAATTAACAACCGAGGATAGTCCTGTCTGTAATTTAAATTACAAATATAAGACCTAAAACTTTCATGGCCAATATTATTAATTAAAGCTTCACGGCTGATCAGCCATGTCAAAGTAACTAAATTCGAGCTTTCGGCCATTCCAAGCTCCATGTCCTTTCTCAGGAACTGAATGAAAAAACTCAAGACAGAAGAATCTCAACCCAAATGATAGACTGTAGAAAAAATCTAAGACAGGAGAATCCCTAACCAAATGACAGACCACACATAAAACTATAAAACAATGTGAATTCATCCTTCCTCTGAACCAGCCGGACCAATGACAGGCTTATATGCAATGGCGTGACACAAGCCCCACCCATTTTTAATTTATAGCAACACTTCCCCTTTAACTCTCACTTTTTGGCTGCCACCGCCAGACTTGCATATTCAACCTGGCCTGTGAACCTGGCGGACCACTGAAATCTTAATTAATGCTGTTCAGTTTTTAATACAATTTCATTATTTTATTTGGTGAAAATGCTATTTCTCCACATCCCCATATAATGTAGATTTTTTTAAAAAAGTTCTCTTACATTTAGGAAGATTGCAATTTTGTTTTATATCATTTATACGATACTGAACTTGTGAAGTCTTGCATGAATTAGTATTCTATAAATTACTATCTGTTCACAACGTAGATAATATACTGTGTTTATTCATATTTATTGACCATGCTGACAACCCATTCTGCATCATTTTACAAATAGCTTGATTCCCTGCTTTACTCGTGCGCATTTCACATCTTTTGGCAATGTCGATTCACCCCCATGAAATGTATTTATCATTTTGAAATGCATTTTTAATCAATTTATAGCAACACTTCCCCTTTAACTCACACTTTTTGGCTACCACCGCCAGACTTGCATATTCAACCTGGCCTGTGAACCTGGCGAACCACTGAAATCTTAATTACTTTTTATATCTCATTTATACGATACTGGATAATGCTGAATTCAAATATAACGGAAATTATGAATGTTTTTTACTGCAACATATAACACCTAAATTAACAACCGAGGATAGTCCTGTCTGCAATTTAAATTACAAATATAAGACCTAAAACTTTCATGGCCAGTATTATTAATTAAAGCTTCACGGCTGATCAGCCATGTCAAAGTAACTAAATTCGAGTTTTCGGCCATTCCAAGCTCCATTTCCTTTCTCAGGAACTGAATGAAAAAACTCAAGACAGAAGAATCTCAACCCAAATGATAGACTGTAGAAAAAATCTAAGACAGGAGAATCCCTAACCAAATGACAGACCACACATAAAACTATAAAACAATGTGAATTCATCCTTCCTGTAAACCAGCCGGACCAATGACAGGCTGATATGCAATGGCATGACACAAGCCCCACCCATTTTTAATTTATAGCAATACTTCCCCTTTAACTCACACTTTTTGGCTGCCACCGCCAGACTTGCATATTCAACCTGGCCTTGAACCTGGCGAACCACTGAAATCTTAATTACTTTCTATATCTCATTTATACGATACTGGATAATGCTGAATTCAAATATAACGGAAATTATGAATGTTTTTTACTGCAACAAGTAACACCTAAATTAACAACCGAGGATAGTCCTGTCTGTAATTTAAATTACAAATATAAGACCTAAAACTTTCATGGCCAATATTATTAATTAAAGCTTCGCGGCTGATCAGCCATGTCAAAGTAACTAAATTCGAGCTTTCGGCCATTCCAAGCTCCATGTCCTTTCTCAGGAACTGTATGAAAAAACTCAAGACAGAAGAATCTCAATCCAAATGATAGACTGTAGAAAAAATCTAAGACAGGAGAATTCCTAACCAGATGACAGACCACACATAAAACTATAAAACAATGTGAATTCATCCTTCCTCTGAACCAGCCGGACCAATGACAGGCTGATATGCAATGGCGTGACACAAGCCCCACCCATTTTTAATTTATAGCAACACTTCCCCTTTAACTCACACTTTTTGGCTACCACCGCCAGACTTGCATATTCAACCTGGCCTGTGAACCTGGCGGACCACTGAAATCTTAATTACTTTTTATATCTCATTTATACGATACTGGATAATGCTGAATTCAAATATAACGGAAATTATGAATGTTTTTTTCTGCAACATATAACACCTAAATTAACAACCGAGGATAGTAATGTCTGTAATTTAAATTAATTACAAATATAAGACTTAAAACTTTCATGGCCAATATTATTAATTAAAGCTTCACGGCTGATCAGCCATGTCAAAGTAACTAAATTCGAGCTTTCGGCCATTCCAAGCTCCATGTCCTTTCTCAGGAACTGAATGAAAAAACTCAAGACAGAAGAATCTCAACCCAAATGATAGACTGTAGAAAAAATCTAAGACAGGAGAATCCCTAACCAAATGACAGACCACACATAAAACTATAAAACAATGTGAATTCATCCTTCCTGTGAACCAGCCGGACCAATGACAGGCTTATATGCAATGGCGTGACACAAGCCCCACCCATTTTTAATTTATAGCAACACTTCCCCTTTAACTCACACTTTTTGGCTGCCACCGCCAGACTTGCATATTCAACCTGGCCTGTGAACCTGTCGGACCACTGAAATCTTAATTAATGCTGTTCAGTTTTTAATACAATTTCATTATTTTATTTGGTGAAAATGCTATTTCTCCACATCCCCATATACTGTAGATTTTTTTAAAAAAAAATTTTAACCCCCTCTTACATTTAGGAAGATTGCAATTTTGTTATATATCATTTATACGATACTGAACTTGTGGAGTCTTGCATGAATTAGGTTACTATAAATTACTACCTGTTCACAACGTAGATAATATACTGTGTTTATTCATATTTATGGACCATGCTGACAACCCATTCTGCATCATTTCACAAATAGCTTGATTCCCTGCTTTACTCGTGCGCATTGCACATCTTTTGGCAATGTCGATTCACCCCCATGAAATGTATTTATCATTTTGAAATGCATTTTTAATTAATTTATAGCAACACTTCCCCTTTAACTCACACTTTTTGGCTGCCACCGACAGACTTGCATATTCAACCTGGCCTGTGAACCTGGCGAACCACTGAAATCTTAATTACTTTCTATATCTCATTAATACGATACTGGATAATGCTGAATTCAAATATAACGGATATTATGAATGTTTTTTTCTGCAACATATAACCTAAATTAACAACCGAGGATAGTCCTGTCTGTAATTTAAATTACAAATATAAGACCTAAAACCTTCATGGCCAATATTATTAATTAAAGCTTCACGGCTGATCAGCCATGTCAAAGTAACTAAATTCGAGCTTTCTGCCATTCTAAGTTCCATGTCCTTTCTCAGGAACTGAATGAAAAAACTCAAGACAGAAGAATCTCAACCCAAATGATAGACTGTAGAAAAAATCTAAGACAGGAGAATCCCTAACCAAATGAAAGACCACACATAAAACTATAAAACAATGTAAATCATCCTTCCTCTGAACCAGCCGGACCAATGACAGGCTGATATGCAATGGCGTGACACAAGCCCCACCCATTTTTAATTTAAAGCAACACATCCCCTTTAACTCACACTTTTTGGCTACTACCGCCAGACGTGCATATTCAACCTGGCCTGTGAACCTGGCGGACCACTGAAATCTTAATTAATGTTGTTCAGTTTTTAATACAATTTCATTATTTTATTTGGTGAAAATGCTATTTCTCCACATTTCCATATAACGTAGATTTTTTTAAAAAAAATTTTAACCCTCTGTTACATTTAGGAAGATTGCAATTTTGTTTTATATCATTTATACGATACTGAACTTGTGAAGTCTTGCATGAATTAGTATACTATAAATTACTACCTGTTCATAACGTAGATAATATACTGTGTTTATTCATATTTATTGACCATGCTGACAACCCATTCTGCATCATTTCACAAATAGCTTGATTCCCTGCTTTACTCGTGTGCATTGCACAGCTTTTGGCAATGTCGATTCACCCCCATGAAATGTATTTATCATTTTGAAATGCATTTTTAATTAATTTATAGCAACACTTCCCCTTTAACTCACACTTTTTGGCTACCACCGCCAGACTTGCATATTCAGCCTGGCCTGTGAACCTGGCGAACCACTGAAATCTTAATTACTTTTTATATCTCATTTATACGATACTGGATAATGCTGAATTCAAATATAACGGAAATTATGAATGTTTTTTACTGCAACATATAACACCTAAATTAACAACCGAGGATAGTCTTGTCTGTAATTTAAATTACAAATATAAGACCTAAAACTTTCATGGCCAATATTATTAATTAAAGCTTCACGGCTGATCAGCCATGTCAAAGTAACTAAATTCGAGCTTTCGGCCATTCCAAGCTCCATGTCCTTTCTCAGGAACTGAATGAAAAAACTCAAGACAGAAGAATCTCAACCCAAATGATAGACTGTAGAAAAAATCTAAGACAGGAGAATCCCTAACCAAATGACAGACCACACATAAAACTATAAAACAATGTGAATTCATCCTTCCTGTGAACCAGCCGGACCAATGACAGGCTGATATGCAATGGCGTGACACAAGCCCCACCCACAGGAGGAAGGCTATATACATATATATGGGGACATTTAACATTTAGGGGCGAGGGTGTGTACTAGGACAGCTTTGACAAAGTGAAAACCGACCTCCCTCTTCAACCATGGAGTAACCTAGCTGTCCCCTAGGGGCACACTGCACCTCCAAGGCTCTTTCCATGGGGTAAGACCTGGAAGTCTGAAAACACAAGATGGGTGGAAGTGGATACGCCACTTACGCACGCCAACCCCGAAGGGGAAGGCTACCGATCAACCTTGGTAGGGCCGCCTGGTGATCTAGCACACCTTGTACTAGCTATGCAGGCTAGTATGCGTGAATATATGACTTCCCTCATCCCCATCCACAGATGTACCCAATCTACCACGTGTGTCAGGAACACACTGCCCCCTTGAGTCCAACCCAATCTGAACAACTCCCCTACAAGAGGGGCTCGGCAATTCGGCCCGAGGTTCCTCTAGTAACGTCAGAGGTACCACGAGTGCTAAGGGTCTGCAGCACCTGCACCACGGCAGCTGAAGGGGATGGATCCCTTATTGGCCAGCTTTTTTCATCCAGTTCCTGAAGGAGGTCATGGAGCTTGGAATGGCCAAAAGCTCAAATTTGGTTACTTAGACATGACTGATCACCCGTGAAGCTTTAATTAGTTACAAATATTTTATGTTTTGAATCAGTTTTCTACCAAACTAATCTACACTTATGGCTATAAAAAGGTGTAATGTCCACTTCTGTTGCTTGTGGGGGACATAATGTCTACTTCACATTAAAGGGATCGTGAGTTCACTTTTGGTTAGGGTTAGTGAGTGACTGGGTTTTCCATCCTTATTTCTAAGCTAGGTGAACTTTAGGCCCATCCAATTAAAAACATTAAAACATTGAAAAAAGAAAGTCTATAGTTGGCAACACTGCATGCATTCAGTATTAGTTTAAATCACTGTTGGCAATCTAAATTTACAGTTGTTCTGAAAACAGAATTTATTACCATTGTTTCAGTTTTGAGTGAAACCAAATTTTAAATAACTGAAACTATAGTCTATTGGGAAACACACAATCTTCATACGCATGTTACAACACATACATATTAACAGGGAAGCCAGTTAAAACAAAAAGAAAGAAAGAGAAAAGAAAAGGTTGGTTGATGATGCAAATATTGGATTTGCTAAAACTAGTCTTTTTATGATATCCATTAACATTAAGGATAAGTGAAGTATAGTCACTAAATATAACTATTTTTCTTTTGTTCCTGTAATGGTCATATCGGCGGCCGATCTCCTTTGAAACAAATTACCTATTGGCAATGGTGTTAACTCGTATACATGGGGTAACTGGTACTTTGGATTTTTAATTATTAGATTACACACACATTCGCACTCTCATTCATACTTCCAGACTACAGGGAAGATGGAGAATCATCTTGGTTGGAGAAAAAATCTCCACTCCCAGCCAGGAATCAAACCCGAGAACCCCTCACACAGCAGGCAGCTGCTCTACCGACTGAGCTATGGGGCCAGTCTAATTATAATTTATTGAGGAAGCCAGTTGTTTATTTCTTCATAGACTTTATGCCTTAAGAACTTAACTGTTTGTGTTTGGTGATGCACTAGTGGCACAATGAGTGCAATAAATGTTCACATGTTGCCATTTATCCTTGGGTTGAAATAGTCTTATACAAACCTATTTGAATCTTGCAGTAGTATTCTGTATATCCTATGCTCCTCCACTTATTAGAGAAGCGCAGACACACCAACAAGACCTCTCCATAACTTGCATTTACTATCACAGTACGAGGGTTGTAACAAAAACAGTGGCAACTATTTTTATTACTAGTGTACAAGTGAAATGCCAACAGTCCTTCAATGTAGTACCCAGCATTGTCTACAACTCCTTGCCAGTGATGTGAAAGTTGTAGTATCCCTGTAGCAGTTCCTGTTCTGTTGATGTTCCTGATGGACTGGCCTAATCCCTGCACAATATCAGGAAAAGTTTGGAATAAAATGTCACAAAGTGGTTTCTTAAACTTTGGGATCATATCATAGGGTTTAAGTTCAGTGAATGTGGTGGATGGAAAAGCACTTCCTACCCCAGTGACAATACAGATCAGATACAGGATGTTCCGTGTGTCCTTGAGCATTATCCTGTAAAATGTTGGAAGGCAGAACATGTGGGCGTTTCCTTTGCAACACTGGTCTCAAGTTTTACTCCAAAAAATGTCAGAAATACTCTGCAGTAACTTTCTGTCCTTGTTGGACCATCAGTCATATGCCAGATGGACCATAACTTTCACATTTGTAGGGATACAATGCACCACTGTTTTCGAGGTGACCCATGATGACACCACTCATTGGATTAGTACTTAAGTAGGGGTTCTTACGATCAAGCCCGTATTTCATCAGTTGCAATAATGTGCTGCAAAAAAGCATTTCCATCATGACTATAATGCTCCAGCGGAGTCATATCGTAGCCATCGCTGCACCCTTGTAAATTATTTTCAGGTGATTCTTGAGAATACAAAATAGTCATATGATAGTTCTATCTCCAGGGCTAACTCACGTACTGTCTGTCCTTGATCAGTGTCAAGCACTGCAGAAACAGCTTGTACATCCTTCTCGCTAACACTCGGGCAACTTGGCCGAGGCATGTGTTCCATTTGGTTATGCCTGTCTGTGAAGGCTCTAATACACCTCACCACAGTCCTTAGGATAATGCCATCGTTCCACAAGACCTTCATGGCATTGATGTGCTGTATGGTCACGAATTTTTAGCCAAGATCGCTATTCCTGCTTCGTAAACATAGCACAACACTACTGCTTAGAGCGGTAACTAACAGGAGACTAACTTCCTCTCTCCACAATGCATGCACTGTGAGTCTTAACAGAAGTATCCATGTGCTGGAGGAGAGGTTGGACATATATAAACATGTGGTAAACCTAACAAATAATTGCCTCTGGCAGTATTGCAGTATTGCCACTATTTTTGTTACACTCCTATATCATGAGCAATAATGTCTATATTTATTTCTCTTAAGCCTGGTTTCACCAATCAGGGTTAAATTTTAGCTCAGTGTTAAACTAACTTAACACTACATTTAATGCAAATTCTATTTCATCAAATAATATTAGCTTTAACAAAAAGTTAAACTTGTTAACATTGTTACAGCATTTAAGTGTTAAAATTCGGAAAATCAAGAATTGCCCAATTTGCTCCAGCAGATCAAGAATTTGCTGTATTGGCATTTCTAATAGAATAATGGATGTCTGTCATAATAAATTTGAAAACCTGGAAGAGAAGAAACTTTTACATCAATACAGACTTTTCAAAGCACCTCATGACAACAAACGCTTAACTCAGACGTTTTGTTTATGGCACTTTAATGGTAAATGTTGGGATTTCAAAGTTGCCATTTGTGGGTTTATTCAGAAGGTTCCCAAAGCAATCACTTCAAGTAGTTAAGAGTTTCTTTTTTTGTCATAAAATTATTTGCACAGTTTGATTTCCATAGAATATCCACCATTCATGTGTAAATCATTGTTATTTAGACTCCATTTATTGGAAAGCTCACGGAGATATGTGCACTCCCTGGTTTTTAGGGGGAAAGTCTTTGGGCTTCCGGATAGCTTCATTTAAGATCATATTGCACACTATAATACTTGCATATTTAGTAATAAGTTCTATAATTAACAATTTTTGAGCAGCAAGCCATTAATTCCTCTGCATATAGAATTTTGAGGAACATGTTAGCATATGACATGTTGAAAAGTTACTAAAAGTATGTTACAGAATAGAAAATAAAGCTTAATTTGTACTTGCGTGCTACATAATGTTCCTTTACAGCAGATTATAGTTTCAGGTATAAAGAATTTTTGTTTCATTAAGATATTTTGAAAAATAATGAGTTAAGTTCTGGTTTCATGAACAGCCAAAATTTTAATACATTTTTTGTGATTTGTATTAACATTATATAATGTGGTAATATAGTATAGGCATTTAAACAGCCTAAGGGCAAAAGGGTTAATATAGTAATTTTGTTTTAACATATATTGATAAATAAATTATCCTTTATACATATGTTTTTCAATAATTATTTTGTGTTCTCTGAAACATTTGTTTTGTATCTCTATGGAATTAGAGACTTGTAAACACACAAGTGTTTGATTGATAGCTTTTTAAGTAGATGCTTAAATGATTATGAATAATTAAGTTCATGTGTTTTATATTTATAGATGTTGATTTATTATTGTTTATAAAATAAAATTGTTTCTATATAAATGTTACAACAAAATTCTGATATCTTATATTACTTGATAGATGTAATTTGCCTTGACTGTATGTGTGAGTTTTCTGTATTCTTCTTGACTGTCTTGACAGTTGCAACTGTAGATCTTATAACTGCAGGTATTAAGCAGCACCTTGTTCTTCATTTTGAGTTGTAATTTGTCCTTTGTTCAACATGAATAAAATTTCTTTCAAGAGCTGCTGACTTAATTGTAGTTTGATGGGTGAAGCTAGCAACAAACGTGTCATGTTTAACAAACATTCTTCAGAAATTAGAAGCTATCAATAGCAACAGAGGATTTCTGCTCATTTTTTTTTTTTAAATCTATTTCTGAAGTTACATTTTGCTTTTATAATGTTGCTTCTGTTTATGATTTTGATTACATCATAATGCACCACTTCAGTAAATAGTGGATTCCTTTAAAATGTTTACTTTTGTACTTTTTTATTGAAAGGATGTTTCTTCTCAGAAAATAAATACACTAATGCCCAATTTTGCCAACAGATGTTAAAATCGACGTTAACAAATGTAACATAATTGTAACAGTGCTAACAGAGCTGTTAAATTTCTTGCATGTCACCAACCTGTTTTCTAAAAATGTTAACAAGCACATTTTAACGCCAAGAAACTTGTAAATATTACAGCTATAGAAGGCTGTGGATGAGTTGCATTTTTTCTGAACGTACTGCGATGCACTTTTGTTTTCATTTTTGTCTGCACACAGCTAAAAAAATGGTGGATAGACAAAATCGTAAACAAAAGCCATGAATCAAATTTTTCATCCATGGAGAAAGAATTGTTAATTGAATTGGTGACGAAGTATAAGGATATCATGGAAAATAGGACACATGTGATAAACGTAAAAGAGAAAGATGTCATGTGGGAAAAAATTGGAAACAAATTTAATTCAAATGCATGTCATTACTAGAAACACAAAACATCTTCAATATTACATAAATTTAAAACAAGGTGCAAAGAAGTAAGGTGTACAGTGTATTGTGACTTTATGGGTTCGAAGAAATAAAAAGCCAAGTTGCACAAACTCAAAAAGTTCTTTATTTTCGCCGAATTACACTTGGTACACTTACAAGTCCCACACACAATTAATTAGCACTCATAATTATGCAACACTCACAATTGCAATTCACCAGTTCATCTGTCACAGGTCCACACCACACTGACTACTCGCATTGCCTTAAAACACAAACAGCTCAAAGACTCAAAACTGACTGATTCGTCCAATGCATCACTAATATAGAAGTTTCCACCTATTAACGAAACATCACAGTCCTCCAAGGCGGCAGGAGAAGGGGGGTCCAGTAGTTTCTTGTTATCTCTCTGCATCCTGTCTCTACTCTGCAGGTCATTAGCGTAGGCGTGGCCTTGCACCATTCATCTCCCTTACTCCCACAGCAAGAGCCATTCGGTCACACAACTAGGCGTGGCCTCGATGCCATAAGTCCCCCTCTATTGGCCATCTTTATCTGGAGCTGCTTGTATGCTCGACGATTGGGTAACAGTATTATCCACATAATTCAGTGAATTATAAAATCACAAAGCTATTAATACTTGAAGCAAGGGCAAGATCGACATATTCCTTTCGATGCATGCTCTAAGTCAGTATTACGTAAATTTAAAACTAGTGAAGGACAAGTGAAGAGTGACTTGAACGTTTCAAGATGGGAGGTGGACAGTTTATTATCCACATAATTAAGTGAATTATATAATCACAAAGTTACCAATACTTGAAGCAAAGGCGAGATCAGCATATTCCTTTCGATGCATGTTCTAACCTCTCTTGTACTTCCGCAATAACCTTCATAGCAACTTGTTTCGGTAGTCTATACCTCTGTAGAAAATTTTCTTCTGATAGCTCCTCAAAATAATTTCTCTTCAAAGGCCGTACTCTATTATGAATGCCATTTACACGGTCTTAAATATAGCAAATCGACAACAATAGCTGCATTCACTCCTGCTATCTTGACTATTTACAATTGTTAAGGACTTAACATCAGAAATTTGGCTTGCTAGTTTAACAAGAGATTTAACACGAGTGTTAAGCTAACACTTGTTGAAATGCAATTTTTGTTATAACTGTTGTTAAACCTGTGTTAAGTCTTAACTTCTGTTGGTGAAATTGGGCATAAAAGCCAGCTTAACCAAAATTGTAGAGGGAGATTTAAGAAAGTAAGAAAGAATGAACAGAAAAATAAAGAGGTGCTCTAATTTACACTGGCAATATCTCTTCACAATTGACAATGCTGTTTTGCCATAACCCTAAATTGTAATGCAGGTACTTGTTTAGTGTGCAATTAATCCTTATCCCCTTTTGTTACATTCTGAGAAATACAGGGTGTACCACATAAAACCAGTATGTATCACTGCATTCATTACATTATATTAATGTGGGTTATTCTGCAACCAATATCTGCAATTCTCAGAGTTAACATAACCAAACAGATGAAATCAGGCTTCATCTGTCATAAAGAAGAGCATTGGGTCCAAGAAACTGTCTACGATCTAAGATAACAGCCAGTTGCAATGAGTAACTCATTTCTTTTTGTCTTGTTCTTTGGAATGTGAGATCTTTTGTTAGCACATGATGGCATATTGTATGAGATACACAAACTTGCTGAGACAATTTCCTTATTGATTTATTGGGGCTTCTCGTTACATTTATTCGAATTCTGTCGACTATTGGCGGTGTTCTCACTGTTGGACACTTGTTTTTTATATTCACGATGTAACCTTTAGCCCTCCATTTCTTGTACAAATCTTGAATTGTGTTGGTTGTATCTTGTCATGAGAGTATTGTGACTTTGTGGGTTCGTAGAATTAAAAGTCCAACTTGCAGAAATTCAAAATGTTCTTTATTTCCATAGAAATGCACTTGTACAGCTCTGCCAATAGCAAAATGACATAACACACATGTACGCAATCTTCAAGTCTGTCTGCCGCAGGTCCACATGGCAACTCGTCTCTCGGCCCTTGCCGTACTGAACTGCTAGCAGTTCTATCTCATCAGTTATACACGATTTAGCTGTTTCACGAAGGTTGGCGGAACTTCCCGAAGTTTCACGGACCCTTGCGATGGCAAAGGAATTGCCCAGAACTTTCTCTGACTCTTCCTCTCCTCACCCCGTCTCTCCTCAGCACATCATTAGCGCTGCGCATGGGCGTAGGTGTGGCTTCAATTCTGTCTGTCTCTTTCACTCCCGCTCTCTCTCTCTCTCTCTCTCTCTCTCTCTCTCTCTCTCTCTCTCTCTATCATAAGCACCTTGCGACAATATTTATCCCCAAACATTTCTTTAGACTTCTTAATGGAGCCTGTTCTTATGTAAAATTTGTTTTTCAATTGAGAACTGCACCATTTTTCTATTAATATTCACGACAATTGTCAAACTAAAATATACAACTTTGACAATAGGGATGCAGTGTAGCCAACGTTATTTATAAGAAAACAGGCACCAAATATGAACAAAGTGGGCTAGGCACAGTGAGACTGAGACGTACCGGTTTTATGTGAGACAACTTGTTTTATGCCATAACATCAAGTGTTAACTAGGTGCACTTGCATTCAATGCAGAGGCAATACTAAGTAAAGTAATGTTTTGACATGTCTTATCTAAAAACTTCTCTAATGATTATGTAAAAAGTGATGTGTTCCTAAGAAACAAAGGAAGCATTTTAAATTTTAGTAGTATATTAATTTCTATATTTTTGTTAAAATCACCTTGTTGAATATTTAATGATAAAATTTTCACACCATGCATGCGAGTTACTGTACAGCTCTTATTTTGCAGGTAATTTTTTGGAGTACTTGCAGATTATCATATATATACTGGCAAAATAATCTTGTTTTACAGAAGCAAGGTACTTCTTTACTAAAAACTGAAGCCAGTAACAGTGAAGCGACAAATATTACACTAATATAATTATTTGTAACGAAAACTTCACTTATCTTTAAAGAAATCGATGGAAATTTCAAGAATGAGTTTACGAAATTGCGATCTCACAATTTCTTGAAATTTCCATCAATTTCCTTAAAGATAAGCAAAGTTTTTGTTACAAATAATTTTATTTGTATAGTAAGGTACTTCCTGCTTATTACCAGTTTGGTGTCCTGTGGATAACCAAGGTCTGCTTGTTAGAGGCTAGGAAAGAAAATCAAGGCAATTTTATGTCTTCTTTATAAATAGCAATTTAGTATTACACAATATGACAAACATTTCTAATAGAATGTTTGTGTTCCAAATTAGGAATATCATTTATTGGAATAAATTTTAAATAGCAAACTGCTTGTGCTTGCTTGAGAATGAATGCATCAAGAAGTAGCAAAACGTGTGAGAAAAGCTGCTGCATTGTGTGTGAAATTTTAAATTAAGATCTCTTCATTTACATATGCTAAGCAGAAACAATAGCAAAATTTGAAAAGAAAAATAGTTCCGCAGCTCATTCAACACTGAATAGTTCTGCATTTATGCATTTGTAACCATGAATACCATGCAAGCAATCGCAACTTTCAGTAGTTAGGAAGCACTGACAGATTTTGTCACGTGAAGTCTCTGTAGGATGTGAAGAAAAATGTATTTTTTTGTTTTATGTGGTGCTCTTAAATACATCTGTAAGCATAATTCAATAGCATTAGCAATAGCGTGGATGAGTATAGCCAGACTGAAAAATTCAATGCCAAAGCTGGGATTTGAACCACAGATCTCCATGCTGTTCCAAACTTTAGCCTACACACGGCTAGTGTGGAAGAAATGATTATTTCCATTAGCTATAGTATTGTACGTTGATAGTATTTATTGGTGACAAATAGATTTTTGTGAAGTTTTAAGTTATTAGCAAAAGTGTGTGACATGCATACTTTCTCCAGCTTAGGCTAACAGTTTACATTGTGTGAGCCAGCTCTATGAAAAATTGTAACATCTGAGTGTAGAGCAGTCAGGAATATGTTTGCTTGTAGTGTGAGCCGTCTTGCAGTACAAGAACGGCTTGTGTTTGACTGTACAGTACAAAGAGTAGTGAAGAGTAGCCTTATTCTTAAAGTCATTATTCCCTTATTTTAATGAAAATTATCATTTGGAGCTTCCCTTGCTTTGAAAGTCACGCTTCGCCTCTGATTGTAGGTTGATGTTTTGTACAAACTTAAGTGTTCTGTTGAGAAATATGGAGCTGTGATTAGTCATTGTATTTTGGTGGAGGAGGGTATGTTGGATGGATAGTTGTGTTTGGGTGGTATTTGGATGAAGGATGCTTGTGTAAGTCGTTATCTTTTATTATATCGAGATTCAACTGTATTATCAATCTTTTATTATGTTTGTTCGAAAGAGATGTACACACAGATGCTCGTCTGTGAGTACGAGTATGTAAGTATGAAATATATTTTAATGATATATTCATCATGCAAGGATTGAGAGAATATAAATAAAAAAGGGAACAGTAACATTATGAATGAGAAATATAGTGTAGACACACATTTGTATGTATTTAGCTGTGAAACATATCATTTTAACCCATTAACTCCTTATCGGTCTATTTATAGACAGAACATCTATTACCTATTTACCTATTTTTACATGAATTCTCAATTTATTTTCACATGCATGTCATCATTGAAGTTATCAGATTATGTGCATACATCATCTTTTAGAAATTTGCATATTTTGTAGTTGATTAGTTTACAACAGTAAGATGCTAACAACAACAGTATGTGTGAAAGTACATTATTCCATTTTCTTTGTTACATTTCCCTCCCAGATTTCTATAATACCATAAACTGTTGATAAAAGTTTATATTATTGCATCACACAAAGAATCTGCAGCTCTAAGCAATGCTAGTGCTGAGAATGTGAGCTGAAAGTCTAGGGATCTCTTTATAGATGGTTTAGATTCAGATTTATTCACCAACAAAATTCATACAGAATATGGGTTTCGTCAAAAAAAGTTATGTCAAATATCATATTTACAGTATTTTAAAAATTGTAAGAAATAACAATTTTGCAAGGTTGCACCAAGGTGAAATACAGATACCCAGCATTTACTTTAATGACTGAGGGGAAAACTTGGAAAAACCTCAGTCAGGTATACAATTGAGATTTCTATCTACATAGTAAAATATAGATGATCTGGAGTACAATCTTGGTCTTGGAGTTTCTCGTCAGGCTTCTTCTTGAGACAGAATGCATCTCCCAGAGGAACAGGATCCATGGAACAAAAAAGTTCAAAGGTAAAACTTATTTACTAATTTCTAAATAAACAAGTAATTTAGTAAAAATGGTAATCAAAATTGGGTATTCATGAATTCATCAACTGAGTAAAACATTTTAAGAGTAAATTTTTAACTTTATTTTTAAACACTTTGATCTGCAGAACTTTGATGGTCTCTGGAATTTTACTATACAAGTTAACACCTTTATGGGAAACTGAATTCAAACTTTTTAGCACAAAAGTGAATGGAGAAGATATTGACATATTGCTTCACTCACACTTTATTCACAGGACATGTTTCAAGAGCTTTTGCTCGTATCATCCCTTTTCAAACTTTTTGTTAATATATGTTGTTGGAGATGGATAGATGTTGCTATTCATGTATTGTGTGAATGATATTCATTGTTAACCTTAAAGATGCTTTTATTTTCATGTATGAATAAAACTGTTTCTAAGATATAAATATACATGGTAAGGATAGAATTTTTAGATCTGAAAAAAGTCGTGTACTTGGAGTACATTGGTTCACTTGTTTGATTAATCTTATTATTCTTTTTTGTAATTTGAACACCTTAATGCAGTTGTTGGAAGATCCTCAAAAGGGAATTCCATATTTCAATACTGAGTACACAGCCAAAATACACTGCTTTTTGTTGGCTAGAAAGTTGACATGTTCTTTCCAACTGTGCACTCAAGATAGAGTAGAATTCTGAAATAATACAGTTTTTTGGGGGGACATTGTTTGCCCCCGCATTATAACGTTACAGCAGTGTATAGAAAATGTAGAGTTAAAGATTATTCAACTGCAGTGAATTATATTAGCTAAGGAAGTTTTAATAACTGGAATTCAAATCAGTGTTCAGCTTAAACAGGAACATAATACAATTATATACTTTTAAAAAAATGAATTTCTCTTGAAATGCAATTTTTTTTTTACGTATGCTTGATAAGTAGTGTAAAATTGATTATCAGAAAATCCAATGAAATGCAAAATGAATGACTCTTCACTGCAAACATTACAAATGGACGTCTAGCATGGAAATATGGAGAAATATATCAAATAATATGTTGAAACATAGTCTTTAAAGTCCAAATTTACCCTTAATAATTAAATACAGAAAAAACGTTTGAAAATAGACTAATGTGCTAGAAAGTGATTGCAAAAGATATGAAAAACATTCTTCCTTAATTCAAAATCACTTCACATACAAAATATAATAAATACACTTGCTTGAATAATGCATTATTAAGGAAACTTGTCTGTTCTACATGCAATGAGTTTATGTGCTTAAAAATTATTTCAGCCAATATGCACCCACTTAAGAAGATAAAACAGAGCTTGGCTGGAAGGACTCTTCATGTGCAAGCACTTCTGGACAGGTCACTGCAGAGCCTAGTGCACCACCACAATATTTGGATGCCGCATCAACCACTGTGTCCACCACACCCATTCCGGACTTCATTATTCCTCCTCCCCAGCATTTTGGGACTGTAATTCACTATACTCACCTCAATTTGGCGATTGGAGGGATGTTACGACTGAAGGCCTTTGCACCTACACCAATTGTGGCTACAAGACAGTGCTCATAGAGTTCCTTCAGTCCTTGCAGGGTAAGTTTTCAATTTTTTTCCGCCCCTTACAGTTCTTAGCTAAATCACCTACAACACCTAGAAGCCGTCATCCTTTTCCACATTGATACATAACCATTAAACACTTGACTGTATCAATGCCACTATAATAATAATAATAATAATAATAATAATAATGTTGTTGTTTTATCTTCATAAAGCAAAAAGTAAGCAGTTATAAAACCTGAAAGTATAATAATTCTTTTAATTTATTTCATTGCTTGTTTTTATTATTAAAGATGCTGAACCTATGCCTCTGTAGCCAGAAAGTTAGCTGCAGGAAACACCAATGGCTTTGGGTTGAGGCTGCAAGAGGCCCCACCATGAAGAGCATAGTGCAGAGCAGAACCTCCTTCAAGAACCCTCCAGGAATGCAGCGGAAACCTGGGAAATGAAAGTATGGTGGGTTCCTCAGGTGCATGCAGGGCATCAGTATCATTACCAGCATCACCGCAAAAAGGGTATGTCGAAATGATCATGTGTGTGTTTTTAATTTACGTCCTACAACGTTAAATCATATCGGACAATGAATGGAATGGGTGAAATGGTGCTCAAATGAGCCCGAGGTCCATGGAGCTTAGTTACCCAACATTTGTCTCTCAGGATAAGGGAAACCCCCAGAAAAACCTTATCCAGGTAACTCGCCCTGACCGAGATTTGAACTCTTGGGACCTCCTGAACGCGAGGCAAACACACTAGCATCTATGCTACCAAGCTGGGCATGAAATTATCATGATAGACCTAGAATTTAATAGAGTCTGCATTCAAAGCCCATCTTTACAATAGCAAAATTGAAAATACAGCTGGAATAGAGGCTCCAGTGAGTTTTCTTAAGAGAAATTGAATGTACATTAAAGAGGAGTATGTCTGGGTTAAAAATGAGCTGTTCACTGAACGTCTCATATTTAATTCAGACACCTGAACCTTAAAAGGTGGAATCAAGTTTATTTTAATTCCAAGACCATGAAGATCCAACAATCTATGGATCTATGATGCTTTCATGCAATGAAAAGTGAAATTTTACAAAACTTAGCCTGTTTTGAAGGCCAAGCCATTTCAAAGACTTTGTTCACAATCCATTTGCTGATGAATAGCACAGCAGAATGCAATCTTTGTGCTACAGGGTATATTGGGTTGCCTGTATGCATCAAGCGGAAGAAAGTGGTTAATATTAAGAATAATGATGACTTCAGCTTCACTTGGTGCATGTTGGCTTAAAGATTTCCCACAAATATTAGTAAAGTCTTGCCTTCGTCATACCCTAGGAATTTGCTGTTCAAAACATTCAATTATGAGAGAATTACATTTCCCTTTGCACTAGAACAAATTGAGCATTTTGAGAAGCATAATTTAATACAACAATAATGGAAAATACAGTGATTACCTATCCATTTCAAGCAAGCTTGCGTTAAACAGAACTTAATCTTAACATGGTCATTACTTTGGTTCATATCTAGTGTGTTAAGCAGGTTAATCACCACGTGTAGCGATGCTATTGTTTGTGCATCTCGCGTTTGCTCTATGGCTCCCGTAAGCAGCTGATCATTTGCATCAAAATTCTCCAGAGTTGCCTTGTCTTTTATGCTGTCTTCATTTCCCTTTGTTCCTTTGGTATTTTTAGGTACTAGAGGACGTTCAGTTGGTTTATCTTCTAGGTTATTGCTCACATTTACGTATGAATTGTGTTTACTTGATCGCGTTAAAATTCCTACGGCTGCCATGTTGAATCAGACGACTCAAAAGCAACTGAGTGTACTCACATGACTCTATTACCTATCTCTTGCACAAAGTATTCTTACAAATGCTTATTCCTCTGCCTACTTCATGTTAATCAAGATAGGGGTTTTTAGAAATGGATAACAAGCAATATCTTGGAAATGTTTTACTACACCCACATAAAAAGGAAAGACCAATTAGTTTTAACATTCTATTATTGGGATGCCAGATGGAGAATGAATGAAAGTTCCAAAGCATTAGCAAACAATAACATGAGATTGCTCAAAGGTATCATCCAGTGGAAACCAGAGAAAGCTTGAATCACTATTGGAGACTTGAATGGTCTACATCTGGCGAAGCCAAGAAGTTCCAAATAGCAAGTGTCTGCACCATCTACCTGCTATTGATGGACACATACCCATCATGTAACATGAGAAAGGGAGAGGGTGGTAGAAGACACATCACTCCAGCATTCGCTTTGCCGACCAAGGAATAACTAATGGTCAGATGAGTGGCCATAAGGATCTGCTGAATGCAAGCCTATGCATGTTACCATAGAATCATGTCACTCAATTTTGTGAATTTGTCCAAAAATGCCTGCCGTGGTGACATGTCTGTCTCACGTTCAAGAGGTTCCAAATTCGAATCTCGGTTAGTGTGAGTTACCTGGATAAGGTTTTTTTCTGGGGTTTTCCCTTATCCTGATGAATGTCGTGTAACTCTAAGTTCCATGGACCCCAGACTCATTTGAGCATCATTTCACCCATTTCATTCATCGTCCGATATGACTTAATGTTGGAGGACGTAAATTACACAACAAAAATTGGCCAAAAGTGCAGCCAACCAGCTTCAACAACTTTTGTGTCTGAAGTTGAATGACCATGTTTGAGGTACTTCTACTAAATGCGGGTCAGCTTTGTTGCAGAGTAAACTTAAAATTCAGATGTGTAGCACCTGACTTTCTGTACCCACTATATTTGTTATATAACATTTACAAACTATTATGAAAGCTTACTTGTATAGCTACCTAGTGTTAATCAAGGTAAACTTATGTTTAATGATTTCCTTGGAGCATACCATTCTGTATGTCAGCAAAGTCTTCCTTGTTCATTTTGGATTTACCACTATTTCTGCACCTTTCTTGTGTTTATTACCCATTCAGTTGTGCCATAGTCGTCATGAACATGTAGCAGTCATAAATAAAGCACTCATTGGAGTGTCATTTTTACACTGAGAATGAGTTAGATTTCACTACAGTCAAATTTTAAAAGTGGAAAATGAAAGCTTTGACATATCCCAATTTGTTTAATACTTCATCACATGAAAGATGATGGCAGCTGTGCACGATCATGGTTCTATCTCAAAATGTTGGTTGGGTTCTGCCATTATCACTCTGAGCACCTGAATTATTTTAAATATCTCAGTTTAATAAAAATGGTTAAAGCTATCTTTGAGAATATCACAAATGTTGACTCTTTTGGTGGGTTTAAGGGTAATTTTAAGTGCTATTTTCTTGAAACTATTTGATATTTATTTATTTATTTATTTATCTGTACAGTTTCCATTACAATTTCAGTACAATAACATTTAACATTGACCATCCTGTACAAATACATGAAATTGCTGACCCTAAGATTTACTGGCTGACTCAGGTCCCCTGGCCATGAAACTATTTAAGAAACTACACTAAGGAAATTCACATGCTGATGAAATACAAAACTTTTCTGCTTATGTTATTCTACATGACCGACACAGACTATTGTATTCCCTTACACTTTTTCAGATTGCAGCCTGCTACAAGGCCGTCTAAGTCCACAGCAAAAAGCCAAGAGCCTCCTACTGTCATCCTATATCTGCTCTGTTGTGGACAATTGCAAGGTGAACTTCAACACTCATATGACAGAGCCACCTCCAAGAAAGTACTCGGTTAACTGCCATGCCTGAAAAATAGACTTGCAGACACATCACTAGCCCAGCCTAGATAATAGAAGTAATATATCTGATAATACTACTTCATTTATACAGTCTCATAGAATAAAACAATGTTAAATCCTAACAAATAAGGTAATGACTGGCAAGTTAAACCATGTACAGTGCTAAAAATGTTTGTTTTCCTTTGATGCAGTAGGTCTCAAAACAGGTATATACAAATATACTGTAACTTTAAAACTTCACTTATCTTATAAGAAATGATGTTACTTTTCTTATAAATTGAACAGGATCCTGATTTCATGAAACTTCTTCCACATCATCAGCCAGAATCACAAACAAGCTCAACACTACAAAAGCTAGATGTCACTATGTTCTTGTTAGTAGTACCAAAATCTAAAAATGAAACAAATTTAAAAACAGAATGGACTGCCAGTATTTCAAAATTCATTAGGCGATGTTTATTTTTTAAAATAAATATATTTTTCCAAATCATTAAATCTATCAGACCATTTAATTGTTTTAATAATTTAACTTCTGGATTTATTTCATGGTAAAATAACCAAAAATGATCTGCTATGGCCAATTTATCAGTTTGTCTGTACTTAATGTTACGAAAGTGATGTTTTGTCTTTCCAGTATAAACTTTACCACAATCAAAACAATTAAATTGATAAATACCAGATTTTTTACTATTAAAAATTTTATCTTAATTTTTTAAAGATGAAATAAATCCAGAAGTTAAATTATTAAAACAATTAAATGGTCTGATAGATTTAATGGTTTGGGAAAAGATATTTATTTAAAAAAAATAAAAAACGCATAATTAATTTTGAAATACTGGCAGTCAATTCTGTTTTTAAATTTGTTTCATTTTCAGAATTTGGTAGTGCTAACAAGAACATAGTGACATCTAGCATTTGTAGCATTGACGATGAGCTTGTTTGTGAATCTAGCTGATGATGTGGAAGAAGTTTCACAAAATCACGATCCTGTTCATTTAGAAAAGTAACATTTCTTATAAGATAACTTAAGTTTTAAAGTTACAAATTATTATATTTGTGTATGTTGGTTTGCTTCACTGTTAATGGCTTCATATTTTACGTACTCAAAACGGGTATTTTTGGAAAAAGAAAGTTGATATTTTTGGATGCTGTTTTTAACTGTTAGAAAAAGTAAAATATTGCACACAACTCTGACCAGAGCTGCTGAGGTTTTGTATTGGAAACATATCAATGTACATTAGCATATGTTGTCTAGATACTGTTAACATAAATGTGCTGTATTACTAAATTTAATAAACAATATAATCTTTATTTTGCAATCAATATACTGATGACCTGAAAATCTTCCTTATTCCTGACCAAAATTACTTCATGTCACATTATGTACAGGAACCAGCTGCATGACAATCACAGGGATCCAGTGGCCTTCTCAGAAAATGTGGAGGATAGGCTAAAAGGTTGAGATAGGGAAAGTGTTTACTCCTTTCTCTTTGAATACACAGACAATAGGCTAATACGCTGAGATAGGTTAACATTATTACTCCTTACTCCTGCAGTACACGGAGGATAGGCTAATAGGGTGAGATAGGCTGACATCATTACTCCTTGCTCTTGGAATACAGGGAGGATAGGCTGATAGGCTACATTATTACTCTTTGCTCTTTGAGTACATGGAGGATAGGCCAATAGGCTGTCATTCGTCCTTCCTCTTGGAATATAGGGAGGATAAGCTGACGTCATTACTCCTTCCTCTTGGAATACAGGAAGGATGGGCTAATAGGCTAAGATAGGTTAATGTTGAAACAGTTATTTTATGTTGTCCCCAAAGAGTTTCAAATATTGTATTATGTGAGGTTAAGTAGAGTGAGTCATGCACAGAGAAGCTATGTAAGTGGAAATGACGTCACAAAAGTGTTGAATATCAAACTTATTTGTGATTGGTGTGACGCGTATATCGTAAAACGTGGACCAATCAGTTATAGAAGATTTTACGTTGCCATGGAGGATATTCAATATTCCTCTAGAGGGATCGAACTATTAGCGAAATGCTAATGTGTAGAAGAAGCGGAACTGGTCATTCTTCTCCTAACAGTCGCCGTGAACGGATGTAAAATTCTCTTCTTAAACGCCGTTGTGTGCGGAAGAGTATAAGTTTATTCTCGTAACAATCATCGAGTATAATTAGATAATCTTTGCATTAAATTTCATCGCTAGAAGACACACAATTTAATTATTATACACGGTAGTGAACAAACGTATAAAACTTTTGATTCTTGCACGCATCCAGATAAACGCGTCACATCAAGTGAATCTTGTGTAAGAATAGTGTTATAAATGTTGTATCATACATTTTGTTCGAACTGGTGTTAATTGAAGTAAGGAAATAAAAGTTTCTACATGATTTAATACAGAGGAAAATGATTACTCATTTTACGTAAAATTTCCTTCCGCCGTACCACCCCTGTAAAAGAAGATATCTTGCTCAACCGACTGAAGCCACGCCGAGGTAAGCTGGGACTTCAAGAACCATCAATTCCAACCCTGTTCCAAATGGTCACCTCAACGAGGGGCATAATTCGACATCCTTCTATACGATTCGACATAAAACCCAGTTCCAAAATGGCGCCCAACTGTATGGCTCGAATAGGCAGAAGGAGGATTACACCACAGGAGAATAAATAGTGTAATGGACAGGTAACTTCGAATCAAGAAAGAAGAAAGAAGAAAATTGAGTACGGAAAATCTTAATAGATAATTAATAGAAAAAGTGACAAAATTATAATTTTCATTTTTTTTATGTTATTAAGAAAGGGAAAAATATTACCTAAAATGGAAGGTAAAAAATTAACAGACAATAAGAATAAAAATGTTGGGGAAGGAGTGGAAAGACTAGTTAGTGATAAGAGAGCAGAAATACAAGAAGTCAGGGAAGTAGTGGAAGGAATGATTAGTGATGATGCAGGAACAAGTAGAACAGAAATTATGCAGAGTAAAGTTAATGAAATGATAATAGACAGGTTAGAGAAAATGATGAGTAATTTTGATGCTAAAATGGATAATTTAAGACAGGATATGAATCAAAATTCAGAAAATTTAAATAGTTTTAGACAGGAAATAAGACAGGAAATAAGACAGAATTCAGATCAAAATTCAGAAAATTTAAATAGTTTTAGACAGGAAATAAGACAGGAAATAAAACAGAATTCAGAAAAGGCAGATCAAAATTTGAGGCAGGAAATGAGTAATTTAAATGCTAAAGTAGATCAAAGTTCAGAGAAATTAGAAGCTAGGATAGATCAAGGTTTAGGTAACCTAAGAAATGAAATTGAGAAAGGAAGAGAAGAGTGTAGAGAAGGCATAAAATCTTTAAAACAGAAAATAGAATCTCATGATGGAGAAATGTCTAAGTTAAAAGAGATGTTTCAGGAAATGAAAATAAGTCAGGAAAATATAGTAAAAGATATAAGAAGTGAATTGGCTAAGGAGTCAGAAATCCTTAAGCAACAACAAGTAGAATTTGTAGAAAAACAAAAAGTAGAAATAGGGGAATTAGAGAATAGAATAAGACAAGAAATAGATGTAGTCTTATTAGATAATTCACGGAAATACCATGAGGAAAATATTGAAATACAGAATAATTTTGTAAGAGAGGTAAATAGTATCAGAAATGATGTTAAACTAATGGCTACTGAGGTGCAAACACAACAAGATGAACTAAAAGTTAAATATGATGAAGTCAGTAAGTTGAATAGTGAAATGATTACAAGAATAGATTTGGCACAGGAAAGTTTTGAGAGAGAGAAAGAAAACATTAGCAAGCTGAATCAAGTTGTGGTTGCATTACAGGCAAGCAAAATTTCTGAGAACCAGAGGGTAATAAAATCTAAGAATATTACATGTATTGACTCACCTGGTAATTCAGGTAATATTGTACAAAACTTGGAGAATTATTTGGAGAGTGACGATACAGAATCTTTGTCACCTGATTGTGAAGTAAATGGTAATGGACAAATACAAAACATGCACACACATACACAGTTACACAGTCAAGGTAACACAAATTGTACAAATTATTTGTTGCATGACATAAGTCCACCTACTTTCGAAGAAGAATCGGGAGACAATCCCAAAATATTTCTAAAGGAATTAGAAGAATATTTTAAAATTAAAAAGATTCCAAATGAATTTAGGATGATGATTGTTAAAAGGTGTTTGAAGAAAAATGCTTTAGAATGGCTGAGGTTAACACTAGCATCACATGAAACGTATAGTATGTTTAGGAATGTGTTTATAAATAGGTTCTGGGGTCCAGAAAGACAGAGAAGAATTAAAGTCGAACTGGCCACTGGTAAATTCGAGTTCAAGAAGGGTGTGTCCATGACTGAATATTTCCTAAAACTTGCTAACAAAAGTAAACTTGTGAATCCAGATATGTCAGAAACCGAGATCGTGAATATGCTAATACGACATTATCCACCGCGCATTAGAAACCACCTAATTGTGGCTAAGCCCGTCGACTTTACTGATATGATTGAGTTATTATCAGAATTTGAGGCTCATAACCTTAATTCTGATTCTACTCATAGTCAAGTTGATCCTGACAAGACTCATATAGAACAAAAGCAAGTAAATAGACAGGAAGTAAGACCAACATTCAGGGAAAATCACAACCATATTAACCAAAACCAAAATAGTTTTAACCAAAATTGGGGCGGGGCACGTTCAAGAGACAACTATGAACGAAGAGAGTACAACCCCAGAAAGACATATGAATCGGTAGTGCCAGGTATAGGAAGGAGAATTCCAAATACTCCTAGGAGGAATTATAATAATGACCAACCTGTGGGAAAT
Source organism: Mantis religiosa (assembly GCA_030765055.1). Taxonomy (NCBI): domain Eukaryota; kingdom Metazoa; phylum Arthropoda; class Insecta; order Mantodea; family Mantidae; genus Mantis; species Mantis religiosa. Next base: position 104,650,523 of record CM060956.1, on the reverse strand, counting down.
GTGAGGAGTAATCAGGTGAATCAACTGAGGTTTTACAGGGGAAATAACTTAAGAACGGGTTATCAAAGTAGAGGAAGAGGAACTAGCATCGAAGACTCTTCATTAAGAGATTTTGGGGGTCCTAGGTTTGAAAGGGCAGACAATAACCTAGAAAGGACACCGACTCAGGGAATAGAAGGAGAAATAAATAACGGTAGTACCAACCCAACTGCTAGTGTAACTACCGACCGCACTAATGCGGAAAACTGAGTACCAAATCATTTGGTGCCTTGGAAAGTGGTTCGGTAGAAATGACACAGGGCAAAATCAAAATTCAAAATTTACCAGAAGATAAGCTCACTCTCTCCAGAAGTAAAGATCGGGAATTAGTAAATCCACCTCAGATTAACCTTCGTATAGGCGATAGCGAATATAAAGTATTGATAGACACAGGAGCTAGTTCATCAGTAATAAGTGAGAACTTATTCAAGGAGTTACTATCCAAGTTTAGGATTGAATATTTAAACGTGTGTAATGTATACTGTAGCACAGCTATTGGGAAAAAGAAAGATAAAGTTAAATATCAAGCGTTAATTCCTGCGCGAATAGATGATTGGAATTTCAATTTTATCGTATTGGTAATACCAAACTTAGCTCGTGATATTATTATTGGCAATGATGTATTGTATGGTTGGCAAAGTGTGATAGATTTCGAAAAACATGAAATGAAGGTCAAAGGAGATAATGAAGTAATCAAAATAAATTTATTAGAAGAAATTATATTAAAAGAAGATGAGAAGGATAGTATAAATAATGATAGGTTTTTTGTAGAAAATATAATATTATACGAAGAAGATATAATAAATAATGAAGAAGATGATAGTGGTAAAGAAAATTTACTTTTAAATAATAAAGAAAATGAGACGTTTGACCTTGGAGATCATTGTTGCCAAATAAACACATTAAATACCGACACCGAGCGAAAACAAGAAGAGGAAGAAATGATATTCCAAAGAACTTTGAAAGAAAAGTTAGGGAAAACATACAATTTAAATCACGCGCAAAGAGAACAATTGAGGTTATGTATACTAAAGAACAGGAACGTTTTTAGTACGAAACCTGGATTGTGTAATAAGTACATACATACATTTAAGGTGAACGACATTGCTCCTTATACTCATAAAAGTAGATCTGTGCTTATCGCTATTAGACAACAAGCATCTGAAGTAATAAACGATATGCTAGAAAATGGAAATAAAATTTTAAAAGAGTGGGTACCAAAGTATGGGCCAATAAAGGCAATATTATCAGACAACGCAACGGTTCACCGGAGTAAATTGTTTACTTCAGAAATGAAGAACAACATTAAGATGTATTACTCTTCAGCATATTTTCCCCAAGGAAATCCTTGCGAGAGAGTGATGCGTGATTTAGGCTTGTATTTCAGAATTCTGTGTCATTCTAACCACCGAGGCTGGTACAAATACTGCCATATTATTGAGAAAATCATTAACAATACCCCAAACTCTACTACCAAATTTTCACCAATCGAATTAATGACTGGACTACAACCTGAACCTCTAGTAATAAAAGCACCAACAACCTTAAAAGTAGATGAAATGGAATTGAATGAAGAAGAAAAGTGTGCTGAAGCATTTCGAAGAATAAAAGAAAAAGCAGAGAAAAGATTATCAAAGATACAAAGAAAAGGAGCGAAATGGAATCCTGAAATAAATGATAAAGTTCTAGTAAAGACATTTAATATCTCCAGTTCTAAAATCAAATCCTATTGGAGAATGAATTTGTTATATAAAGGTCCATATAAAATAGTAAGAAAATTTGGGGATCATACGTACGAATTAAGAGACGATGATAATAAAATGATAGGAAAATATCACAAAACACTTTTAAAACCATTCAAAAGCCTTGACACTCACAAGAACAAATGATTTAAAAAAAAAAAAAAAAAATATGTTTATGAATTACTAAAAAAATGTTTTGTTTTTTATTATTGTGTTCGAATAATTTCTGATTTTATATTGTTATTTTAAATTGTATTAATTGTTCATTGTTGTAATAATGTTTAATTATTGGGGCATTCTTCAGAATATATGGAACAATATTATTGGAAGATTTAAGTTAATTTTCCATATATTCTGAAGAGGGGCATCTGAAACAGTTATTTTATGTTGTCCCCAAAGAGTTTCAAATATTGTATTATGTGAGGTTAAGTAGAGTGAGTCATGCACAGAGAAGCTATGTAAGTGGAAATGACGTCACAAAAGTGTTGAATATCAAACTTATTTGTGATTGGTGTGACGCGTATATCGTAAAACGTGGACCAATCAGATATAGAAGATTTTACGTTGCCATGGAGGATATTCAATATTCCTCTAGAGGGATCGAACTATTAGCGAAATGCTAATGTGTAGAAGAAGCGGAACTGGTCATTCTTCTCCTAACAGTCGCCGTGAACGGATGTAAAATTCTCTTCTTAAACGCCGTTGTGTGCGGAAGAGTATAAGTTTATTCTCGTAACAATCATCGAGTATAATTAGATAATCTTTGCATTAAATTTCATCGCTAGAAGACACACAATTTAATTATTATACACGGTAGTGAACAAACGTATAAAACTTTTGATTCTTGCACGCATCCAGATAAACGCGTCACATCAAGTGAATCTTGTGTAAGAATAGTGTTATAAATGTTGTATCATACATTTTGTTCGAACTGGTGTTAATTGAAGTAAGGAAATAAAAGTTTCTACATGATTTAATACAGAGGAAAATGATTACTCATTTTACGTAAAATTTCCTTCCGCCGTACCACCCCTGTAAAAGAAGATATCTTGCTCAACCGACTGAAGCCACGCCGAGGTAAGCTGGGACTTCAAGAACCATCAATTCCAACCCTGTTCCAAATGGTCACCTCAACGAGGGGCATAATTCGACATCCTTCTATACGATTCGACATAAAACCCAGTTCCAATGTTATATAGAATAAAAAGAAGTATTTCAGAAAGTGGAGTGCCATTGTTACTAAAATTAGGCAAGTGAGTCAACCTTGTATATACTTTTCTCCACTTACAAGTTTTTTATGAAGACTAGTTTCTGGGGACTTCTCCCCTATCGTCAGTTCTGTGGTTGACTGATGATGCATCCGGTGTCTGCATCTGGCTTGGTGTCGTGCTGCCATCTAATGTCCTGGTAAGTTTGATGATGTCATTTACCGCGGGAATTTCAAAATTTATCAAGAGGTCCTGTTTTTTTCGTAATAAATATGTTTTCCCAAATGGACAAGTCGGCCGTAGCACATCACTTTTGGTCTGAGAATCACAACATAAAACAAGAAATAGAACTGATCAAACAGGCAAAGAAACCTCTGGAACTACAGATTTAGGAAAACATATTTATTACGAAAAAACAGGACCTCTTGATGAATTTTGAAATTCCCGCGGTAGATGATGTCATCAAACTTACCAGGACATTAGATGGCAGCACGACACCAAGCCAGATGCAGACACCGGATACATCATCAGTCAACCACAGAACTGACGATAGGGGAGAAGTCCCCAGAAACTAGTCTTCATAAAAAACTTGTAAGTGGAGAAAAGTGTATACAAGGTTGACTCACTTGCCTAATTTTAGTAGGTTAATGTTATTACTCCTTGCTCTTGCAGTACATGGAGGATAGACAGATAGGCTGATGTCATTACTCCTTCCTCTTGGAATACAGGGAGGATAGACTAATAGGCTGAGATAGGCTGACATTACTCCTTCCTCTTGGAATACAGGGAGGATAGACTAATAGGCTGAGATAGGCTGACATTACTCCTTGCTCTTGGAATACAGGGAGGATAGACTAATAGGCTGAGATAGGCTGACATTACTCCTTGCTCTTGGAATACAGGGAGGATAGGCTGAGATAGGCTGACATTACTCCTTGCTCTTGGAATACAGGGAGGATAGGCTAATAGGCTGAGATAGGCTGACATTACTCCTTGCTCTTGGAATACAGGGAGGATAGGCTAATAGGCTGAGATAGGCTGACATTACTCCTTGCTCTTGGAATACAGGGAGGATAGGCTGATAGGCTGAGATAGGCTGACATTACTCCTTCCTCTTGGAATACAGGGAGGATAGACTAATAGGCTGAGATAGGCTGACATTACTCCTTGCTCTTGGAATACAGGGAGGATAGACTAATAGGCTGAGATAGGCTGACATTACTCCTTGCTCTTGGAATACAGGGAGGATAGGCTGAGATAGGCTGACATTACTCCTTGCTCTTGGAATACAGGGAGGATAGGCTAATAGGCTGAGATAGGCTGACATTACTCCTTGCTCTTGGAATACAGGGAGGATAGGCTAATAGGCTGAGATAGGCTGACATTACTCCTTGCTCTTGCAATACAGGAAGGATAGGCTAATAGGCTGACATTACTCCTTGCTCTTGGAATATAGGAAGGATAGGCTGACATTACTCCTTTCTCTTAGACAATGCGGAGGATAGGCTAAAAGGCTGAGATAGGTAATGTGTTTACTCCTTTCTCTTAGGCAATGCAGAGGATAGGCTAAAAGGCTGAGATAGGCAACGTGTTTGCTCCTTTCTCTTACACAATGCGGAGGATAGGCTAAAAGGCTGAGATAGGTAACGTGTTTACTCCTTTCTCTTAGACAATGTGGATGACAAGCTAAGAGGCTGAGATAGGCAACATGTTCACTTGCTTCTCTTAGACAATTTGGAGGATAGGCTAGCAGGCTGAGATAGGCAACATGTTCACTTGCTTCTCTTAGACAATGTGGAGGATAGGCTAACAGGCTGAGATAGACAACATGTTTACTTGCTTCTCTTAGACAATGTGGAGGATAGGCTAACAGGCTGAGATAGACAACATGTTTACTTGCTTCTCTTAGACAATGTGGAGGATAGGCTAACAGGCTGAGATAGACAACATGTTTACTTGCTTCTCTTAGACAATGTGGAGGATAGGCTAACAGGCTGAGATAGACAACATGTTTACTTGCTTCTCTTAGACAATGTGGAGGATAGGCTAACAGGCTGAGATAGACAACATGTTTACTTGCTTCTCTTAGACAATGTGGAGGATAGGCTAACAGGCTGAGATAGACAACATGTTTACTTGCTTCTCTTAGACAATGTGGATGACAAGCTAAGAGGCCGAGATAGGCAACATGTTCACTTGCTTCTCTTAGACAAGTGGAGGATAAGCTAAGCGGCTGAGATAGATAAATTGTTCACTCATTTCTCTTAGGCAATGTGGAGGATAGGCTAAGAGGCTGAGATAGATAAATTGTTCTCATTTCTCTTAGACAAGGTGTAGGATAGGCTGAGATATACACGTTCATTTGTTTCTCTTAAGCTAAAAGGTTGAGAAAGGCAGCGTGTTCACTGCTTTCTCTTAAGAGAATATGGACGATAGGCTGGGATAGGTAACATGTGTACTCCTTTGTCTTAGAATACATAGAGGATAGGCTAAGAGGCTGAGATAGGCAATGAGTTTGCTCCTTTATCTTACAATACAGAGTATGCGCTATAAGGCTGAGATAATTTAACATGATTACTCCTTTCTCTCAGACAATATGGAGGATTGGCTAAAAGGCTGAAATAAGTAACACGGTGACCATTTCTCATCCATGTGTTAGAATAACCACACGTGCTGGAAGTTCTTGCTGATTAAGACCTCTTGTGTAAAGTTAGTGTTTCAAGTCTAATATATCTTTTTACAAATGATTTTTCTCAAATTTATGGAGTCCCGTAATATATATTTCTGTTGAAATCTGGATTTAAAATGTTAATGGTGAAAGGGTGTGCTTCCCTTATTTACTACATGTAGTATAGAAAGTAAGAAAGTTTATGTGCCTCACATATAAGGTGTCCCTAAATTTGAGTATGAGAGTTACCTACACAGTCCAAGAGAGGTGTCACTGGTGGTGGTTACTGCAGCCAGCCTTTCTGATCCATGGCGTATATTATGGTTCTCTGAGGTGAAGTTCTGGAACTGCTCCTGTTTACCCAGGACCATCTAGAATATGGACCTGACTGGCATTCAAAACTGTGGCCGAAATGTGTAGGAAATGCTTACAAAAACTATCCACAAACTACAATTTTGACACAGTAAAATAATATGTGGTGTAATAATAGACTATTATGTGCATAAGGGCTTCATTCACATGAAAACAGTCTTTAAAGTAAAATAAATCAGTTTAATATTAAATATTGACTAATGAGCAACTAGACATTACTGAAGTCTATTGTTGAGCATACCATAATGTAATGTAACTTGTAAGTTGCAGCTACAATATTTAAATTACAAAGATAACAGAAAAAATGGAAGCAGCATACCACATACATGATACAGAACAATTGACATTCAATTCACTAATAATAATTAATCATTGTTTATGCTATTATACAAATATAACAATTTGTAACAAAATCTTCCCTTAACTTAAGAAAATGGTGTTAATTGTTCTTTCTAATTGATATCGATTTCACAAACTCTTGTCCACATCTTCAAACAAAACCACAGTTTTCTCCTGTGGTTTTGTTTGACTGAAGATGCGGACAAGAGTTTGTGAAATTGATGTCAATTAGAAAGAAGAATTAACACCATTTTCTTAAGTTGTTGTTGTTTTCAAATGCTAGGCTTTGGCAATGAAGCCATTAGCTCTCTTGCTCTCCAATATTTCTGTGCAGTGGGTCCGGCAGGTAGGGCTTCACAGGTTAGAAAATGTTCTTCAGTCATTTCCTCTTCTTTGTTGCACAGAGGATAATTTGGACTTGTATAAATTCCTATTCTGTGTAAGTGTTTGGCCAAATAATCATGTTCCGTAAGTAATCTAAAATTTGCTACTGCAGCTTTACGTGGGATTTCTGGAATAATTTCTGGATTTTTAATTAAAATGTTCCACTTTTTATTTTTGGCTTTGTTAGATATTGATTTGTTTTGTTAGTTTTTATATTTGCTTTTGATTAATCTTTTTGTGGATGTAAAGGGTAAGTTTTTACTTTTGTTCTGAATTAAATTTGCACCTTTTTTGACAAGGAAATCAGCTGATTCATTTCCAGCAATTCCACAATGTGCAGGTATCCACTGTAATATAATTCTTTTCTGTAGTTTTTGAAGCTGTTGGATCATTTTGTGACATTCTTTAACTTGGATTGACCTAATTATATATGAACTTATTGCACATAATGCTGCTTTAGAATCAGAAACCATGACAGCATTTTTGAATCTATCTATTCTGTATAGAAGGTGTTGGAGTGAAATATGAATAGCTGTTACTTCTGCATCAAAATTTGTTGTGTGGTATCCTGCTGGTTGATAGAATGAGAACAGTGCACACTTAATTTCTGCTCCTGAGTTGTTGTCCAAGTTAGATCCATCTGTGTAGATATGTAACCATTCTTCAGGTGGATATCTATTGTTCACAGGTTTTAAAGCTAGTGCTTTTAGTACAGGTTTGGAAGTTTCAGATTTTGTAACTATATGTTCTAAATCTAACTGAATATTAATTGGTTCAAAAGTCAGTGGGTTTTTTTTTATTAAAATGTTTTCTTTAGGAAGATTCAGATCTGTTTTTAATTCCGTAACTTTGTGTAGGAAACTTGTTTGTGTTTTCATCTTGATTGGTTGTAGTAATCTTTTCTCCCATTTTGTTGTTTTTAACTGCAACATTTTTTCATGTATTAGTGCCTGCTCCTCTAAAGTTAGATGTATTGGATAGTTCCGAGTTAAGGCTTGCATTGCCGTTATTGGAGTTGATTTTGCTGCACCGGTTATTAGTTGCAGGGCCTAATTTTGGCATATTTCTAGGTGATTTATGTTCGAATTGTTTGCTGTAATTATTACCTCTGCATTATAAAGAAATATTGGCTTGATGAAAGTTTTGTATGTAGTGTTCAGTGTCTCCCAATTACTGCCCCACTTGACTCCAGCTAATCTTTTCAAAATTGAAATTTTTGTTTTTGATTTGTTTACTACTGCTTCAATATGATGTCTCCAAGATAATTTTGAATCAAAAATTGTTCCTAAATATTTTGTTTCATATGTTTGTTTCAGGTTTGTTTTTTTGTTCATTTTCTTAAGTTAAGCTTTTGTTAGAAATTGTTATATTTGTATAATATTCATTGCTTCACTGTAGCTGGCTTTATTTGCTACGTAATTATTTATGCTGTTTATCACACTGTATGCAACATTATATACCTACACAAAAAGCAATGAAAAGTTGACAAATTTTGTTATTTAGAGAGAACGGCTACTGAATTTAGAAGCTTTAGGGTGGAATTTACTTTCATTTCACAGAAAACTTTCTAATTTCTTAAAACACCCTACAATACCGTTCTAATTTTTGCAGAGGGAATACACACTGACAAATGAAATATAAAAAATATATGTTCAAAAAGAAATGAGCTGGAGACATAATTACAGAAACCAGTACCTGAATGTTAGAAGTATTGCTCCTGGCTGTTGAGACACTTGTTCCACTGTGACACAAGGCGGTGAATGGCTGTCTCATAAGGGTACTGGGAATGGGATGCGAGCCAGTTCCAGACGTACAGCTGGATGTCGTCATCCAAGGAGAATTGTTTGCCCCTCAGAGCCTTTGCAAGGGGACCAATAATGGTGTAATCACAGGGAGAGAGATCTGGACTATAGGGAGGGTGGCAGAGAATCTCCCATTTGAATTTCTGCAGAAGTACCGGGACTGTGTTAGCCGTATGAGGCTTTGCATAGTCGTGGAGCAGAATGACCCAACTGATGAGATTGCCTGGTCATTTTGATTTGATCACTTGGTGAAGGTTGATCAAGGATTGTGAGTAACCTGTGCATTCACTGTTCTCCCATGTTGCAGAAAGTGCATCAGAAGGGGGCTGACTTGGTCAAAGTAAAACGTCAGCATAACTTTTCCTGCACTTGTGTGAATGACCTTGGCTTTTTTTGGTGGTGGTGACCCTGGATGCTTCCACTGGAGACTCATTTTGATTCTGGTTTGAAGTGATGACACCATGACTCATCTCCAGCTACCATTCATGCCAGAAACTCATTCCCTTGCCTAGTATAGCGTTGCAGATGACCAAGACAGTGGGCCATTCGACATGCTTCCTGGTGTGGTTGAACACTGGGGGCACCCATTGGGCACACACTTTGCACAAGAGCAGTCATTCGTTCGTTCATGATGTGTGAACCCTTCCGACGCTCAGTATGACCTCGGCAGTCCTGGGTAATGAGTGCATCAACCAGCTAGACAATGTCATCGGTAGTGCAGTGTTGTGCTCCCAACCATGCATCATCAGCCAACGACACACGTTCTCCCTGAAGCGCTTGTGCCATGCCTTGACCCTAGCAAGGGACATGCAGTGTTCGCCGTAAACTTGTGACATTCGTCAATGAATGTCTGTTCCTCCTACTCCTTTCGCTGTCAGAAAACAAACAACACCTCTTTGCTCTTCTTTTGACGCCTCCATTTCACTGTTTGCAATGCAACTGACAGCATTGGACAATTGGTGCATGCTGCTGCTAGCTTTGTATAGTCACATGACGTGCCCTCTAGCGATGGGCTGTGAACTTCCACGCTCTGGTCGGAACACTTTGTTACCCACACCACAATATTACTTACCATCCTGTCATCGGTTTGTGCATACCAGACTCGTTTCTTTTTGAATGCCCCTTATATATTTACAACACTAACATTCCCTGCTGAAATAATGTATTCTTTTACTTCTCACCACTGAAACCATGTCACAAATTAAATTTTCAAACAGACAGACTAATACTTTGATACAGTCCAAATTTACATAGAATGTACACAAAAATGCGTGGAAAGCACACTGCACAGAAAACACATTGGAATTATTCCAGTTTCCTGAATTACACAATTAAAGGTCTATAAATACTTTTGCTTCAGTAATGTTTGAACATACTTATATCAGACTTACTAAAATAAATAATAAATGAATAAACAGATAACATATGTAAACACCTCAGTTATTATCACCCATTACTGGTGCCAGTTTTCTGAATCTCGAATGCCAATGTCAGGTCCAGATGGTCCTGGTTTACCTTGATTATTGTTGTTAGATATAACATTTTTTCCCATATTCTAGTTGAAAAGTTAAATAGATTTCAATAATCTTATTTCACCATTCATCTCATGATTTAATATACAAACTTGATTAGCTACTCATGATTTTTTATTGAATTTCATGTTCTTTGAGGTCCACCAGAAGGGTAAATAAACAAGAAACTGGGTACTATTAACAGTTCTCGAAAACATTCAACAGTTAGCAGCGAAGAATAGTAGTGATTAGTGATACGTCTAGTTCATTGCCAGAGAGTCAAAATGAATTTGTGTAATGTTCAACATTGCTTCTATTACGGGTTAATTAGTTTACATTCTGATTGTATTATCTGGTTTAAAACACTTATAATTTGAATAGTTATAAATAAAAGCGTTGTTAACAGTGAAGCTAATATTACGTATAAAGACTAAATTTGAGTCATACCTTTTAAAACTTTTAACTTCACTCACATCCTTTTACAAAATCAGGAACGTTTTCAAAACTGTTGCAGTTTCATCCTCAGCTGATTTTATAATTTGTCTACTGCACTGTACCTTTTTACAGAAATTTAAACTGAATTATGTTCCCTATTATAGCATTAAAATATTATTTCAGATAATTTATGATAATGGGTAATTAGTAGTCTGCACCTGTCTGATCTAGAGTTTCCTCAATATCTACAAAAACTGAAAATATATTTAGGTCGATTCAGGCAAAATAAAAACTTGTCTTATAATTTTGAAATAGGTCAAAACAATTAGGCAGCAACAACCCCAGAATTACCCACACCGCTGGATCTAGCGTCAGTCGCACAAGAGCCGTAGATGCAAACGAAGATTTGCGAAACATGTCCTCAAAATAGGTACAAAAGTGAAGCAGATGTGTAAGAAATACGACTCATCTAAAATTTAATAATTGATTTCAAGTTGCTATATATCTAATGTTTTTACTTTTGAGTGCTGATCACAGATAAAGACATTGTTAATTGAAAATTATTTGCAGTTGGTTTTTAACACCTCATCACTTATATTTTTATATTAATTATACTAGTGTTGGAAGCTACTGCATCTGTTTTCAACCTCGGTACAACTCAACTGAAAATGGACGCAACAGCTTCCAAAATGAGTCCCTCAATAATATAAAAATGTGACGTGTTAAACACCAACTACAATTTTTTTTTTTTTTAAATTAATTTAGACATCACTGTTACTAAATTACTCCAATCATGTATAATAGACATTATTTCTGAGAAATCTACCATATTTTATCTGAGGAAAGCCGAACCAAATTACAGATTGATAATACAGAAATACACATCTTTATATCAATAAACTTGGAAGTTAACAAAGCTGTTGGAATCACATTAAAAGAGAAAATGATATTTTTAGTAACACTAATGTATTATATTTTTATCACTGGAAAGTACTTCTGCCAGTAAAACATTATTTAATAGCCCTGCTAAAACCAACTAAAGGGAACAGAGCTATTGCATATAACACTTTTTTTTTTTTGAGTGGGAGGTAATTTAAAGCAGTTTAAGGAAGAAAATAAACATATTTCAAATGTATGCAATAATGTTTTATTAAACACTACTTCTATATGCAATATTTACATAGAGCATTTCATAAAATAAGTCTTTTTATTTCTTCTTGCAGCTAACACAACCGCTGTTCAGTATTATGTCTGAGGCTGTTAATTCAATGCTTTGTTTTACAAAATGTAAGGCAAACTAAAAAAAAAATTAATGAAGGTTGAGCTTTTAACCATTCTATACTCCATGACCTTTAGGATCTTTATTTTATACGACAGACAGTATTTTAATTCAGTATTTCCCATTAGGATTTGAACTTAGATTTGTAGGGTTTCTTACCTCTAATAGGTACTTTAAATCCCTAATCTGCTGATGCTCTGTTGCTAAGAACTTTCAATTTCTGTATAATGTTTATTACAACATATCACCAACATTAAAATAATTAAGCAGAAAAACTTGGACATAGCTGGGAGAGATGGATAACATGTTGTTTGAGTATCATTTGTTGGGGTCAATTATAGCAAACATCCAAACAAAATATATACGAGGGTTATGTCGAAAGTTTTTAGCAGAGATTCAGAAATACATTTTAGTCACAAACTATTACAACTTTTCAAAATACTCTCCATGAGAACTGATACACTTTTCCATCCTTTGAAACTACTTAGAAAATGTCTCAGTCCAAGCTTCTTTAGAGATTAAATTAATTGGGAGTCGATTAATGACACAAAACAACACTTACTTTTAAATTTTCCCGGAACCAGTTTCTGAGGCCTTCCCTCTATCTTCAGCCGGACATCGACTTCTTCTCATTGGTGTAGCTGGCAATATTTTGTCATCGGTCTCCTCTGGTGGCGGTTCGAGGAACTTGCTGAACAAATCTTTCTGGGGGATGTCGAAATTTAATACTTTGTTCCTATTTTTTGAAATAAAGATTTGTTCCCATGTGGACAGTTCTTCTTTTCCTGTTGTATGTTTTAGTAATTTTGGTTCTGGATTTATGTTGTGGTTTTTTTCCCAAAAATGCGTGGCAACTGCTGATTTTTTTTCTTTAGAGATGTCACTTAGAGCACTGTTGTACGCTGCAATAGCCTCTTCATCAGATGAAAAATAATAATAATAATAGTAATACTTTATTATCACTTTATGTTTTACAAGCATTGTTGAAAACAGGCAAGTCGTCAATTATATACAATTAAAGTTGCTGGATATTTTGATATATATATATATATATATATATATATATATATATATATATATATATATATATACAGATATTAGAAGAAACTAAAACTTAGGTGATGTTATTCTAAATGTATAATGTCTTGTACACCTAATACAATGTCTAGGTTTTAGTCATAAGTATTGTAAAATAAGAAACTAGCACTCATACGATAAATTCTGAAGTTGTAGTCTTAGTTTAGAAATTCATCAAGTGAATAAAAAACATTATTAATTAAATATGATTTCAAGAAAAATTTGAATTTTGTTAAGTTACTAGACACTTTAACTTCTGCTGGGAGTTTGTTATATAGTTTGGCTCCCATGTAACTAGGCAACTTGTCCCATGTAGTTTTTCCTTTGTCTTTGGGAACAGGAAAAAGTCACATGGGGCCAGATCTGGTGAATAGGGTGGATGAGGTAAGACTTGCACTTTCTCCTTCTCCAGGAAATCCATTGTTCTGGCAGCCATGTATGCTGAGACATTGTCGTGATGCAGAAGATGCCTACTGTTCATCTTGGGATGCTTTGACCTCCATGTTGCAAAGACTTTCGGCAGACATTGTTACATACCACTCTGTAGTGACTGTACAACCTGTGTCCAAAGTCACAGAAGTGAGATGACCCATTTTGGTGAAGAAAGTGGCCATCTTCTTTCCAGAGCTCCTAGTTCTCAGTTTTCGTGGGTGGTTCCTCACCTGGAGAGCACCATATTGATGACTCCTCTTTGTTTTGGGGTCATAATGGTACACCCATGTTTCATCACCTGTGACGATATTATAAGTGTCTTTGGATTGTTCTTGGTCAAATTTTTCAAGCATAAAATTTACACCAATCTGCTGTGTTCTTTCGAGCTTCTCTCAGGGAATGTGGCACCCAACGTGCACATCTCTTGGTTAGGCCTAAATAATTATGAACAATAGCCTGTGCTGCAGTCGACCCAATATTTAGGGTCACTTCAATATCGTAAAAGTGAGATGAGGATCCTCTTGGATCATTTTCCTCACAGCATCAACATTTTCTTGGGTCACTGCCATTGCAGGGTGACCAGGACATGGTTCATCTTCAAGAGACTCCATGCCCCTTGAAAATTCACAGAACCAATTTCCAACATTGGCCCTAGATTGGGCACACTTGCCAAAAATACGTCCTAATCTCTGTTTCATATAACCTTGCCCCACTGACATGAATCACTCCGCATGCAACTACCTTCCCACTCAACCTAATTGGCTAATGCTTTTGCGCCATAGGCCACAAGCGGCCACAAACGTCATAATTGCCAGGAAGATAGATAAAATCATGCAAATAAGGATATGAAGGCATGCAAAAATACAAGTTTATAGTGAAACTGAATTCATGCATTATGGAGAATCTGGTAATGGAGTAATCCCCGCCATCTCGAATTCTGATTCTGCAGTATCAGGTTCGCTGTTGGAACTTTCCGTAGGGTTTATAATTATCCTCTTACATTGTCGACGGTGCCATCCACATCCAACATTTTCTTTTCTTCTTTGAGCACATGATGAATTGCCTTTTTCCATGTTTCGTCGCTGATCTCCGACAACGCTGTGGCAAGCAATGGACTGATATTATGCAACTTAAATGTTCTATTGTTTCTCGCTATGAATCCTTTAATTTGGCTCCAAATAAGCTCAATTGGATTTAAAATCCAGTGATATGGTGGAAGCCTGAGTACCTCATGACCAGCTGATCTTGCCATTTCATCGATTACGTATTTATCACAATCACTGGCATGCTTTACTACAAGTTCCAGTAGTTCTGCCTTAATAAAGGATTCATTCTCAACTTCAGTTTTTGCATGCAGCCACCCAATAATGTCTTTTTTCTTCCAGGATGTATTTGGTTTCTTTTCGACATGAATGCTGTGGTAAGGAGCATTGTCCATCACAATTATGCTGCTTGGTTCCAATTTTTCCAACACACTTACAAACCACTGCTGAAACACATCTCCATTCATATCCTCATGGTAATCACCAGTTTTCTTTTACTCAAACAGCAGTATACCACCTTCGACAAAACCACTATCACTTCCTATATGAGTGACAATTGGTCTTTGGCCTTTTCCACTGGGATTTTTTAAACCAGTACACATACCTTGCAAAAATGCTTGTCTTTCAGCCTTAATAGTCATGTCACACCATACTGTACTTGTCGTATACCCTTCATTCACCCAAGTCTCATCAAGGTAGCATATTTTGCAATTTGTATCCCGGTACTGTCTGACTGTCCTTAAATAACGTCTTCGCCACACAGCAATATCGCCTGTCTCTCAGCACATTTTTCTTGCCCCTTTTTTCATTCACAAACCCCAGATGTATAAGCAATCTATACAGACTAGATCTGTTGAAATTTGGTAAACCTGCATCCTCATTTACAGCAATAATTTCTAAAGAAAAAACTATGCACATGTCGACTTACAGCACTTTTGACGAACTCATCGCATTCTCTGAGGACACGCGTTTCTTTATTCCTGCTTTTGCATGGAGTGATAAGTTTTCCAGTTCCAATTCTCGATGTTCCTAGGGACCTAACACTCACACCTATAAGTTCAAAGCTCAGCTGTTTTGGCCCAGGCTGCACACTGGAAGTTAGCTATAGCTACCAGTTGACAGCTGTGACATTTGTTTCCGAACGTCTTGCACCCGCTTTTTAGCTGGCAGGATGCATCTCTGCACAGTTAGTGAAGAGTGTTCACTGCAGAGAACACACGGGAGGTCATGTTGCACATTTTAAATGTATGGCAGCCAAGCTATTGACAGTTAATGCACTGCAAAATATTACTATTGGTATTCAGGCTCTCCATGGTGACACACACACTGACACACCTCCCTCTCCTGGAGCAGCCTTTGATTATGGATGGTCTTGTCCAGCGTTACCTGAAAGTTGGACAGAGGCCTGCCATGGCAAACCTTTTCATGCACCTGGATGCCGACACCTGGAGGTATTTGTGGATGAACTCTTCCAGATCCTCCAGCAGTCTCTTGTGACTTAACAGACTGCTGTCCCTGTTTGGACTGACTCGGGTTCCAGCAAGGCAGCTTGGCCTGTTGTGAGAATGTGATTCGCTGTGCACAAGGTCATATGGCCACGAGTCTCACAAGTTTTGTTGTTTTTTGTTCAAACACAAATATTACTAAAACATGCACTATACACGACATATCACTGTACAATTTAAACATTAACAAATATTTACACGAATAACAGTCAACACATATTTACAAATTCTTTGGTGCTGAATTGTGTGGGTGTCATTGTTTTCATTTTTAGTTTCTGTACGCTTATGATATACAATTTTATTTCCACTCTTTCAGTGTGTACCTCATTTGAAAAACAATCATTGATATATTAAACTGTTTTAATGTGTTTTTGAATAGATTATTACACTGAGAATCATACACATCTGTACAGTTGGAGGTTAACTTCACTTTCGACCTTGTCTACCTGGTTTTACTTGAAGCATTGACTTCTCTGACATGTGATATAAGGCAGACCTCTCTGAATGGCTCAGAGTTGGCTGAGACAATGAGGCTAGTGGGAGGAGCCTATCTATCTACTAGTTTCTCACTGGATGGCATTCTTTCGCTGTCTGTGTTGAAGTCATTGATGATGGGATTTATTCTCTCTCCATTCCAGATGAAATGGTATTTTTCTGGAGATAATGAAATCTATGACATCCGCCCTGCCTCCAGGCAGGAAGGGTGTTGAACCCTGCAGAACATGCGCAAGGAGAGTGAGGTCACCGCTGATGAAACTGTAGAATCTCGTTCTCCTAATCTGGGTACAGCTGCTCCACATGCCCTATGGTCAGTCAATTTACAGTCAAAAGCTATCACAAAAACTGAGTAAAATTACTTACGCTATCACAGTCATTTAAAAAATCATGGACCTGAAATCAGTTTTATCTTTATACCATGCATATTTTCAGTCTGTTCTTAGCTTTGGAATATTATTTTGGGGTAATTCAACAGGAGCAAAATCTATTTTTAAAATAAAAAAAATGGGAAATTAGGATAATACTACACGTTAATAAAAGAACCAGTTGTATGCCACTATTTAAGGAATTAAATATATTGCCCCTACCCTGTATTTACATATATGAAACATTGTGCTACATAAAAACTAATCTCAGTATGTACACAATTAACTCACAGATACATTCTCATGATACCAGAAGAAAAGATAACCTTCATGTAATCACACATAGCACAAGTTCTTTTGAAAAAAGTTTTGTATACACTGCCTTCCAGCTTTATAAATTTCCCAATTATCTAAAGCAAATACCTGCACTGCATCGATTTAGGATTTTTCTCAAAAAACTTCTCTCACTCCATTGTTTCTATAGCATAAAGGAATATTATGATTACTTTGACAATTAATTTTGTTAATATTAATGATGTTAATGTTTTTATAGTATAGATGAATTTTTTGAATATGTTAACTATAAGTAAATTGCTATTGCTATTGTTACGACAACCATCATCATCATCATCATCATCATCATCATCATCATCATCATCATCATCATCATCATCATCATCATCATCATCATCATCATCATCATCATCATCATCATCATCATCATCATCATCATCATCATCATCATCATCATCATCATCATCATCATCATCATCATCATCATCATCATCATCATCATCATCATCATCATCATCACCACCACCACCACCACCACTGCCGCCACCGCCGCCACCGCCACCATTATATTGTACATGCAGTTTCTGAATTTTCATTCTAAACTTGTGCTGTGTATATGTTTATTGTATAAATCTTAGTTATAAGTACTTGACCTGTCCTATATCATGTACTATGATCAAAAGCATGAAGTAAGTGATTGTAAGTTTTTGGCCAAATAATCATGTTCCATAAGTAATCTAAAATTTGCTACTGCAGCGTTACGTGGGATTTCTGGAATAATTTCTGAATTTTTAATTAAAATGTTCCATTTTTTTGTCTTTGGCTTTGTTAGATATTGATAGGTTTTGTTTGTTTTTATATTTGTTTTTAATTAATATTTTTATGGATGTAAATGGTAAGTTTTTACTTCTGCTCTGAATTAAATTTGCACCTTTTTTGGCAAGAAAATCAGCTGATTCATTTCCAGCAATTCCAAAATTTGCAGGTATCTACTGTAATATAATTCTTTTCTATAGGTTTTGAAGTTGTTGGTTCATTTTGTGACATTCATTAATTTAGATCAACCTCATTTTATATGAACTTATTGCACATAATGCTGCTTTAGAATCAGAAAGTATGACAGCATTTTTTAATGTATCTATTCTGTATAGAAGGTTTTGGAGTGAAATATGAATAGCCGTTACTTCTGCATCAAAATTTGTTTGGTATCTTGCTGGTTGATAGAATGAGAACAGCGCATACTTAATTCCTGCTCCTGAGTTGTCCAAGTTAAATCCATCTGTGTAGATATGTAACCATTCTTCAGGTGGGTATCTATTGTTCACAGTTCCTAATGCTAGTGCTTTTAGTACAGGTTTGGAAGTTTCAGATTTTGTAACTATATGTTCTAAATCTAACTGAATATTAATTGGTTCAAAAGTAAGTGGATTTTCTTTGATTAAAATGTTTTCTTTAGAATTAGGAAGATTCAGATCTGTTTTTAATTCCGTAACTTTGTGTAGGGAACTTAGGTTTTCACCTTGATTGACTGTAGTAATCTTTTCTCCCATTTTGTTGATTTTAACCACAACATTTTTTCATGTTGTATTAGTGCCTGCTCCTCTAAAGTTAGATATATTGGATACTTCCGAGTTAAGGTTGCATTGAACTTAATTTTGCTGCACCAGTTATTAGTCGCAGGGCCTGATTTTGGCATACTTCTAGGTGATTTATGTTAGAACTGTTTGCTGTAATTATTACCTTTGCATTATAAAGAAGTATTGGTTTGATGAATGTTTTGTATGTGGTGTTCAGTGTCTCCCGATTACTGCCCCACTTGACTCCAGAAATTTTTTTTGTTTATTTGTTTACTACTGCTTCAATATGATGTCTCCAAGATAATTTTGAATCAAAAATTGTTCCTAAATATTTTGTTTCATATGTTTGTTTCAGGTTTGTTTTCTTGAACTGCAGATTTAGTTTAGGGATTTTCTTTTTTAAGCTAAATATTTGGAATGTTGTTTTATCTGTATTTATTTTCATCAAATTGTTGTCAGTCCACTTTTTCAATAGTATCAGAGCCTTTTCCATTGAAGTTTTGGATTCTCTATTTGTGGGGAAGATGTCCACATGATCATATCATCTGCAAAAAGAGCTGTCTTTATTTCTGTGTTTGATACAGCCGAGGAAAGATCATTGAAATAGATGTTGAACAAGGTTGTACTCAGTGGTAGGCTCATTTTTATTTGTCAGAATTTGGATGTATTGTCATTGTATTTTGTAGCACAGAAACGTTGACACAGAAATTGAGTGATCCAATTTAACATGTTATCTGAATGCCTAGTTTTGAAAGTTTCTCAAGAAGTTTATGCCTCCATACTGAATCGTATGCTTTTTCAAAATCAATGAAAACTGATAGCATATCTTGATTTTTGTTGAAAGATTCATTGACATTCTGGGATAGTTGAATTGTATTTTCTTTAGTAGATAAGTGTTGTCTGAATCCTGTTTGAGCAGTTTTTAATATATTACTTTCTAAGAACCAATTTAGCCTTGCTGAAATCATACGTTCTGCTGTTTTTGCAGTGACGCTTGTTAAGGAAATTGGTCTGTAATTATTTATTTTGTCAGGTGCTTTGTCTTTTTTTAGAATAGGAATAATTATTGCTTTTTTCCACTCTGTAGGTACAGTAGAGGTCCATGATATATTAAATAATTTCAGTAGTACCTTTCTTCTCTTTGGTTCTAGGTGTTTCAGAAATTCAGCTTGTATTTTATCTGGTCCAGGAGACTTTTTATCTTTCAACTCATGGATGGCATAAGTTAGTTCCCTTGTGGTGAATTCTTTGCTGAATACATCATTTGTTTGTTCTGGGCACTTTTTAAATTTTTTGAGATCTTTTTTAATCTGCCTTTGTTTTCTTTTTGCTTCAGAAGAAAGTTTATGCTGAGAGCTGTAATACTTATTAAAGGCTTCAGAAATAGAGTAATTTGAAGTAAGTGTTTTCCCATTTAGTTTGAGTAGTTCTTTCCTTGTTTCTTTGACAATTAATTTTACTTATATATCTGTATACTGTTTTTGCATCTTTTCTATAATCAGCTTTTTCAACAAATTCATTGAAAGCTTTTTTTTTTGGCAATATGAATTTCTTTTTTACATTTTGCTGCCTTTCTTCGCCATTCCTGTGTATCTGTTGGGTTATTGGACAATTCTGCTTTTTTCCTTGCTATGTCCCTTTCTTCTTTTAACTTTGATAGTTCTGTATTCCAAAAGAGCTTGTAATTTTTAGTTTTTCCTCTTGGGATCCTTGCCAACCTCGTGGAAAACACTTCTACGCTGAACCCCCAGCATAGAAGTATTTTCCATGAGGTTGGCACTCCCCCGTCCGGCGGTCGCTATATATACTGACCCTTCTAATTTGCTAATCATTCATCATCCTGATGATGGGAGCGATGAACACTCCCGAAATGTCAATGGCTCTACATCACTATACCTGGCTCGAAGCCCAAGAACATCTAGAACATATACATCGCCAGGAAAGCTTCAGATCATAATTCAATAAGTTACCTTGGCTGGCCCCGTAGTTCAGTCAGTAGAGCACCTGCCTGCTGTACAAGGAGTCCCACGTTTGACTCCCTACTGTGGGTGGGGATTTTTCTTCAACCAAGATAATTCCTCATCTTCCCCAGAGTCTGGAAGTATGAATTAGAATGTGAATTGTGTGCGTGACCTAATGATTAAAATATAAAGTACAAGCAACCCAACGTATACAAGTTAACATCGATATGTTCCAAAGGAGAACGGCCACCAATATGACTACTGCAGTCAAGGCAGGGTATAAATGGAACTTAAAAAAAAAAAAAAAAGAGGAACCTAAAGAAATAAAAACAGAAATTACAAGTGTACATTAAAATTTGTAATATATATATATATATATTTTAGAAAATGGTTTTTATAGTTTAGAAGAGTATGTATTAAGTAACCGTAACGTAAATAAAGTTGTAAATATTTCTTATATATGTAAATCTAACATGTCCTTTAATAACTGTGTTCAAAACAATAAATTAAATCATCACCACGTGTATGTACTGGAATTTTATGCTGTGACCAAAAGGATGTTGCCAATTATGATATATCAGCAATGTTACAAATACAAATCTATTTTTTTTCTATACTTCTCCCCCTCACTCTCCCTGCTCTTTTATTTAGATTAAATCACACACTTCCATATATGAGGGCTTTTTTTTTTAAACCTCCGATTGCTCTGCTGCAAAACCAGGAGATGGATTTGTACACTGTGCAACATAGCAACTATCCTACCATAATGTGCACCAGATCAAGGGTCAATACGTTAGTTGTAACTGAGCACTTAAACATAGCCGCTATCAGAGATATATATATATATATATATATATATATATATATATATACAAGGGTGCTCAACTACGGCGGTCATCAGCGCCCTTTAAAAAACTAGTCATGGCAAAAGCCAGATATAAAACTTTCTAAAAACTATACAAGTGTAACAAAACCTATTAAACATACACATACATAAAAAACATCAATCAAAACCTACTAAAAATTTCGCTCACTAAATCCTAAACTCTAAACTAGATAAGAATCTAAAAACCTTCTCCACGGGTCTCCACGCACGGCCTACATGTGGGTGGGCCTGTTGACCGTCTCCCTCAACCACGAAGAGGAGCCCACACGAGGGAGACTGTTGGCTCGGAACCCCGGGTGCGCCAAACCCATACCTACCAAAATAGGCCCCTGGGGGGTAGCCGCTATCATTATTTCCCCCACCAAGTGCGAGTTGCGGAGCATTATTCATTTTCTGCAGGCAGAAGGGAAAAATGCAGCAGAAATTAATTGAAAAATTAACCGTGTCTATGGTGCATTCTGTATGAGTAGGGGTGTTGTGCGTAAATGGTGGAGAAAATTTAAAGAACTCAGTGTACTCAGTTCCACTAGGAAGTGTTCAATCACCCAGCATACAGTACAGATCTAACACCAAGTGACTCATCCTTTTCAGCAGCTGCAGAAAGAACTAAGAGGACAGCACTTTCGAACCAGTGGAGCTGCAGAAAGAACTGCAAGGACAGCACTTTCGCACCAGCGGAGAACTGCAAGATGTCGTGAACATCTAACTTTATGTTGGCAGCTATGTTTAAATGGTTATTGGAAAGCTCATTTGATATAAAATGTCTTAATCTTCACAGTTACTATATGGAAAAGTAACTCTAAACGTGCTTCATTCCTACTAATAAAATAATCTGGTGATTGATATCTATCTTTCTGTTATGTCGTATTGGAGGCTTTACACACAAAAAAAAGCCCTTGCACAACATTATACAAAGGTTATACTTCAATGTTAAGTATTACTAAGCAGGCAAAATTTGGGGAAAAGAGGGAAATAATCACAAAATATGAAATAGACATTTTAAAACCAAAACAACTTAAAACTTAATAGCTTGGAGCACGTTGCCTTCATTATTTGAAAAGATAAGCCTTATAGATACTAGTGAAACAGCATTTTAAAACCAATTATTTGTAATAAATTTAAGCCCCCAAAAAATAATTATTAATTTTGTAAGATTTTATATTTTATTTGTTTATGATCAAATTATAGAAGTGTTAAAACATTTTTATGATAAATCAGGAGAATATTTAGTGTATGATAAAAGAAAGAAGATATATAGCAGGAAATGCAAACTTGAAATGCAATGAAATAGTTGGTTAAGGGCAATGGTGAGCAAAATCAATAGTTGCTAGGGGGGATGAAATTTTATTAGAAGCTTGGTCTTGGTTAAAGTAAAAAGTTTGAATAGAGAAGTGAAAGGAAGTTAAATCATTTGAAGAAAAAAATAATTTATTGAAAAAGTTATTGTAAAAGTGTAATTCTAATAGTGTTTATTTTAAAATAATATAAGAATAGAATAGAATAGAATAGAATCTTTATTGTCACATAACGTTTACATTGTAAACCTAGCTGGTAAACTGGTGAGTCGTCAAGTTATACATAAAAGAAATTTAAAAGAAAAACTAATTCTAATGTATATGTACATAAATTATCAATTACAAGTAATGCAGTAGTTATGATATTGTGTCATCCATGAATTCCTGTATGGAGTAATATGTCTTATATAATAACAGATCTTTACACTTTTATTAAATAGTTTCAGAGTTTTTATTTCTTTGAGTCGTTGAGGTAATTTATTGTATATTTTTATACCCATGTAATAGGGTATTTTTTCATATAATGTTAATCTATGCATGGGATATTTTATGCTGGACTCTTTCCGAGTGCCTTAATGATGACGATTTTGTTTTTGGATAAGTTTCTCATAATTTTTATATACATAGGTGGATAACTCTAAAATATATACTGAGGGCATTGTTAGAATTTTTAATTTTTTGAATAGTGGTTTGCATGAATCTTTAAAGTTAGCATGTAACATTATACGTATTACCTTTTTTTGAATTTTAAAAACAGTTTCCCATCCCGATGCATTTCCCCACAATATTATACCATAGGCCAAGATTGAATGAAAATAGCTGTAATATACAATTTTTTTTGTTTCTATATTCATCATGTTTGTCAGGCATAACATGTTATAGCAGGCCGAATTCAATTTTTTGGTTATATGTTCAATATGGATATTCCATTTTAAGCATTCATCTATGTGCATTCCTAATATCTTACTATAGCCCTTTATTGTAGAACTATTATTATTGTCTACATTATCTTGTTTCAGATTAGCATTAGCAGCAGTTTTAAATTGTATAATTCTAGTTTTTGTTTTATTTAAGCTCAGACCATTATCAGTGAACCATTTGTCTAAGTTATTTAATGCATTGCTTATATCAGTTTGCAAACTACTATGACTTATATTTTGTAAAATAACTGATGTGTCATTTGCATACAATATTGGATACCCATTTATACTTTTAGGTAAATCGTTAGTGTAAAGTATATAAAGCAGAGGACCCAGCACAGAGCCTTGCGGTACACCACTGGTATTTTCTCTCCATTTTGATTTATAATTTCCAGTGCTACATTGTTAATCTTGGAAATCAATAGTTAGCGGAACATTTTAAATTATATTTCATTTTTCCCCAATAGCCAATCCTGGAAAATCTTCAGTTACAAAATGCATCCAAGACCAAAACCTGAGAAGAAACTCCATGCTAGCTGCCGAGGCAATAAGAATATAAAAATACCTTCGATTTAAGAACTCTGAATTAGTGCTCCAGAAAAGTGAGGCGATTTTCAAGAACCTTACAAAGAATGGTCTGTAGCACGTATTCAAGGACTGACAGAGACGCTATAAAAAGTGCATTGAAGTAGGAGGGGACTACTTTGAAAAAGATCATGTAAACATTGAACTGCAGTAATAAACATCCGTGAAAAAAAAATCAATCTCACACTTTGTTGATCAGCCCTCCTAATTTTCCTTCCCTATTGGGAGCCTCATCTAAATCTAATTTGATCTAGTGCCTTTTTATTCCTTAATTGCATCCCTTATCCTGACGAGGATGGCTTATTTTTGTCCAAAACTAAGATACTGCCATGTTCCGATATAATGCTGTTTTCCTGTCCTTTCCCTTCCATGTTCTCCACACTACCGAGGAGAATGCCTTCATTCCTTCCCATGCAAACTTGCATTCTATTATTAATTCCTCTCTTCTTGGTGACACCACTTTCTTGGGTGACACTTCTTCACTGCCTCCTCCTGAGATCACCACTGCCCTGTCCATTAACGTCATCGCTTCATAAACTGTCATTTCCCTTCAGGTTCTAGGTGTCTTCTCTGCGAGTGCAGTATCCACTACCATGCTGACAGGTGAATTTTGGATTGAACAAACCCTTTTGCCATCATCGTCCATGCCCTTTTCCTTTTTAATTGGACTTTGATCTTCCTGTCTGGTTTCCTATAGTTTGCACTTACTTCTGCTGAGTGATTTCCTCTATGCCAGGACCAAATTACCTTGGTTCGTTCCTGTTCAAAACTTATGTTCTTACTCTGTCAATCCACAGCTAAAAGTTTCTAATACAAGCGTGGGTCAAAAAGTAATGCCTCCTATTTTTTTTCCCCTTAAATAAGTTATGTGAAAACTTTGAATTTGGCGCAATTCCTCAAACCTTTTTCTCCAATACCCTGCAGTAGTAACTTCCTAAGTCAACAGGTGGCCGCACTGCATCCTCTTGCAAAATGGCTGACATCGACATTCGTATTAGACAGCGTTCTGTGATTGAATTTTTGACTGCAGAAGGTGAAACGCCAATTCGCATTCGCGAAAGGCTAAAAAATGTGTATGGTGATGCAACAGTGGATGTCAGCACTGTTAGATGATGGGTTTGTTGCTGTAACGAAGCTGAAGGGCAAACAACATTGGCAGATGAAAAGCAAAGCGGCAGGCCAGTGACTGCAGTGACTCCAAGCAACATTCAGCGAGTCAATGACATTATTCGTGGTGATTGACGGGTAACAACAGGTGAATTGTATCGCATTACCTCCATCAGTAAAGGCAGTGTGATGACGATTATTCAACAACTGGGTTACTCAAAAGTTTGTTCATGTTGGGTACCAAGAATGTTAACCGCCCAAAACAAAGAAACAAGGAAAACAATAGCCTCTGAACATTTGCAGTGCTTCAATTTGGAGGGAGAGGAGTTTCTGGAAAAAATTGTTACTGGAGACGAAACATGGGTTCATTTTTTTGAACCTGAATCAAAGAGGCAGTCAATGGTCGGCAGGGAAAGTTATAGCGACAGTGTTTTGGGATGCAGAGAATGTGCTTGTGATTGATTTTTTGGAGCAGGGATGCACAATAAATTCTGTCCAATATGTCAGAACTCTCAAAAAGCTGAAAGC
Source organism: Mantis religiosa (assembly GCA_030765055.1). Lineage (NCBI taxonomy): Eukaryota > Metazoa > Arthropoda > Insecta > Mantodea > Mantidae > Mantis > Mantis religiosa. The sequence goes on along the minus strand of CM060956.1, from coordinate 104,624,671 downwards.
ACGTCTTTGCCGAGTTCGCCCAACAAAAACTATGGCGGATGTTCTTCTTTTGCATAAAATGCAAGACCACACACCAGCCGTTACATCACTGCAGAAATTGGGATGGCAAGTCTTACCTCACCCCCCTACAGCCCTGACCTGGCAACATCAGACTTCCATCTGTTCAGGCCACTAAAGGAAGCTCATCGTGGGATTCATTTTGAAGATGAGGAGGCTGTGAAAATGTCTGTGCGTCAATGGCTTAGGAAGCAAGACCGTGTGTTTTACCACACTGGAATACATACCCTAGGTAAAAGGTGGACCAAAACTGTGGAAAAGGACGGAGATTATATTAAATAGTGACAAATTAATCGTCTTGGTGTAGTTTTCAAGCTATGTAAATTCGATTCAATTTTCTTGGCAATTAAAAGAGAAAAAATAGGAGGCATTACTTTTTGACCCACCCTTGTATATCCTGTTCTTTCCTGACTTCTTGCTTCTTTCATTCTTTGTACTTATTTTCTCTGCAAAGCTCTCTATGGCAATTGGCAAAAATTTCTGTTCCCTTTAATTTCTTAGTTCTTATATGTACTTCATGTACTAGCTGGGACGTTGGTAGTTTCTCTCTTTCCAATCTGTCTCCCAACTCAATAGGCTTCATTGATTTCCCACCCACACAAATCTATTTCCAGCCTTTCTTTCATTATTTCCATTATTGTTGTACTGGCCTTGTATCCTTTCTTTCCTTGACTCATATGAACACTATGTTAAATATTGTTTCTATTTCCTCCAATCTTTCCATTCTTTCCTTGATCATATCAACTTCCCTTGTTTCCTGCACCTCAGCTTTAATTTCTTTGATATAAACTGTCATCTTTTCCAATGAAATGAAATGTGTAGTGTTTAACGCCCGCTTTTACTACATACGGCACCGCAGGCGGTGACACTGATGATACATGAGATGAAGATGGAGCATCGGTGGAATGAGATGGCGGGGGAAACCGGAGGTCCTGGAGAAAACCCGCCCCAACGCCGTGTTGTCCACCACAAGTCTCACTTTGCGGTCGCCTGGGATCGAACCCGGGCCGCCTTGGTGAGAGCCAAGCGGTCTAACCACTGAGCCACGGCGTGGCCTGTCATCTTTTCCAGTTTCCCTATTCGCTCTTCCATGCCTTCTATTTTATTGATCTTCTCAGTCAAGTTTTCCAGCATTATTTTAATAGCTGCAGGACCTGGGTTCTTCTCAGTTCCACCAATCATTAACAGAAGATTAAAATACTTGCACATACCAATCTGTAAGGTGCATTCAAAAAGAAACGAGCTGGAAATATAATTACAGAAACCAGTACCTGTATGTTAGAAGTATTGGCCCTGGCTGTCGAGACACTTCTTGCACTGTGACACAAGCTGCTGAATGGCTGTCTCATAAAAGTCCCAGGCCTGCGATGGGAGCCAGCTCCGCACGTACAGCTAGACATCATCGTCTGAGGTAAATTGTTTGCCCCTCAGAGCCTTTTTAAGGGGACCAAAAACGCTATAATCACAGGGAGAGAGGTCTGGACTGTATGGATGGTGGCAGAGAACCTCCCATTTGAATTTCTGCAGGAGTGCCGTAACTGTGTTGGCCAAGGAAGCTTTACGTTGTCGTGGAGCAGAATGACCCTACGGGTGAGATTGCCTGGTCGTTTTGATTTGATTGCTTGGCGAAGGTTGGTCAAAGATTGCAACTAACGCTGGGCATTCACTGTTGTCCCGTGCTGCAGAAAGTGTATTAGAAGGGGGCCATTTTGTCAAAGAAGAACATCAGTATAACCTTTCCTGCACCTGTGTGGATGGCTTTGACTTTTTATTGGTGGTGGTGGTGACCCTGGATGTTTCCACTGGAGACTGTCATTTTGATTCTGGTTTGAAGTGACGACACCATGACTCATCTCCCACCACCACTCATGCCAGGAACTCATTCCCTTCCCTAGCATAGCGCTGCAGATGACCCAAGACAGTCGTCCATTTGACATGCTTCTTGGTGTGGTTGAAGACTTAGGGGTACCCACTGGGCACACACTTTGTGCAAGAGCAGTCGTTCCTTCATGATGGTGTGAATATTTCTGACGCTCAATCCATCCTCAGCAGCCTTGGGTAATGAGTGCATCAACCAGCTAGACAATATCATCAGTAATGCAGTGTGGTGCTCCAGACCATGCATCATCGGCTAATGACCCATTCTCCCTTGAAGCGCTTGTGCAATGCCTTGACCCTTGCAAGGGACATGCAGTGTTCGCCGTACTCTTCTGACATTCGTCTGTGAAGGTCCATTCGCCCTACTCCTTCTGCTGTCAGAAAACGAACATCTCTTTGCTCTTCTTTTGGCGCCTCCATTCCAATGTTTGCAATGTGACTGGCAGTAGTGGACGATTGATGCATGCTGCTGCTGCTAGCTTTGTATAGTCATGTGATGTGCATGCATGCCCTCTAGCGATGGGCTGTGAACCTCCACCTTCTGGTCCAAACACTTCATTACACACACCACGATATTACTATCCTATCACCAGTTTGCACATTCCAGATTTCGGCTTGTTTCTTTTTGAACGCCCCTTATATATTTATAACACTAACATTCCCTGCTGTAATATAAAAATGTTTATACTATCACTGATACTAATAAAATTAACTATCGCACCAATCCACGATGCTGCTTATATATGGCATTCTGGCCTTCAGGATAGAAAGGGACAGGATATGCTTACTACACCGTCTGGAGATGAATCGCTGATCTAGTAAATTCCGCAATGCATTAGGCATGTATAGCCAAAGTTTAATTCTGCAACTGATAGGGAATCAAAGCCTATGATTGAATCCTTCAGCTCATCATGTTCTTTCTTAAGAAATATTAAGATTCTGCATTGTAACCTGTTAAAAATTAAATATCTAATATATTGGCAACTGTCATTTTAGTTATGAATATCACTTTTTTATTAAATTCAGCTACAACTTTCCACCATAATTACTGATATATACTAAACCGATATATTTATATTATATGGACTGAAACGTCCACACTTTTTTAAGTTACTAAACCACATTCTTTCTGATTAGAAAATAATGTATGTGTTTTTAGTAACATTGGTTGTAAACAACGTTAACCATTTCCTGTGCATTCTAAGGCTTTATTATCCCTATTTGAGCTTATTTCCAAGAAATTTAACCAAATACCAGTTCACCTGTCATTTTCTTTTTTGTTTCAAGCAAACGTTAAAAAACTACTGAGCGTTTCATCTGTTGGAATTACAGGGAGTAATCTTGAACTTCAAAACTTTCTTTTAAGGGGTAAACATTATAACCAGTATGTTTCCTACCTTTCGCTGCTTCCTGTAGAGCTAACCTGGGACCTTTCCCTAGTACATGAAAATGTCGAGAGAAGATCTAGCTGTAGGCAGATATTTAAGAAGCATAATATTTTAACTGTTCCATGCATATACATATATGAAAGCATTAAATATGTAATAGAAAGGAATACATGTAAAAAGAACTGTAATGTACACTCATATAATGTAAGGAATAAAGCTGACTATTTTAGGACCACACTAAGGGGAACACTAAACAACAGATCATTAGAAAGTATCAGAAAACACATGTATAATAGATTGCCAGGTAAAATAAAGAATACTAAACTATGTAATATTAAGAATATAAAAAGGTATTTGTCAGAACAAGCTTTTTATAGTGTGGAAGAGTACAAAGCAAAAAATGGAAAATAAACAATGTACATTTTAGTTTCTAAGCAGTGCATATAGTAGACTTTTGAGTGCATTTTTATGTTTTTCTTATAATGTAAAATGACGTATCCTCTGTATGAAATATAGGGGATGAATAAATTGAAAAACATCACAGCACTAAGCATTCCACTGCACAGCCAGGCTAGCCGGACTGAGATCCCTCTGTAACAGGCATTACTTTCTTACTTAGGCTCAAAATGTTTAGCACAACTGCCACACGGTACACAATAAAAGAAAGCTCTTACCATTAGTATGGAGGTCCGTGTCCGGAGCTCCAGAAGGATCTCCTGCTCCAATAACTCCACATGGGGAGCAGAGTGTGGAAACGTGGCAATTATTTCAAACCACAATGGGAGCAGGTCCAGCCAGGAATTCTCCAAATGCACCCAATCGTACAGCTGGATTATGGATTTAACCACGTTATCAAGTTGTCAGCAAACCCACTGAAGAGCTTGACGAAGTATAGAGAAAGGTATTTATTGGTTATTAGGAAGACATTCTCTAAATACTTAAAATATGAAGCTATTAACAGTGAAGCAAACAAATATATACAAATATAACAATTTGTAACTTAAAACTTTACTTATTTTATAACAAATGACACTTTTCTTATAAATTGTTTGGGATCAAGATTTCACGAAAATTCTTCCACATCCTCAGCCGGCAAAGCTGTCATCATCATTACAAATGCTAGATGTTAGTATGTTATTTTTAGTACCACCAAAATCTGAAAATAAAACAAATTTAAAAACAGAATCGACTGCCAGTATTTCAAAATTCATTATGCGATGTTTGTTTTTTAAAATAAATATCTTTTCCCAAACCATTAAATCTATCAGACCATTTAATTGTTTTAATAATTTAACTTCTGTATCTATTTCATGGTTAAATGACCAAAAATGATCTGCTACAGCCAATTTATCAGTCTGTTTATACTTATTGTTACAAAAATTTCTTTCGTTCTGGTTTCTAAATTATGTTCTGTCTTTCCAATATAAACTTTATCACAATTGAAAAAATTAAATTGATACATACCAGACTTTTTATTATTAGTAATTTTATCTTTTTTAGTAAAATACAATAAATCTTTAATACTATATTTATTTTGAGGAACTTAAGTTTTACTGTAACATATCATTTTTGGTCATTTAACCATGAAATAAACCCGGAAGTCAAATTATTAAAACAATTAAATGGTCCGATAGATTTAATGGTTTGGGAAAAGATATTTATTTTAAAAAAGAAACATCACGTAATGAATTTTGAAATACCAATAGTCAATTCTGTTTTTAAATTTGTTTTATTTTCAGATTTTGGTAATACTAACAAGAACATAGTAACATCTAGCATTTGTAAAGATGACAACAGCTTTGCCGGCTGAGGATGTGGGAGAATTTTCATGAAATCGCAATCCTGGACAATTTATAAGAAAAGTGTCATTTCTTATCAGATAAGTGAAGTTTTAAGTTACAAATTGTTATATTTGTATATAGACATTCTCTACTTATGATATACAATAAATAACCTTTGTATAAGCAAATATTAAATCTATCTGTATGTATGGCTTGCAGACCTGAGGCTAAACCAAGAAATCGAATGTTAAAATTATACAAAACTTTCAAAATAGTATTAGTGATATCGTTCATGCACCATGGTATATTAGAAATGACATCCATATGGATTCAAAAATTGATACCATCGGTGAAGAGATAAGAACCATGGCAATGAAGTATGAAAAGTGACTTTACAGTCATTCAAACTCTGTTGGGCTTCAAGTACTGGATACCAATGACATATCACAAAAATTAAGAATGACAGAGCCTGAGTGCAGTGATGTGTGTATTGCATGAAAAAGGCAGATAGAATTTGTTCATTGCCGTAAATTACTGCCAAACAGTAACTTATGAGAGTGAAATGACTAGGTAAGTTGTTCTAGTTAATTGTACGAGGGCTGTTCAATAAAGAATTATTACAATCTTTCTTGACAACATACCTTTACTCATCCTCATAATTTTGATGGTCCTTCTCGAAAGTCTCCTCTGAATGCGAAGCAATTGTCCCAGTATTTCTGCCAGTCTTCAAAGACATGCTGGAAACCAGTTTTTGAAAGATCCTTCAAAATCACCTCCACAGCCTTCACCATTGCTTCTGATGATGGATAAGGCCTCCCACGAAGGCATTTCTTCAAGTTAGGGAATAGAAAAAAGTCACATGGGGCTAAATCCGCACTATAGGGAGGGTGAGGGATGCACTTCACGTTAACTTTTGCAAGATATTCAGCAACAACATTGGCAATATGCGGCCGTGCATTATCGTGGTGCAGCATCCAGCCTCCTTCATGGAAATGTGGTCTTTTGTGCCTGATATGAACTTGCAATGTTTTCAGGACATCCCTGTAGTATTGTCCAGTTACTGATGTGTGTGCAGGTACAACATGCTGATAAACATTCCATAAATATCAGAATGAGATGACCATAACTTTCCCAGCAGAAGCAACCACTTTTACATTTTTGGGAGTTGGTGATGAAGGAGATTTCCACACTGAGCTTTGCTGTTTGCTCTCAGGATCAAAATGATGTAGCGAAGTTTCATCAGCAGTGATTACGTTTGAAATAAACTCCATATCTTCCTCTAACATCAACTTTAACTGCATGTAGACCTGCATGCAGATGATATAACCATAATAATAAATGAATCTACAGGAAGAGAAGTGGAAGATAAAGCAAAGGAAATCCTAAAAATAGTAAAACAGTATTTCTTAAACTTAGACCTAATGATAAATTTAAATAAGACATGCTGGATAAACTTCGATCTCAAGAAGTGTTCAACAAATATAAAAATTACTGTTGATGGTGAAAGTATTCCAGAAACATGCCAAACAGAATTTTTGGGGGTAGTAATTGATAAACACCAAGGGTGGAAGCAACACATAGAACATATAATAAAAAAAACAAATAAAGGTATATACGTAATGAAACAAGTTAGACGAACTATGGATAATAAAACATTAAAACAAGTTTATTATGCATTTATCTGTTCACATATAAAATATGGGATATCTTTATGGGGTAATATAAATGCAAAACAGGTGTTAAAGGTTTTCAGATTGCAAAAGAGAGCTATCAGAATAATTGAAAATGTTGAGAGAAGATCTAGCTGTAGGCAGATATTTAAGAAGCATAATATTTTAACTGTTCCATGCAGATACATATATGAAAGCATTAAATATGTAATAGAAAGGAATACATGTAAAAGGAGCTGTAATGTACACTCATATAATGTAAGGAATAAAGCTGACTATTTTAGGACCACACTAAGGGGAACACTAAACAACAGATCATTAGAAAGTATCGAAAAAGACATGTATAATAGATTGCCAGGTAACATAAAGAATGCTAAACTGTGTAATATTAAGAATATAAAAAGGTATTTGTCAGAACAAGCCTTTTATAGTGTGGAAGAGTACAAAGCAAAAAATGGAAAATAAACAATGTACATTTTAGTTTCTAAGCAGTGCATATAGTAGACTCTTGGGTGTATTTTTATGTTTTTCTTATAATGTAAAATGACGTATCCTCTGTATGAAATATAGGGGATGAATAAATTGAAATGCGACTGTCCTTTTGTTCGGGAATCAACAGTTTTGGTACCCATCACGCACAAACACGTCTCATGTGTAATGTTTCTGTCACCAACGTGTGTGTGGCATCCACTGAAATGTTCAGTATTTCAGAAAGTGATCTTAAGGTAATTCGTCAATCCTCTCTCACAATGGCAGCAGCAGTGTTGATGTTTTCTTCCGTAAGAGCAGTAACTGGAGCACCGGGTCCACCTTCCTTTGAAATTGGTTCTCTCTCCTCTTTAAACATTTTACACCACCTTTGAGCTGTGCTGTAGGGAAGAACAGACTCTCCATAGGCCTCCTGTAACATTGTATAGGCCTCAACTGAAGATTTGTTGAGACAAAAGCAGAATTTCAAAGTCGCATATTGCTCCTTGCATTTACCTCCATTGCAGTGGTAGGCGATACTGAACATGACTGAACTTGCCTGGTTCTCACAGGCGGGAACCAGGAGTACCAACAATGAAACTACTACGGCGTGTTTGTTTCACATTAAGCTAACAGAATATAATAAGACTGAATTTTAGTGCAAAAAATTATGACCGTAAAAAACTTATGAGCATTCTTTATTGAACAGCCCTCGTAGTATGAATGTAATGCATTTAGCATAATTAAAAAAAATGGATAAGTCTAGCAATGACATTGAACTGCATTTAAATGTGAGTTATACAAAATGTTAAGAGCTGTGCAAAATGTAATTTTTGTTATCTCATATTTAATATAATTTGTTCTCTGGTTGTTTCATACCCTTCTGCACACCCATTGCATTACACTGCAGCACAACTGTATACAGGGTTAGTGTTACAGTTCCTGCAATACAGCACATACACTAGTGGACGAAGTGTACACACCACCATGCTGTGCATGGAATCACCCTATACAATCAAATTAACTACTGCTACTGTTATGTTAATTATTTGATGTTCAAACATATTAAAATCAAAGTAATTTTAGATAGGGTCAACCTGAAAAATTCAATGCCATGGCCGGGATTTTTACCTTGTATCTCCTGGTTTCCGTCCAGTTGCTCTCACCCATTGAGCTACCATGGCCAATGTGCCGTCCTGACATTAAATTCTCTAATTGACTCATATTTTCCCAGTAAACCAGTAGTGGCTCTCGTATTCGAGATACACCATTTGTGGCAACTTACTATTGTAAGTACTTGAATCCCAGGCTTCATCATTAAACTCTTAAGTTAATTTTAAGCCCCTTAAGTTAAGAGACCCTAATGGTTTACAAGGAAAATGTATGAGTCAATTGGACAATTTAATGTCAGAACGGCACATTAGTCATGGTAGCTCAAGGGGTAAGAGCGACTGGATGGAAACCAGGCGATCTGTGGTTCAAATTCCAGACATGGCATTGAATTTTTCAGGTTGACTATCTAAAATCTTAGCCTATATACGGCTAGTGAGAAGAAATGAAAAATTTCCATCAATTAACTTAAATCAAAGCAATTTTTTTAGTGTTAGGTACCAAAGTACTAATAATGTTTGTTTTCTGTATTCACACGCCCACCTCAGTAGCGTAGATGGTAGTGTCTGCCTCACGTTCAAGAGGTCCCATGTTCGAATCTCAGTTAGGGTGAGTTACCTGGATAAGGTTTTCCCTTATCCTGAAAGACAAATGTCGTATAACTCTAAGCTCCAAGGACCACAGACTCATTTGAGCATCATTTCACGCATTTCATTCAGCATGACAACATTGGAGGACGTAAATTACAAAAAAATCACACACTGGGGTGTAATGTAAATGTAAGCCTGAGTTAAAACTGAACATCACTTTAGTTGAGACAGCAATAAGGACAATGTACCAGAACAGTCAATAGGCAGGTGGCAACAACACAGGTAAAAAGGGGAAAGTAACCCTATAGAGAGACAAATACTGTGAAGTGTTATATGAGAGCAGTGTAGTTGAAAATTATGAAAAAATCAAATACAGTGATAAATGAGGACTGTGTTGGAATAAGCACACCAACTTACACAAAGAGAAGAGATGGAGGTTGTAAGGGTAGTTCAGAAAACACCTAAAATAGGTTCATTTTAGATTGTTGCACAAATACAAGAGCTTCATGGAAAGAAAGTTAACCCCAGGGATAATCAGGAGAATTCTTAAGGACTATGATACAATGAACCACAAAATTAATATATTTTAGAGTCAAACTAGTACTCAATGCTCCATATATTGTTAGTAATTAGATAGAACAGATTTCGTTAGGACCTCTGTAACGTCCTCAGCTGATACTGACTGTTGAATTTTGATTTTTAACAGTTGATATTAGCTGAGGACGTTAGGGAGGTCCTAACAAAATGCATTCTAGGTAAATACTAGCAATATATGGAGTATTAAGCACTAGTTTGACTCAAAATTATATTAGAATTCTTCTTTAAGTCAACTATAATGATCGAGATCCAAGAAAAACAGAAAGAAAAGGTTCCTGTTTGCAAATGAATGTCACTGAGTTTTGCTACAGGGTAATTTTCTCTGATGAGACCAAATGTAACCATTTTTTTTTTTTACCATGATGGACATACTTTGGCATGGAAAAAAGAATTGAGCTAGAGTGTGCTGATTTGGAATACACTGTGAAATGCGGCGGCGGCGGCGGCGGCGGCGGTGGCGGTGACGGTGGCGGTGACGGTGGCGGTGGCGGTGGCGGTCTGCATGGCTGCTTCAGATGTTGGGCAACTAGTGTTTACTTATGAAGTTATATATTGGTATGTGTATCTGGACATTTTAAAGAATAATTTGAAAACAGTGCCAAAAACTAGGTTTGTATAGTAACTTTTCAAGAGGCCAACAATCCAAAACATACAGCATACAATGTAAGTTGCTGGATTCTGTATAACAGTCACCATACCCTGAAAACACCCATTATGAATTTGTGGGATGCACCCAAGAGAGGAATCTGTAAACTCAATGCAGAGCAGATTATAGGCCATTGTTAGAAGCAAAGGGATGCACACAAGTCATTCAAATAAGGTTAGCTGATGAAAACCAAAAATTATGCTTTGTGTGAACACTTACGTCCCTCCTGTAACATGGTACATTACATACTTTCATTTATTTTGGAGAAAGAGTCAATTAATATCTACATATCTATAAACAGAAATAAATATAGAATTATTTTTAAAGCTTACGTTATAATTAATTAAGAATGGAATTATTAACAACCTTACAATTAATGCCTTGATGTGTGAAAACTTTTGTCCAGGAATGCATAAATAAAAATGTTGCTAATATCTTGCATAAATATATTACATCACTTGGTAATCTGCTTGTTTCAAACTATTAATGCATGCTGAATAATACCCTAATGACGTTTTGTGGACAAAAAAATAGTTTGGCACTGTAAATTTTGAATTATGACACGCACATGTATCACGAGGACCCCTTTATGAGTACTGGCGGATCACCAAAGGCGATCGCAAGTTTCAGAATTGCTTGAGGTTTAATTCTCTGAAATCCAATATATTTGACATTAAGATAACAGGCTCCCAAAACTATATAGGAACATTCTTTTTCTTCATTTAGCGATCAGATTTGTTTCATACTCCAAGTGCCTTTCTTGGTTAAGATTTTTCGACACCGATATATAACAGTTTTTTTTATGCCTTGCTACAACGAGGTCTTATCTTCTTTAAATGAAATGTAATCAATGAACTGTTACCACGTTGGTCTAGGAGTGAACCTCTCGTGAACCTGTTGTTGTTGTTAGGTTATTTTAAGACGCTACTGTCAGCCTATTGAGACGGCTACTGCGTCTGAATATAACGTTGAATCCAGGAAGCTCTGATTTCCGTGGTGTAAATACATAACGGCAGTGCTACCGAGCGGCCCATTGGCGCTGGAGTGCCGGAAGGCAGCGTGTTGTCGCCGGCACTCTTTGCAGCTTACATGGTTGACATACCCACGCACCACAATACCCACACCTGTCAATACGCGGCCGATCTTATGATCTTCGCAGTCAACAGAAACCCAAGGTATAGCTTTCGGCAGATCCAAACCCAGCTCCGGGCCATTGGCGAATGGAGTGCAAAATGGCGAATGGCAATTAACCCGGAGAAGAGCTCTGCGATTCTCCTGGCGAAAACCAGAGCCAATCGGTTGCAGCAGAACTTCGTTTTACGGCGTCGTGGAATCCCATGGGTTCAAACGGCGAAGTATCTGGGAGTGACGCTGGACCGCAAATTAATTTACGCTCCGCACGTCAAAGGCAAGGTCCAGCTTGGGCACGTCGCGCTCAGGAACCTATATCCAATATTCCGTTCAACCATGCCACTCCGTCTCAAACTCCAGCTCTATCGGGTGATCATCCCGCCCATGATCTTGTACGGCTGTGAGATCTGGGGAACAGTGGCGAATATCACTTTCGTCAGGCTCCAGACGCTGCAGAACAGGGCGCTACGGATCATCTACGATACTGACTGGAGATTTTCCGCCCATATCCTTCATGAACATTCGAACATCCCGTACATTGTCGACGTCATTCGAGAGAGGGCTCGTTCAATGTACGACAAAATTCAAACCCATGGCAACCCTTTGGTGAACTCACTGGGCAGGTATGACCAGAGGGAGCAAAGACGCTTGCCATCATACAAACTCCCTAGAGACGTCTTGGGGCCCCTTGGTTAACCCAAGGGAAACCCCAAACGTATTCAAACTCACATAACGCCTGATGGCTCAAGCGTCAGGCCACCCGTACTCAAAACGGGGCAAAAGCTCTAAAACAGATCCTCCCCCAACGGGAGAAAGTAACAAACCCGCCTAGCTGTTGCCTTCAGAGAACACTCAAGGGCAACCAGTTAACACCAAATCTCAAACAAACAAACAAAAACCTACCGCCAGCAGAACAAAATGCAACCAATCTTGACTCACTTCGCAGGTTAAGCCGCAAAGCGGCTAGGTACTGCGGTAGAAGACACCCGGACGGGGAAAAAGAAAAATTGCCCCGCCCGACCAGGACTACCTCTGGACCTCTGGACTACAGCTTCATTCTTGTCCTCGTTGTAAATCGGAATAATGCCTTGCATATTGGCCCTGAGTAAGGTATTAGTAGTGATGGGAGCTGATATGGTCCCACAGGGTGAATGCGTGTTATGTCATGTAGTAATTTCAAGGTGTCGGCACGTCTTATTGGGCAGGCGAAGAAGAGGTGTTTAATATCACCTCTTCTTCCACATTCACATAGGTCGTTATCTCGTCGCCCTATTCTTAGGAGGTACACCGGTGTTAATGCCACTTGAAATAGCATTCTGAAATATAGTGATAACGCCTTCATTGTTAAATACGGCGTGTTAATAAAAGTACTCAAGGCGTTACTACGCTGTCCGGCTGAGCAGGTTGTCTTTGTGTTATTCTGTGTCATATTCCTCGCTATGTCTGTTGGTGGTATGAGGTATTCGTTTGATACCGGTTTATTAATAGTGGCTTCTCGCACTGCCTCATCCACTCTCTCGTTTCCAAGAATTCCTACATGGCTCGGATTCCATATAAGTTCGATCTCTGTCTTCGGCGGTAAAATTTCCAACAGGTTTCGTATAATTATGTCATATATGGGTCGTTTTACCCCCTTTACTGGTCTTTGTAGTGCCATTAGCAAGCTAAGGGAGTCGGAGTGTATAAATACTTTTGTTGATCCGTGACTTTGCACATATTTCAGTGCCCGGTATATAGCTATGGTTTCTGCCGTATATATCGATGTATCCGTATGCAGTCGCCATGTCATTTTGTGTCCTGAATTCCATACATAGATACCTGCACTTGTACCTGTTGTCGTTTTTGATCCGTCTGTGAATATGATAACTGGCGATTGTGTACGCCTGGTAGCTAAAACCGGTGATATAAATTCCCGCCATGCCTGTTCGTAATCTGTCGCCACTCTCTTAAAATACTGCGTGTCTACTTTAATGTTGGGTGGCAGTTCGTATGGTGGCTTATGTAATAAGTATATGGGCCACTTCGCTGTCCTGTAGATGTATGTATGAGTTTGAAATGCCACCATACAACGTGTCAGTGGACGGTGAAGATGTCCATCCTCTTCCCGTTCCTGTCTCATTAGTTCTGTTAGTCGAATCAGTTTGGGAAGCAATATATTCTGCGTGTGTGTAAGCAGATCTGCTGTAAAGCGACATCCGTTTTTCCACGACTTTTCTTGTATGTCGTATGTTGGGAAATGTTTGGCAGTGAGGAGTCGTCCTGGAATACTGAAAACTATATTATACAATTGGTAGAAGGACTCCAGTTGTCGACGCACACCCTCGGTTGGTGCTGGGGCCATTAATAATCCATACTCAAGGCGGGAGTGTATTAAAGGTGGTATTAATTTCAGCATGAGTCGGGGGTGCATGCCCCAATGGTTTGCTGCCATTGCTCGAAATAACAATTTCAACTTCGTCAATTTCGACAGTAATGTCTGATAATGTGTTGTGTATTGCTGGTTCTGTTGTAAGTGCACCCCTAGAAATTTGGTACTTCGCACTGGTCTGATTATATGATCTTGTATTCTCAGTGTGCATTGTGATGCACGCATTGATTTCTGGAAATGTACGCTGTGTGTTTTTTTTAAGTTCATTTCCATGCCTATATCACTTGGATACTTGACGACGTTGTTGCAATCTGCCTCAAATTGTTGTACGTCTGTCTGCGACCCCAGTGATATTGGTGTGTATATCACTATGTCGTCTGCAAATTGTAGAATCCTAGCCGTGACCCCTGTGGACGAGATAATATCTCCAACATACAACGCGTAAAGCAGTGGACTGAGTGATGATCCTTGGATCAAGCCTCTTGATGCTGACCGACTGTTTGTGTTTCTCATGTACGTTGCCAGGGAAGTTTGTCGATGCCTATATAGGTTTTCTACGAGTCTACCAATAATCCCAGGAATCCCGTATATTACGAGACGTTCTGTTAAACATTGTATGCATACATGGTCATATGCTGATGACAAATCCACGAACAGGGCCAGAATCTGTCTTTTGGTTCTGAACGCTATCTGGATATCCGTGGTCAATACGTATATCGGAAAGGCTGTCCCATGCCCCCTACGGAAACCGAACTGAGTTTTTGGCCATAGCTGGTTTCTTTCCAGATGAAAGGTTAGTCTATCCTGCAAGATTTTTTCAAATAATTTGCGTAGTGTAAGCAGCATCCCTATGGGTCGATAGTCTGTGGGATGTAGACCCTCAACTCCCGGTTTCATGATGCAGCGAAAGGAGAAGCACGAACACAAAGAAAGGCGAAGTGGCGCCAACCCTGTGGGTCAACCTGGGTCAACCTGGGTCAACCTAACTGACAGATAAACATCATATGCACAGAACGTATGGCATATCAGACTTACCCTTCGCTGGCCATGGCGGAGTAGTTTAATGTTCTGTGGGAATAGCCTAGCTGACCCGGCCAACTTCGTAGCGCCAATAAAAGTTGTTAGAACTTATCTATATAACTAAAACAAATTCGGACTAGTTATTTATTCTGCAATTGAGGTGAAGTTTATATACAACACAGCTACAATTATGTTAATCAATTTAAAGCTTTGTGCTGTACAAAATGGTTGGTCTTTTTTGTTGTGCGGAAATATATAAAATGATCATTTTCCGACGCGCGAACATGCGACGTATAATTGTCCATGAGATAAACAGGGAAACTACAAGTTGATTTCGCAAACCTCTAGCGTTTACCCCGGCCCACCTTGGTAGCGTGGTGGTATAGCATGTCTGCCTCACGTTCAAGAGGTCCCGAGTTCGAATCTCGGTCAGGGTGAGCTACCTGGATAAGGGTTTTTCGGGGTTTTCCCCTTATTCTGAAAGACGAATGTCGGTTAACTCTAAGCTCTATGAACCCTGGGCCCATTTGAGCATCATTTCACACATCGTCCGATATGACTTAACGTTGGAGGACTAAATTACCAAAAATAAAAAATGAAATTACCCTTGCGATTTATTTATGGCCATCTTAAAGGCCAAACGCACGGGAAATTATAGACGCTTAAAATCAAAATGTAAATCGGTTGATATCATCCGAATACACCGGATCAAGATATCCTTTCCTTTGTACTTTCCCTTGATTGTTGCCTCGATGACGTTATTCATTAGCTTTCTCACAAGACTCGTTCCACTGCACAGTCGTGGTTGATTAATGTTACGCAGCATAATCACAAATGATCCTACTGTTAATTTTTAATTGTGCGGTGGGAGTCCAGGCAATTATAATGAATTCACAAACTCTGATAGCATCATCTGGTCTCGCTGCTCATCAGTGGGTCAGGTGGTTTTCTCCTTGGCATAGTAAAAACGTTTCCGCAAATTTCACAAAGGAATTCGATTAATTTTGTGTCAATTCAATTCACATTCACGGATTTACAAACACAAATTATAAAGAAGTTATCCAAGGATTTGTCAATATTTGACAACAATTTCGTACTGATTTGTACAAAAACACAACTCCCCCGGAAGAAACATAACACTCTATAACGTAAGTCTGACTACCAACACGACTATTAGCATTATCTGCGTCTCATTGTTCATCAGTGCGGTCAGCACGTGACGTAGGTCGTCGCACATTTAACTGACTTCTACGAGCTAAGTCAGGTTGTGTTCTTCGCAGAGTAAAAAGGTTTACTAATATAACTAATAATACCAACTCTAGATGCAATACACAAACAAACTGTAAAAAGTTTCCGCGAACTTCACAAAGTCACAAAGGAATTCAATTAATTTTTTGTCAATTCAATTCACATTCACAAACACAAATGACAAAAGAAGGTATCCAAGGATTCACCAATATTTTACAATTGTCTGTGGTTCAAATATTATAGTGCATTCAGAAATTAATTTTGTGTCTAATCTTCGAAAGCTATATCATCATGCTGCATAAAAAAATTTCAGTCTTGATAACAAGCGATTAACGTTATGTAATAAAATATGGTAAGTGAAATATCTTTGAAGACTTTGGCAAGGAGTGGAATATCTTTCTACTTTGTAATGCTTTTGTTTGTCGAAAATAAAAAGTGTATGTGTACGTTAATATTTCGTTAATAACCTGGTTCATTATCACTTGAGGTTTTCTTTCTCCCCTGTTAGACCTTCCTTGGACTTATACAAATATTTCAAAACCAAAAATAGGCAAATCAGTTGTGAGACTAACACACTAACGAACGTCAATTAATGTTTATATGTATAGAAGATATACTCTTTACGTACGAGGGGGGACCCAAAAGAAACCAGATTGTTGTCATAAAAACTTTATTGATGAACCTTTTTACAAAATTACTTCAGTCACCTTCAAAATACTCTCCATTACATACGATGCACTTGTCAAGTCTCTTTTCCTACTGTTGGAAGCATGTTTGGAACTCTTCAAGTTTGATATTGTCCAAAGCCCTTTGCGGAGCTGTTTCTTCCGCCTCCACATCGTCATAACGCTCTCCTTTTAACGTTTTTTTTCATTCGTGGAAATAGGAAAAAGTCGCACGGGGCTAGGTCCGGCGAATACGGAGCGTGGGGAACGACAGACCACCTCTGAGATGCCAAATAGTGGGTCACTCGTAAGACCGTGTGTGCTGGAGCGTTGTGATGCAGAAACCAGTCACCTGATCACCAAAGTTCTGGGCATTTCCTCCTCACATCCTCTCGCAGACGCCTTAAAACATCCAAGTAAGAGTGCTGGTTAACAGTCTGGCCAGGGGGTACGAATTCCCGATGCACAATTCCACGAACATGAAAACAGACAATGATCATCGTCTTCACGCTTGCCTTGCCTTTTTTGGTCTGGAAGAGTTGGGAGTCCTCCACTGGCCTGACGCTTTCTTGGTTTCTGGGTCATGCCGGTAACACCAACTCTCATCCCCTGTAATGACTTTGTTCAAGAAGTTTAGATCATTTGCAATCTGTGTTTTCAAGTCCTGACACACATTCATGCGGATGGTTTTGTGCTCCTGTGTGAGAAGGCGCGGAACAAATTCAGCAGCAACACGTCTCATGTGCAAATCCACCCTCAAAATCCGCTGGCACGAGCTCCAACTGATTCCTGTCGCTGCTGAAATTTCGTCGATCGTTTGCCGACGATCCTCGTTGATCTTTTGGCGGACATTTCCAATGCTCTCCTCATTTCGCGATGTCTAAGGGCGTCCAGAACGAGCTTGGTCTTCAACACACATCTCACCACGTTTAAAGCGCCCAAACCACTCGAAAACCTGTGTGCGGCTCATAGCGTCCTCCTGGAAAGCTTCCTGAAGCATTTGGTGTTTATCCGTTGCAGTTTTTTTTAAGCAGGAAACAAAATTTCACACATACTCTTTGTTCTTTTAAAGTTGTCATAACGACTTCGCAGAGGTAACCCACCAACAGTCAGAGAAACACAATACCACACTTGCACGTTCAGCTCTAAACTGACGCCGTCTGCGCAGCTGTTTCATGAAGGTCTCTACTAACACCATCTAGCGTGAGAGCCCTGCACTACGTCTACGAGTGGCAGCGCCCTCGGAGTTCGGTTTCTTTTGGGTCCCTCCTCGTATAATGAACTCCTTTCCATCCCAAAGCTATCGGACTCTTCCAAAATAATTATTTTATGTACTTAATGATCAATTTTTAATTACTAAATAACGGAATAAAGAAATGTACGACGAATGGGCAACTATAACCAATGGATAACAGTGTTATAAATTCGGAACCAAATTCATATCACCTAAAATGTAGTGTAGTAATATGTAAGGTCCTCTTAATATGATTTTTTTTTAAATTAACGCCCTCCAATTAACGCCCTCGTCATATCGGACGATGAATAAAATGGGTGAAATGATGTTTAAATGAGCCCAGGATCTAAAGGGCTTAAAGTTATTCGATATTCATCTTTCAGGATAAGCTACATGGACCTGGACTCAATTGAGCATCATTTCACCCAATTCATTCACCGTCCGATATAACTTAACGTTGGGGCGGACGTAAATTAAAAAAAGGATAATCTCAGCCACATAGAGGTATCGTTGAAGAATCATCCTCCGAGGACAAGGAGCCGTCGACGTTTTGCTATTCTGGGGTTCTGTCCCTTACTGGCTTCATGGATTTATAATAATAGTCGGTGGGTAGATGTTGTAGGATGGAAGAGAGGATATTTGTTAATTATAGGAGACTATTGAGGTTATGATGGACCTAAGGTGAGTCTGGATCGGGATTAATGTCATATTCCCCGAAGCTTCGAATAAGTTAATTGAAGATGTAGGGAAGACAGGAATAGAATTTTTGAGAGAGGTTGACGATATTGTCATTTAATTTGGGAAAGGATAAGTGAATGGGTGTTTTCATTAGAAATGTACCAGTCGGCAGCTGTTGCTACTCGAAGGTATTGGTGCTTAAGGATTTGAAGTTCGTAGAGGTGAGTTTTTGTAGCTGCGCCCCAGACCTGACAGGCGTAGGTGAAGGTGGGTCTTATTACTTGTTTGTATAGAAGGGGCTTATTCCTCAGAGCCATGGGTGACTTTTTGTTGCATAGCGGATAGAGCCTCGCCATACTTTGGATACTCTGTAAACTAGTGATGTAACATGTGCTTCCAGGTAAGGCGCATATCAAGAAGCACTCCAAGATACTGTGCTTCTTTGCTCCATGGTACTTCCGATACAGCTAAGAGCAGGTCGGGTATTGTCGTGCTACTCAAATGCTTACCCTGGCTTAATCTTTGTTAAAAGAAACCTCTCAGATAACGCACTGATTACTCCACGTGGGCATACCATATATCTGTCATTCGTGATTCTTGAGCATTCCACTGGCTGAAGTGATGCTTTCATTGGTTCTTAGCAAACATCTGAGGCAAAGTGGTCCAAAGGAGCCCTCCTTCAACATGACAGTGTGCGGTCGCACACCAGCAATATGACAACTGCAAAGTTGGCATCACTGGGGTTCATAGTTGTGCCACACGTATTCACTGGATCTCGCTCCATCTGATTATGCTCTATTCGGCAGCATGAAGAACGTGCTGCGAGGGAAAAGGTTCGGCAACAACGAAGAATTGTAGTCATCTGTACACGAGCGGGTGCATAGTACCCCAAACAAAGGATTTATGACGCAACAATGAAGTTGTCAGGAAGGTAGCAGCGCTGCATTGACGTCAATGGAAAGGAGATTTAAGGCCCTAACCTACTGTTAAAATTTCTAACTTAAGGTGTACTTTTCTCTGGCACTACTACAAATATCAATGTGAAATTTCTACAGGTGTTTCAGGAAATATTTTAAGTATGTGCATCTAGCTTTTTAATATATAACGTCAATTTCTGTAAATGTTAGAATTTTTTCTACAAGTTTTTTTAATTTACTATAAACAAGCAATATTAAAAAAAAAATATTCCACTGATCAACACAAAAGTACGAGGGTCGTCTGGAAAGTTTCTGAGCTCAACATGCACTCATAAATTTATGAGTAAATATAAATTTATTTATAAAAGCTAGTGAATTTCGTTGTTCATCTGTTGTCAGTTACTCACCAAAGTTTCAGCCATTTTGGACGCTCAGTTGTTATGTAACAGTCGTTTGAGTGAGTTGATGTGACTGTTTTTATGAAAATTGACAAAATCGAGTATCGAGCGGCCATTAAATATTTATTTTGAAAGGTAATACGCCTACGCAAAACAAAGATGAGTTGGCTTCTGTGTATGGGGACTCTGTACCATCATTTACTGCAGTGAAATTCTGGGCAGCTGAATTTTAACGTGGCCGTAAGAGCTTGGGAGACGATGAACGTTCGGGACGTCCAAAAACTGCAACTACCGACGAAAACATCGCCAAAGTTCACCAAATGGTGCTAGACGACCGCCGAATTAAAGTGAGAGAGATATCAGAGGCTGTGAACATTTTAAAAGAACCTGCTTGTTGCATATTAAATTAAGAATTAGACATGAGAAATCTGTCTGCGCGTTGGATGCCGCGTTTGCTCACGTTAGACCAAAAACGTGTTCGAATGAACATCTACAACTCTCTGTTGGCGCAGTTTAGGCGCAATAAATCCGAGTTTTGGTGCCAATTAATTACTGTAGATGAAACTAGGATACACCTTAATACGCCCGAAACAAAAATACAGTCCAAACAGTGGAATGCAAAGGGGTAACCGGCTGCAAAAAAGGAAAAACTGTTTTTTTCGGTTGGAAAAGTGATGGTGACTGTTTTTTGGGGGAGGGGGGTTTAGTCATGGAGTTATTTTAATCGATTATCTTCAAAATGGAAAAACCATTATAGGAGCATATTACGCATCATTACTTGACAAGCTGAAGGCAGAACTTGCGGAAAACGGCCACATTTGTAGAAACAGAAAATCCTATTTCACCAAGACAATGCAGCGTCTCACGCCTCAGCGGTTGCAATGGCGAAAATCCACGAATTACGGTTTGAACTGTTTCACCATCCGCCTTACTCACCATATCTAGCCCCAAGCGACTTCTTTTTGTTTCCTTATCTGAAAATTTCGCTCGGAGGACAGAGATCTTCGTCAAGTGAACAATTATTTTGCAGAGAAAAATGCCGAGTACTATTTGGACGGGTTACAGAGATGGAAGCATCGCTGGGAGAAGTGTGTAGTTAAAAGGAGACTATGTTGAACAAAAAAAATCTGAAAAAATGTCTTGTATCTTTATTAGGTCGGAACTCTGCTATAGTGTGCTTGATATTTTTGAAAAGTTCATACTTTTTGACAAAACTGTACTTTTGTAACAGAAAACGTAGTTTACGGGAATATTAAAATGAAAAACAGAATTAAAGAAAAACTCACTTTTAAAATTCCAATGTTTACTAATTTTCCTTTGCACAGGCATCGGCCATCTTAGCAGTAGTGATACCAATCCTGCAGCGCAAATTCCATTATAAAATCAGCTAAATCTAGCCCAAATGGTTCAAAAGTTCTGATTTTTTTTTCTGAAATGATGAAAATGAGGGTCCGATGCAGGAAAATTTTCAAAGATATGTTAAAAATATTTGTGATGCGTTCCTAACACTAGCTTATATATAAAAATGTTCTGAAAATGTCATTTTTAAATCCAATCGATCTTTTAATCTCTCCTTAAGGCAATGCGATGGCACAGAGGAACTAATTCTGGAGCCGCCCCTGCAGATAAAACGATAATGTAACCGATATCTAGGTTTGTAGTATGATCGTTTGCCGAGCACTTAACAGCTGAAACAAAATAACGCCACAGCAGCGGTTGGCCACTGGCTGTCGTTCTCCTGACAGCAAGAGCAGATTCAGAACTGATAACGCAATTGTAATCTCAATGACAAATCTTGGAGTCGTATGGGATGACGTCAAGATATGCTTTAAAGTTGATATTATCTTAGTAGCACAGCTATTTATTTTTCAGAAGGAACAAATAAGTTTGCGTAAAGATAGAAGGCGTAACTTTGGCGTCAGCGTTGAGAGTAGGGTGGGGGCAACGTAAGTGAAAACAAATGTACATTTAAAAGTAGTTCTCCGCCAATATTTAGAGAAAATACAGATACCCCAAAAGGTATTCGTCTAATCATAGCACATAGAATATAACAAGCACAATAGAAAAACATAGATAAGAAACTAACAATAGCTATTCCCTTACATCGGTTGATATCTACATTTAAAAATAAAACACAATTTGGGTTCATATATTGCTTAATTAGTGAACAGTTCTACGTTATTTAAAATCATATCCCTTTTGATGTCAAACAAGTATTCGTCTAGTTAAACAAGATCCCAGATGTGGTGCCTCGCCGACACACCCCTTCCCTTTTCTTATGCAGTTGTGTTTTCATTCATTGTCATTGACAGTTCCATCTCTATTTTCAAATCCGTTGACTGTTATATAAGTAGTATGGGTCGAAAACGTCGTGAAACTACAAAAAAGAGAGAAAAATTTGCATCAACTTATTTAAAAAAGGAAAATCTTTTATAGAAATTGGAGAAAGCATTGGAAGACTTACCGGTACAGTGAAGACTATTTATTATATACAGGTTTGATCCAAACAAAACTTACGAAAATCAATCAAGAAGCGGTCGTCCTGCAGTTTTATCCGAGATGGATAAACGACAGTTACTTAGAGAAGTTAAGAAAAATCCTAAACTAAGTTCTCCAAAACTTGCTATTGTAGTTCAAACATACACAGGAAAGTCCGTTTCAGGACAATCTATAAGAAACGTGCTTAATGAAGCTGAGTATGGAGGCCGAACAGTCCTTAGAAAACTATACATAATTAAAATCAACAGAAAGAAGCGCGTTGCTTTTGCAAAAGAACATAAATACGATGGATTTGATTTCTGGAAGAAGGTTGTATTTACTGACGAGAGTCACTTTAAGACAAAAGGACGAGCAATAGTGTGGAGAAAAAAGAATTGTGAGCTTGAGGAGAAAAATATAACAGCTTCAGTTAAAGATGGATGTGGTTCAGTATTTGTCTGGGGCTGCATGAGTGCAACTTGTGTGGGGGATTTGTGTTTTATTGACGGAATCTTGAACCATAAGGTTTATATAAACATCCTAAAAACACATCTGTCCAGATGTGTGAATAATATGGTTCTTTCTGAGGATTATATTTTCACATAAGATAATAATGTAAAACATACAGCTCTAGATGCAAGGCTATGGTTGTTGTATAATACTTCACGATGGATGCAGACACTACCGCAATCCTCAGACATGATTCCAATAGAGAATTTGTGGAGTATACTGGAAAAAAATATTAAAAAATCATGAGATACCTAATGTAAATGATCTAAAGGACACTCCTACTAGAGGAATAGCGCAAAATTGCAGTGGAAAGAGCACAATCTTTGGTGAAATCCATGCCAAGGAGAATGCAAGAGGTTATAAAGAGAAATGGTGGGCCTGCTCAGTACTAACCGTAACATTCTACACCATTTTGAGTATACAGACGAATAATTATTTTGCATCCTATATTGCATATCTTTACTTTTGAAAGATGAACTATGTTTATGTGAGCAGATACTATATGTGTTTGCACCCGTGTGATGGCCGGGTGTAAAGAATAGCCCCAAGATCACCCAGTGCTCGGGGGTATAACTGGGCCACCCAGTCCCAGGGGACATAAATGTGCGACCTGGCCCTCCAGGTTGGGGGTTGAGCGTAGGGTTAACTCCCCTACCTCGTAAAAAGAACTTTGTTACAGATACCCTAATACAGCCTCGGACTAACTCGGATACTCTGGAGACAACCTCGCGAAGAAAACGGCTAATGAGACGGAAAACAGATTTGGTAATGTGGACTTGAAAGAAGATATTCATAGGAAAGCTGGATGGCAGAAGGAGAAGAGGAAGATCCAGGAAAAGTTGGGTAGATGATGTAGAAGACGACTTGAGAAAGTTGGGGGGTTAAAGGCTGGAGAAGAAAAGCAGAGGACCGAGTAGAACGTAAGAGGGTGATTAGGGAGGCCAAGGGTCTACATGGCCTGTAGCGCCAACTATCATCATCATCATCATCATCATCATCATCATCATCACTATATGTGTTTATTGTATTCTCTTTTTCATTAATCAATAAATAAGTCAGTATCATTGCTGTACTTTATTCTGATGATTTCCCACTATCCATACATCCTTAAACATATACTCATGTATTAGACGAATACTTTTTGGAGTAATTGTATATCTGATGTAAGTACTGCATGACTTTCTCTACTTTTGTACAACTATTTTCTTATAAACCCTATCTATTTCATTATACTCGATACACATATTTGCAGAAATTATCATATTGCAAATTTTCTTATAGGTGTTGGAGCACTATGGGAATACAGTAGACTTTAAGTGTTTGTCATATCTCTTAAGAGCTTGCCGATATCTGATAACTTTGAAATGCCGTTCTATTTACATAGTAATGAGATAAAGACAGTGTCTCAGAAGTAATGTCGTTTTTTACGGAAACGATTATTTTAAATGTGTTCTTACAAGCAGCTGACTAATTTTCAAAGTATAGACCATTAGATTCTACGGTCTTGAGCCATCGTTCAGCGAGGTTTATTACCTCACGATGCTACCAGCCTCCAGTTTTGATACGAAGAATTCGGTGACACCCACTTGCACTGCTTCAAAGTTGTCAAAATTTCTTCTTCGTAGAAAATGTGCCATTGATCGATAAAGATGATAATGTGATGATACGAGATCAGGGCTCTATGCTGGGTGTGGTAGCAGTTAGATTCCTCCCAATTGCTGAATTTTTTCCATGGTTGTTTGCGCAGCATGGGATGTTGCATTGTCCTATTGCAATAGAACGCTATTTCGGTTAACTAATGCTGGGTATCTCCGTCTCAAAATTTCATGAACTCGTCCCAGTTGTTGAGAATAAAGATCCGCATCAATCGCCCGCCCGTTTCGAACAAACTCCCAGCGAATCACGCCTTCAAAATTCCAACAGACACACAACATTACTCTGGAACCAAAATGATTATTTTTTAACGATAACTTTGGCAGTTTGACGGAGATTAAGCTACTGTTGCGAGGCATTAGGGTTTCGGTAATATACCCATCTTTCATCACAACTGACAATTCTCCTGACAAATATATCATCCATGAGATTACAGATAAGCTTACGACAGATAACCACTCTACGTTCAATCTATTGAGGTGTCAGTTCATAGGATTTAGACCTGCAGCTTCTGTATGATTTTCCAAGTGTCTTAATGTGGCGATGTATGATATCTTTTGATTCACCAAGTTCTTTTGAAGGTCTATGGGTACTTTTTTGCATATTTTCTCGCAAAACTTGGCGTGTATCCTCAATATTCCATACTTTAGGTCTTCCAGAACGTGGTAAATCTTTAGTGTTTTCGTCTCCTTTGTTGAAACTCGGAAACCATCATTGTGTCACAGGCTTACTAACGGCACCTTCTCCTTCCACTTCACATAATCTTGTAGCTGCGGCAGCGACTTTATAATCTTGTTTTCAGTAATGTTTTAGAAGGACTCTACGTTCAAACTCTGTTATCTCAATTTTGTGATTGTTTATTAACAAATGAAGTCTGATACATGCTCACAATGTACGTTTAACACTAGCCATGACATCCTGTAAATAGCTTTCCCTAACCAAAGAAATCCAATAAATTTTGGAAACAATCATTTCTTTTACATTAGCCGTGTGTAGGCTAAGGTTTGAATGAGTAGAGCCAGACTAAAAAATTCAATGCCATAGCCGGGATTTGAACGACGGAACTTCCGCTCTTCGTGCGGTTGCTCTAAGCCACTGAGCTAGATGATGATGATGATGATGATGATGATGATGATGATATATATATATAAGGGCGCTCAACTATGGCGGTCATCAGCGCTCTTTAAAAAACTAGTCATGGCAAAAGCCAGATATAAAACTTTCTAAAAACTATACTAGTGTAACAAAACCTATTAAAAATACACGTACATAAAAATCATCAATCAAAACCTACTAAAAATTTCGTTCACTAAATCCTAAACTCTAAACTAGACAAGAATATAAAAATCTTCTCCACGGGTCTCCACGCACGGCCTACACGTGACCGTCTCCCTCAAACACGAAGAGGAGCCCACACGAGGGAGACTGTTGGCTCTGGACCCCGGGTGCGCCAAACCTACCGAAGTAGGCCGTACCTACCGAAGTAGGCCCCTGGGGGGGGGGCACTGAGCTACTATGGCCAACGTGCCAACATGACGTTAAATTCTCCAACTGACCACTAGGGGTTCTCATATGGTATGAGACACGCACCTTTTGTGGCGACTTACTATGCTGTAGTACTTAAGTACCAGGCTTTTTTTTTTTTTTTTTTTTTTTTTTTTTTTGTAATTTACGTCCTCCAACGTTAAGTCATATCGGACGATGAACGAAATGGGTGAAATGATGCCCAAATGAGCCCGGGGTCCATGGAGCTTAGAGTTACCCGACATTCATCTCTTAGGATAAGGGAAAACCCCGGGTAAAACTTATCTAGGTAACTCACCCTGACCGAGATTCGAACTCGGGACCTCTTGAACGTGAGGCAGACATGCTGTCACCACGCTACCGAGGCGAGCTCTTACTTAAGTCCCAGGCTTCATAGTTGAACCACTATGATTTTTTTATGTAAATTGATGGAAATAATCATTTCTTCCTCACTAGCCGTGTGTAGGCTAAGGTTTGGATGAGTAGAGCCAGACTGAAATTTTTTTCCAAAACATTAAAATTAAAATAAAAAAACTCTTTACTTATGAGACAACCTAATATTTGACATAAATTCTGCTTTTACGAGTTCTACATTTTTTGAGTTGTAAGACTTTGTCTATCTCTTATTCACCAGTTATGCAAAGGTTACCCAGAATGAAGAGGACTTATAAGGACATTATCAAAAAATTCAACAATGCATTTTATTTTCCATGAAAATACGTCAAACATATGGCATTTCAATCAAAATCATTAGACATCTTTTAGAAACTAAGGAATTACGAAAAATGTTTCATGTATGAGGACTTATGGGGTTGGAGGACATTAAACAGTAAGAAAAAAGGTCAGCAGAAACAAACACAGATGATACGTAGGTACTCTGAGGTCGTCTGAGGTCGTCTAACCGCTTCTCATAAATGTGCTCGAACAAATGCCTAAAGAACGTTTTCAAAATAGTAAATAAGCACCAAAAGTAAACTGTTGTAATGTTAAACCATTTGTTTAAAAAATGGAATATTATTACTCAAATATGATGTGAGTTGCTTCTGCATTGTGTAAAAAGTTGATGCTTTTTTTAATATACGTCCTCCAAAGTTTAGTATGTCGGACGATGAATTAAATGACTGGAATTTATGTTTTTGTAGTGCTTAACGTCCGCTTTTATTACATGCGGCACCGCAAGCGGTGACACTGATGATACATGAGATGAAGATGGAGCTCCGGTGGAATGAAATGGCGGGGGAAACCGGAGAAAATCCGCCCCAGTGCCGTGTTGTTCACGAATCTCACTTTGTGGTCGACTGGGATCGAACCCTGGCCGCATTGGTGAGGGAGCACCTGGAGGAAACCGGCCCCTACACCGTTTCGTCCAACACAAGTCTCACATGCAGTCCCATGGGATCGAACCCGGGCCGCTTTGGTGAGAAGTGATTTAATCACTGGGCCACGGCGCGGTCGAATGACTGAAATGATGCTCAAATGGACCCAGTGTTCGTTGAACTTGGAGTTAGCCGACATTTATTTTTCGGGATAACGGAAAACACCAGAAAAAACCTTATCTAGATAGCTCACCCTCACCGAGATGCGAACTTGGGAACCTCTTGAAAGTGAGGTAGAGAGCTACCACCTAGGCTACAGAGACGGTGAATAATGATGATGTACTGCTACATCTCTGACGGACTTAGGGGTGCCAACCCAACTGTCGACTTCACACTCACATACCGCTGCAGAGGTGGGATATTTACCAACCAATACGGGAAGATGACGGGGCCAGAATCATTGCCTATCGCAAGACTTTACTTTCCTCTCGATATTGTATGATTCTAACATATCCGGACTTAAAAAGCGTACTCTAAGAATGGAATCGATCCTCAACGTTTTCCATGGACGGGAAATAGAGCTCCACGCCCCAGCCCACTCTTCAATAAAGTTAATAGAGCTGTATTGTCGTGCTGCTCGAACGGTTACCATGGATTTATCTTTGGTAATAGATACCTCTTAGATAACGCACTGACTACTCCACGTGGAGTGAACATCTATCTGTCATTTGTGATTCCTGGGAATTCCAATGGCTGAAGTGATACGTTCATTGGTGCTTAGCACAGGACCGGGAAGCGCAGTAGTTCCCCTCTCACTCTTACAAGAATAATTAGTGCGTTATCTGAGAGGTTTCTAATAATCATTACAGCCTCCAGCCCCTTACAAAGACATTGATAGCGAGGGTATCTACCAGGGCATTTCACACAAGTGAAACGACCCCTTTCTCAACCAGAGAGGATTAACAAGCTGTCCCCGAAGGGCTTTCCATAGGACAAGACCTAGAGACTAACAAGCACCCCCCCCATCTGGCCCGAGGGACTCAAGACGGAATGGAAGTAGATACGCCACTTACGCGCGCCAGCACCAAAATAGGAAGGCTACCGATATGACCTCGGTGGGGCCGCCTGGTGATCTAGCACACCTTCTACTAGCTATGCTGGCTAGTACGCGGGAATATTATGGCTTCCCTCAACCCCGTCCGGAGACATACCCGATCACCCACGGGTATCGGGAACCACTTCCCCCTCGAGTTCAACCCAATCCGAACAACACCCATTCAGGGAGGGGCTCGAATGTTCGGCCCGAGGTTCCTCTAGTAACGCCAGAGGTACCACGAGTGCTAGGAGTCCGGAGCGCCCGCACCACGGCAGCTGAAGGGGGCGGATCCCCTCCCCTACGGGATAACTCTGTCAAGTACCTGAGAGTCAAGTTGGACAGAGGTCTAACTTTTTGCCAGCACATCAGGGACCTATCGGCGAGGGTGCGGGGTGCTGGGGTTGACCTCGATGCCGGTTGGTCTGAAGTGATACCTCTTCCGTGCGCTGGTAATTCCGGTGATGCTATATGCCTGTGAGATCTCGGGCATGGCTTCAAAGTGCACAGAATAGAGGACTAAGGTCTATATATTCTGTGGGTCGTTATTTTCCTACCAGGTTGCTACATGAGGCCTCAGGTCTTCCATACGTGGAAGATGAAATTAGGCGTCGGGCATCAAAATTCTACGCTATTTTACCCAGACATAGAAGCGTCCTTGTTAGATCATTGGGAGTTATGACTCCACTAGACGCCGTTCCAGGCTGTTCCGGGTACCCCGCATGGCTTGTGGGCACTCGAGATAACCCAGGAGCTAATCCTAACAGCAGCTAAAGCTGAGCTCCACATAATTCTTCCTAGCTGTTTGGCAACAATATGTTTCAACTTAAACACAAATTTTAAAGAATAGAACACCAGGGTGCAAGGTATTGCATCCATTCTCACAACCTGAAGGTACATAAAAGCTGTAACCTCAAAAAGAAATTTCTACCTCAAATCCACAACACATCCTACAAAATCCCAAATGAAAAACCTTACCTGCGGTAAAACCCTTAACGGATGGACACGCAGCAAAAATCTTCTGGCTTTATACAGCCAGCCAGCACCTCGGTCGGTCGGTTTCTATTAACAAAGATAAAGCCATGGTAACAGCGACTATACACGCTCACTCCTTAACGGGAGTTTAAGGATTAGGGCCTGAAAAAAAAAAAAAACATATTGCAGAAGATTGCTTTTACTTCAGAAGGGACAAGTGTCATTGGAAATATCATGCCACAGTTCATTCTGGAATCAATCCGTCGAAAGTAAGTAGCTTAGCAGAGAGAAACGAATTAAGCTTTTATACGCCACAGACAGGTTTTTGTTTTAATATACATCATTTGTTATTTTGAGCCTTCATTGCCCATTTTTTGTTCTTCTTGGTTTTCATTTTCACGCATTCAAATGCACAATTTGGTGGGATCGAACCGCAGTCTCCCACGCGGCAATAGACAACAACAAAGCCTTTGTTACCATACACGTGAGCCTGTGAACAAAACCTACGAGTGAGTGTTTATTATGGTGGTATTTCCTGGAAGTTTGCCTCGCGCCAGACAAAAACAGTTATGTACTAGCAAAACGCGAGGAAAGCCACTCTATGGCCTGCGGGTTGGAAATGCTTGTATGAGCACTTTATTGTGGCATGCGTTTGCTGGTCGTGTCTATTACTTCCTGTACTTCGTACTACAGCAATGCGACATGAACTTCATCTTCGTCACAAACTATCCTTTATAGAGGGGAGACGACGGTTGTTAATTTCTCAAAACCAATTCTAATGATTCTGATAAAATTGCTACATTTTTGCAATACTTGATTAGTAAGTTAATCATTGTTATCACATATTTGCTTGTGTAAGCTAAATTTACAATTCATTTGTCGACTGCCATAGCACCAAGGATGAAACAGGTCATCAATACTTACGATACCAATAGGAAATGACGTAATACCCAACATTATAGTAACTTAAAATTGCTTGTATTAATGCATCATTTGGAAAATATACAAACGTATGAATTATTTATTAACTGAAATATAAATGTGCAATTAGAAATGTTAACATTAGAAAGCGATTCAATTCTTATTTCTTTAGTAGATCTTGAGGTGGAATCCGGATTTTTACATTAACTATTCAAATTATTAGGCCTATATGAGATATCACTAGTAGATGCTTCTTGAGATGGACCATTTCTTTCGACTTCGCTGGAATAAGTGATGCACATGCTAGATCCGCAGCTTCTTGAATAGCTTTGTCATTCATTTTTATAAAATTTTACTGTTTTGTAATAACCATCAAAATTCGAAAGATTCAATTTGGCTACATAAACAATAACCTAACAACCAAGACATGTGCTACTTCAATTAATTAACAAAAGAGTGGATAAGAAGGCTCTGCCAATATAATTTATAACAGAGTTGCCTAATTTTGGTTTTGAAATATCTGTATAACTACAAGGAAGGTTTAAAAGGTGAGGAAAAAAACTGAAGTGATAATGGATCGGGTTATTAACTAAATATAAAAATACACAGGAAAACTTTCACGGAACACATAACTACACCTTCTTTTATTTTCAACAAACAAAAGCATTACAAAGTACAAAGATATTCCACTTCTTGCCAAAGTCTTCAAAGATATTTCAGTCCTCCCAGACATAAACTCGCCATTGTGGTAGCCATTGACACCTCGACCAGATTAATTACATTACCCACAGATTTCTGTCATATACAGACTAGAAAGAGGAGCTTATTCAGCGTGTTTTTTGTCTGAGTGAACGCGGATATTGGCGGCAAAAATACACATGTCGATGATCTCAATGCAACAATACAGAAATTTCTTTCGGGGGAGTTGTTTCTGTACAAATAAGTTGATACAGTTATAAACCACGATGACGTAGTCAACTATCTCCCAGAGTTTTTAAATTCATTAGAACTGCCTGTATTCCCAACTCACAATTTAAAATTAAAAGTAGGATCAGTTGGATCATGCTGCGTAAAATTAACCAACCACAGCTGTGCAATGGAACGAGGGTAATTGAGAAAGGGATGATGAATAATCTCATTGAGGCAACAATCATCAAGCGAAAGTACAAAGGAGAGGATATATTGATCATGCGTATGCCGATGATTCCAGGGGATTTACCTTTTGATTTTAAGCGTCTACAATTGTCCGTTCTGTGTTCGCACGTCGGGAAACCACAATTTTTATATATTTAAGCGCGCACGCGCGCGCACACACACACACACACACACACACACACACACATACACACACACACAAAGCTTTAAATTAATTAAATTAATTAACTCAATTGTAACTGTGTTTTACTTAAACTTCTCCCCCAATTGCAGAATAAATAACTATTCCGAATTTGTTTTATTTATATACATAAAGTTGAGATAATGTTTATTGGTGGTACGGAGTTCGCCAGGTCTGCTAGTATCCAATAAAATATGTAAAAGCAATTTTAATTGTCTAACCACGAACTGTAAGTTACTTATTAGATCTTGGTCCTGCGAAGCTCGTATTCCCAATATACATTCTCGACCTGGTAAGTGTCACAGTTCTTAGTTCGTAATATAATATTGTTTGAAAAATGAAAGCATGTATTTAATTTTGCGGGTAGAGACTCTGAAGTCCTCTTCATTCTGTGACTTCAGCACAAATAGAATTGTAAGAGGCAAGACAAAACCTTACACACAAAATGTAGATCACATCAAACCATGCAATTTACGTAGATGCATTTTTGTTGTAGAATTAATCACTCCTAAGATATTCTTTGTTACCGGTTTGAATAATACTTCCAATACTTCTACTTTCCCGAATGAAAAATAGGTGTCTTCCCCCTCTCCTATTCACGCAAAGAATACTGAATTTCAAAACTTTACGTAACGACCAAATGCACAAAATCTCGATTACCATGAGGTATAATAGAAGAATAAATAGAGTCAGGCTGAAAAATTCAATGCCATAGCCGGGATTTGAGCCACGGTCCTCCTGGTTTCCGTCCGTTTGCTGTTAACCATTGAGTACCATGACCATTAAATTCTCCAACTGACTGGTATGTTTCCCGGTAAATCAACAGGAGTTCTCATACACAATGAGATAAGCTCCGTTTGTGGCAACTTAATATGCTGTAAAGCACTAAAGTATCAGGTTTCATACTTCAGACCACTATTAGGTTAATTTTCATCAATTAACATAGAAGAATAGTTTTGTACAGGAATACAAAAAGTCATAGGAATGTAAGATATTATTCTTTGGGTTTGTAATGCACACATTTCAGCGGAAAATACATAAGTTTCACTTTAAGTATGAACCTAGCCATTGAAGAACTGGCAAAAGCATATAAACTATATGACATGGCAAAGATTTTGTTTACATTGCTCTCGCTTTCATGTTTATCACGTACATCCTCTCTTTTAATTGGTACATTATCTGGTTGGAAGTACTTCATGTAACAGAGCATTAAATATACGGATCAACATTTGTAATTCATATTCTTCTTCGTAACCTTCATATGACTTCTTTTACTGCACAGCAAAATGAATACAATTCTGTAAAACGTCAGGTTAGAAGCTACACTTTTATTACTCATTAAAATACACTAAAGCATTTAAGCTCCTTAGTTTTACAGTCCCTTAAATATGTTTGGTGATAACTCACCCATATGTAATCATCTATATTCACAGTATCATAAAGCCAAATCAGTTTTACGCCTGTTGAATAAAAACAGATAATTGTCTTCCAAAAACGAGGAGTGGGAATACTTAGACATTTCCTGGTTTTATTTAACAGTGTTGTGTTAGTTCAAATCGGTTGTCCTTTTTCTAGCTTTAATCGTACTATGAGAATCCGGCTTTCAGCTTGAGAATTTTCAGTAAATTAAATATTATGGGGCACTCGGTTGGTAACGCAGCTGCTGCCTTAGACCTTCCATACCTTAACTCCTCTATGTATGCACTAAGCCATAGGTTGCTTTCGATCTCCGAGCCGTTGTGACGATTTCTAAATAAAATATTGAAATATTTAGTAGTGAATATGGAGTGATTGAAATATATGTTCTTGCAATCATAATGTTTCTATTCAAGTTCTAATAAAGATAACACAGTCTACTGATTTTGGAACAATTTAATTAAACACAGCTTATAAAAATTACCTACTTCATTTGGTAAACACAAATGTTGATATTCTTGTCATTACGAGTCATTCGATTCCATTGGGAGAGTTGTGCCAAAATTTATGGGTATCTAGCTCTTAATTTGAAATATATAACTGTTGCTTATATTGCAACATTGTTTCGGTACTATCTTTTGGGTCCAAATGTCGTAAAATACTGTGCATAGAATCTTCTGAAAAAGCCATAAACATTAATTTTAAGTAACATGTAATTGAATTTATATCATATCCAAGGAAAATAACACATTAATATACCTATCAACAAATTTCTGGAATATTCTCAAATAAATTTTAATTCATTAGAATGATTTAAAGTTAATAATTTACCACTAAGGCATATTTAAGTGAAATATTTTCATATAGACATTTGAGTAATGCTACAGATATATGAATCTATTAACTTTGTAATACAAGTTGTGATACACTCATAACTTCGCTGGTCAATACGTTTTGATATTATATCTGCCCGCAGAATTTAGTATTCGGTTCAGTAGTGGCTAGCGGTAGTAATGTTTATATTTCGAAATTATTTTTAAATGTTCTGGTATTTTACTTACTTTAGCTAAAGTTGTTCATTTTGAAATCTGTTCCACAGGTTTTTCTTACAAAGGCTTGTTGGTCTATTTATTTCAAGTAATGAACAAAACGTTTGCAGAAATTGTTTCATTACACATTTCGTTGTAGGTAAAAAGAGGGAGGAGGCCAAAGCAATAATCAAATCCTCAGCACTTCAGAAAACGGCAAGAATTTCTTCGGAACTCACTGATGCCATATTAAATAGTTAAATACAAATGTATTTACATAGAAATAGATCGAAGTTATACTTTAAAAATCAAAGGGAGCGGTGATATATATTACATTTGTTAGTTTCAAAGTCCAGCGATTACATACTAAAATCTAGAGATTTTACTTGGAAAATTGTGGATTTTCGAAGGTCAACTAGCGGGATTCTAATAGCATGTGTTGGCAACCCTGTGTAGAACAGCTGTCCGTCCGCGTCTCTGCAGTAAATGAGTGAACAACATGCGGTTTGAAACTTTTTCTACCAATCTTTATCACGATAAACCGGAAGCTCGTAAAAATGATATTTTTTGTAAGAGTAATTGTAGGAAAAAACAGCAAAATAGATTCGGTAACTTCATTTCAGATCTTCTTAAAATCTGTTTTAAATTTCCAGTGTATTATTGATAATATTACAAACATAATTATTGGCCTGTGTGATTGTACAATGTGCAAGATCGAAATGATGTGATTGTAATGTTAAATTCCTGTATTAAGTGATGTAGAAATTGAATTAACGAGTTTATTGTCTGTACTGAAATTCTTTAATGTGTCTTAGTTACACGTGCTTTCTACAACAAGTTACAGTTGATTAATTGTGAAGACCAGGAAAAACGATTTTGCTTTGTTTATAACGTGTTGGAAATATCATGATTAATGCAGTTAGAATATGAAATTGTGTACGATATGTTTGACCTTTGCTATGTTCAAGGCCTTCCTGGCCATCGAGGAGCCTACAGAATGCAATCTAATCTAATCTGTTATTTTGCTTTCTACTTAAGGTAAGTAACATTCCTCTCAAAGATTTTATACCGTGATTTCATCTGAAATCCAAATTTCCAGCCCCTTTTCAGGACGCCTAACAGCAGGTAAATGCTAGGATGAGGGAAGTAGAACAAACTGTTTAAATGTGCACGAAATGATTTACATGCACTGGCTGTATGCAGGCAAGAAGAAGAAAACCAAGTCCATAAATTTGGAGGAAATTGGTCATCATCCATGATGTAATTTTCTAGAATACAACCACAAAATTCATGTATTCGCCTATCACTGAGTTGTTTTGCCTTGATGTCGTCAGTAAAACAGTCATCCACTTGGTTGGGACTTAAGTAAGAAAGACCGAAAATTAGGAAATTACCACTCTTAGAATCCTTTTGTTCCTAAACAATACTAAGTCCAACATTCTGTATCTTCCTCCACCAACTTTACCCGAGGTGAAATTTACATTCTCATAAGTTTGCACCTAGTAAACGTTTATGAAGAGGCACATGTAAGGCTTTCTCGAAGGCTGCATATACCATATTTGAACTAAAACTTAAATTCAACTTCTTAATTTCCAGAGTTCAGTAAAAGAAAACATGTTCATATATTTCAACAGTTTTGCCTGACAATAGGAAAATGCTAATGGTATGTATCTGAAATTGTTTACCCCATGGATGGCCAATATTTAGAAACATAGTTTTGGGCAGCTTTTGGACGTAGATAACTTCACACTTACTTAAACATGTTAAGTTTGTTTCAGTTGAGAAAGCAACAATACCGTCAGCCCCACCTTTGTAAGTGTGCATTCAGAAATCCCTGCACTCAATTCATTGTTTACCTTTTCTATCTGGGCTATGACAACATCGTATATGTGGAGTGTTACAAACATTCGCGACTTTTAGTTAATTGATGGAAATTAATCATTTCTTCACACTAGCCGTATATAGTTTAAGGTTTTTGATAGAGTCAACATAAAAAATGTAATGCCACGGCCGGGATTTGAACTACGGATCTCCGTCCAGTCGCTCTAACCCATTGAGCTACCATGGTCAACGTGCCGTCCTGACATTAAATTCTCCATTTAACTCACATATTTTCCCGCTAGACCGCTAGGGGCTCTTGCATTCCAGATACACCGTTTGTAGCGACTTACTATCGAAAGTACTTGAGTCCCAGGCTTCATCATTCAACTCTTATTATTTTAATTAATTGATAGAAATTAATCATTTCTTCACACTAGCCTTATATAGGCTAATAGAGTCAACATAAAAAATTCAATGCCATGGCCCGGTTTTGAACCACTCGAGTACTTACGATAGTAAGTCGTCTCAAACGGTGTATCTCGAATGCAAATATATGAGAAATATATGGAAAATATATGAGTCAATTGGAGAATTTAATGTCACGATGGCACGTTGGCCATGGTAGCTCAATGGGTTAGAGCGACTGGACGGAAACCATAAGATCCGTGGTTCAAGTTCCAGCCATGTCAGTGAATTTTTCATGTTGACTCTATCCATTCGCGACTTTATATAATAATTGGTAAACCGTAGAAAGTATTCAGAATTTTATTACAAAATATCTAGATATTTTTAAAACACACAATGTATGTATTTGAAATACATACATTTTTATAGGCATCCTTAATTATTTTTTTAAATTCAACTTCTCTCAAATGTTAAGGGATCGTTATTCCTTTATTTCTCACTAATGGTCATGCAAAGAGCATGGAAACCGTAAAAAGCAATAAAAAATTAAAATTGCTTTTCCATATTTTATTGGACATTAAGAGTTGACATAAGAAATTATTGAGTTGAACTGTGAACAAATGAAAAACTACATCTAAATTATATGGCCAAAGTCTTCTTATCCATTCTTTTGTTAATGAATTGAACTAACACATATCTTGGTTGTCAGATTATTTGTTTATGTAGCAGAATTGAGTCTGTCGATTTTTGATAGTTATTATAAAGCATTAATATTTTATACAAGTTGCTACACAAGAAGCTGTGGATCTAGTATGTGCATCACTTTTACCAGCGAAGTCAAAGGAAAGGTACGTCAAAGCTTACAAAGCTTTCCGAATGTGGTGCTTTGATAAAAACATTAAGAGATATGACAGTGAGACAGATTCATTGGGATATTTTCATGAGAAAAGTATGAGGTTATACTGCGATTACTTTATGTTGCGACCGACTATATGTATGTTTAAATGATAATGTTGATATTTCCATATATGCGAAATTGAAGAGACGTTTGTGTATTTTGCTAAGGATTCGTTAATAACCTATTTTTTAGATTACTATGCTTTAGGGTATTACCTACGTCATTTCCTATTGGTAGATGCATTATTTTTTCGCGTTATTTGTTTTATAATTTCGTGAATTTAATTTTAACTGTCGTGTTTTTTTTCGCACTATATGGCTGGTACTGTCACTTTTATTTCGCTATATTTATTTGTTATTGTTTTCATTAAAATTATTAAATATGGGTCAAAGCTATTCAGTATAATAATGGAATATGAATGTGTTCTATAAATTACAATAAGTACAACATTGTAAAGCGTTAATTTAATTTTAATGTAATATGTTATTTATACCATGGTACTTTGATACATTAATATCAAATCTCGTTTTCCTTCCAAAGATTGTTAAATATTTACTCGGATTTCATCTGTGCAACGAGGGACGTATTCTTCTCTTGGTTGGCTCTAGGAAGGTCACCCGATCCTAGTAATAAAGCAAAAATAAAAAAAGAAATTTAAAATTGAGTCTTAACAGTCAGACACAAGCAAACGTCTATAAACGATCCTACCATCGTACCTACATAAGGGCATAATCGGTATAATAGTGTTTTGCTCTTACCTGGGACGTATTTCTGAAGCCACTGACGTACAGCAGGATCATCTATCTTTTCCACTGGAATCTTAGCTTTCAGTAGCATTGCTGTAGTGTCCACTACAAATTCAGTGGGTTTTTTTTTTTTTTTGGTCAGTCTTAGCCTTCTTCTGCCTTTCTATTGAAACGTCTATGGATGACTGGCGTTTCGCAGCTATTGTGATTGATTTACGTTCCAAATGTTTATTTTTAAAGCAATGTTTTGATACAGTGTCTTTTTTTTCTCACATTCTATTCGAGCACCACAAAACTTGCACATCAAAATGTTGCTTTCCGATATACAGAATGTTACAAAAAGGTACGGCCAAACTTTCAGGAAACATTCCTCACACACAAAGAAAGAAAATATGTTATGTGGACATGTGACCTGAAACGCTAAATTTCCATGTTAGAGCTCATTTTAGTATTTCTCTTAAAATGTAAATTGAAATCATTCGTGCAGACAATTGTCAAAATACCCCATTGTGGTTCATGCACGATGGAACTCCTACACATTTCAGTCGAAGTGTTCGTACGCTTCTCAACAACAGATTCGGTGACCAATAGATTGGTAGAGGCGGACCAATTCCATGGCCTCCACGCTCTCCTGACCTCAACCCTCTTGACTTTCATTTATGGGGGCATTTGAAAGCTCTTGTCTACACAACCCAGGTACCAAATGTAGAGACTTTTCGTGCTCGTATTGTGGACGGCTGTGATACAATACGCCATTCTCCAGGGCTGCATCAGCGCATCAGGGATTCCATGCGACGGAAGATGGATGCATGTAACCTCGCTAACGGAGGACATTTTGAACATTTCCTGTAATAAAGTGTTTGAAGTCACGCTGGTACGTTCTGTTGTCGTGTGTTTCCATTCCATGATTAATGTGATTTGAAGAGAAGTAATAAAATGAACTCTAACATGGAAATTAAGCGTTTCCGGACACATGTCCGCATAACATATTTTCTTTCTTTGTGTGTGAGAAATGTTTCCTGAAAGTTTGGCCGTACCTTTTTGTAACAGGTATGTACGCATTACTCTCATTAGCAAACTCTTTTCGCTCTGCTATGCAGTTAACATTCGCTGTCCGACCCATCTTTGCAACTAAATACACGCCAAAATAAGACCTGAATAAATACACGCTCTTAGGAATGCTTATTTAAAAGTAAATAATGAAACCCTGAGGGGGAAAATGTGTAAACTATTTGGTGTTCGAAATTTCATGTCCTTTTGTAATTGTCTTCCCAATGTTCCTAACTCACCCCCAATCTTTCACTCTGGTCAAGTAATAAAACAGTCGTTTTACAAGAACGTTACTCTGTCCTTGAATAATCATTACTTCACTACAGACAGAAGGGTAAGCTACCAAGAATATTAAACTGTCCTCCCATAGAGGTGAATTTTGACATTTGCAACTCTAACAGAATGAAAAGAGCAACGAAGCAGAAAACTTGTATAACTGATAATTTTATTTGATTAAAATTGTAATGTTTAATAGTTCACAGGAATAAATTTAATATAAAGTGAAACTAACTTTTATGCTTAAGATCGCTGTAATTTTGCATAAATAAGAGTATTTCGCTTCATTTTGTTCTTATCGTGAAAATAACAATACTGATTTATTGGCCAGTATCATATATTTCGGAAAGATATTGTCAAATCACTTTAATATCGTGTCTGTCGCTGTTTTCGTTTATGGGAAAAAAGGGTGCCTCTACCTATTGGTACCGTATTATACTGCTGTGTATTACGTCACTTCCAACTGGTACCGCAAGTATTGAAAACTAGAACCGTAAGTATTAATTACCTGTTTCATCCTTGTTACCATGGCAATTGACAAATGAATTGTAAATTTAGCTTACACAGTCAAATACGTGTTAACGATGATTAATTTACAAATTATTTCAAAAAAAGACACTTGAGTAAACAATAAGTGGTTTCTACGCAACAAAATCTACATCTGTTACTACTAAGAGATTCGGATCAAAGATAAAGCACGTTCTGAATCCGTGTTTCTTTGCATTATTCAATCCCAGAATGAGGACTCAAATAATCGATTCATTTCCCCATGGAAACGTGGTTAATGTGTACACGTCACGACATCAGTAAATGATCCGACGTTCACACAAAATACCGTAAGGAGGAAGCAATACTGGTGTTTTTGGTTTCTGCAAAGATGATGCAATGTGTTTTCGTTAAATTACCAAGATACGTAAACACTTGAAAAGGTGTAACTGAATGGCGGAGAGCTGAGTGGCTGTAATTGGAATGGCAGGCACCCTTCACCTCCCTCTCCAGCCTGCACACCGAGGGAATAAAAGCTGTAGCGCAGTTACGTTCTGCCGCTCACTTGACTGGACGACGTCACTTGTTCAAGATCAAGGTTGTACTAGTCTCAAGGCTGCACCACCTGGTAAAATGTCAGTTGCATTGAACAGTGTGCTTATCAGTGATGCTGTCGATCCTTCCTGTGTCCAGCTGCTGGAAAAACACGGCATCAAAGTCACCTGCAAATACAAGCTGCCCAAGGAACAACTTCTGCAAGAAATCAAGGTAAAAATATCAGTCTTACCACTGTAATAAACATTGGATTTATAGTTCAGAGTACTTCATACATAAGAACACATTTCTACAGACTATATTTATTGTTAACTGAGATAAACATTAATTAAAAATGAAGTACTCTATTTCGCAGTAAATAAAAGAATACAATCTACGTTAGCGATTGTCAGATGTTTACACCCCGTATGGTTCAGAAACTCCATTATTTGCTTCCATTACACCGGAAGAAAGAATGCGAAAAAATGACAATTTTCCGCGAAAAAAAGTTCTAGATTCAAGCCAATGACAAAAAATATCTCGGATATGGTTAACGACACAAAACGTTTTGCTATACGTAAATTGTGGCTTTTAACGTGCTCTACAATTTTATAGTAAGATGTCATTCTCCTACAGTTTATCATTTACACAAGTCACTTTAGAGTGAAAAGATCTTCTCAGGCTATTCCCAGAAAATTCAGGATGTACATTTTTATTTGTCATAAACATATTGTGTTTTAATCAAAATCGTCACGTTATTTTTGAGAAAAAACAAAAATATCGAAACTTTTTAAAGTAAAGGCTATTTTGAAAAGGCTAGTTTTTGTGTCGTACCTAGACACTGCAGTTAAATTCAAATTCGTGTTCATCGAACTGTTTGTTTTTGTGTTATGCCGTACGCATACACGTGCACACATATGTACACACGGGTCTTGAGAAAAAACAGTGTTTTGAGCCCAGGGGCCTTAAAAAGATGTATTTGTGGTGAAATCTCGACTGCGAAGTGATTACTTCCTTTAAAGGCAAAATTGCGTGCTTACTACATGCAGCACTACAAAATCAGCTGTTTGAACAAGTTCGACACATATCAGTCAAAAAATTCTCGAAGCATGTATACGGTTAAATGGGGCTATGGAAATATTCTTAATAGGGATGGATGAATACCAGTTTTTCTCGATATCGTCATTTTTACTTCTAGTTTCAATACATAATAGAATGTTGGGAGAACTGTGTAATACCAATAAAATTAAAAATTTAATGAGACAGAACTTAAAACCATCAGTGTTCTTATTTTTAAACTCTACATTAGACATTTAAAACTAAAGCAGTCCACTTAAGTGAGTTTTTGTTAAAAGAATACTAGCAGTTTCGCCCTTTCGGGGTAAAATCTACTTTTTCTGTCACATATGAATCCCGCTGTGCTAAATAGTCTTTCAGAGAAAACTTGCAGGTGGAATACTCAAATTTAGCGGCTAATTTTAGTTTTGGAAACTATGGATTTGTTTTCCAGTAATCCAGTGTACTAGAAAGAGGAGGTGACAAATCGTTCAGAATGCAGTGATTTCTTCTTGGGAACTGGTTACTTGCAGTGATTATTTTCTTGCATAATGTTTGTAATGTTCTAGTTAGGGCAATAATATAAAATAACAAGAGCAGTATCACCACCGAAGTATGGAGAAAGTACCGAGCGAGTTTTATGAAGTATCTTATCGAGGTAGGGCAAGAATTGAGGACCCATCAGTAATTCTAAACATTTTCATTTTGTACCCTCGGTGACTTCATATGTTTAGGTGCAATCACCACGCAGATATAAAATTGGATTATAAAGAAAATGTTTCTATACATTTCTGATTTGGATAATTGAAGTACAAGTTGGACCAATCGAGAAAAAAAAAAATCCGATGGGTTAATATACATATGGAGTTTCTTTAGCCTTTGTTTGTTTCATGTACTACTTTATTAACTATTCTTACAAAACCGTATTTTTCTATTTACCTTGTGTTAATCGTAATAAACCTTTAAGAAATAGTTCTCATTATACATTTCATTGAAGCACAAGAGGATGTGGGAAACCGAAGTGATAGTCAAATGTTTAAACGCGTGTTGCCACATGCTAAACATAAAATTACATACTCTTTGCATACATCGAGAAAAACAGCTGAACGGCGAGGCCACTAAAATGAAACATGCAAATCAATAACAGTGGATATCTCAGAAACGACTGGTGCTATAACATGATTATCTAAAAAAAAAGTGTTTAAAATGGATTTAATTGCTTTTATGTGTAAAATTTTGTCTATATATAATGGTTTACCAATAACACGACATTCCATGCCATCGAGATGATTGTGCAGACGCCACTTTTCCAACAAAATCAAGATATATCTATACTTTGTCAGTGAAAATCTTACATATATACAAATTAAATCAAAATCATAGGTATTTTTTTTAGAAAACAAGATGGAGAAACAATTTCATGTAAAACGTAGTTTGGTCAGGGGATTTTTTGACAGTTTTATTCTCTAATTTGGAAAGTTGCTTTAAACACGCACGATCTTTTTATAGTAAAAATATATTTGGAGGGGAGGAGGTTATGGTTCAGAAAGTGCACTTTCCGTGATAGGTATGGACGTGATGAATATATATGAAATGCGACCATTGTTGTTTGTCGGAGAAGCTCCGTTACTGATGTAAACTGACTCTTAATATATAATTAGCCTTACAAAGAGCCACAGGGTTCTGTGTTTTCTAGATTTAACCCAAGGTTAGACTTGGATTTGGTGTGCGTGTGTGTGAACTGATGTCTCTAATTACATATGACGTATGTCGCAGCAGCGGCCGAAATACCAGTTCTCCAGTGTAAGCTGTTTCTCTAGAGTTTGTCGTCCCTCAAGCAAGACATGGGAAATCTTGGGGAGTTGACTTCAGGTCATCTATGATAACATAAACCGTGAGTCACTGATGGTCAGGTAAATACAGTCTGACACAGTTGGAGTGTACGAGGAAAGGGGGCAGATTTGCACTTTAAGTCTAGTTCAACTTATTTCCTTTTATTCCTACTTATGTTTAGAAATTCCTGTGTGTTTACATTTCGACTACACAGGTGTGATGTATGATTAATGAGCGCC
The DNA here is from genome assembly GCA_030765055.1 of Mantis religiosa. Taxonomy (NCBI): domain Eukaryota; kingdom Metazoa; phylum Arthropoda; class Insecta; order Mantodea; family Mantidae; genus Mantis; species Mantis religiosa. Next base: position 104,581,233 of record CM060956.1, on the reverse strand, counting down.
CAAGTGAATTTGGTCCCTAGGAGTCTTAGAACAATAGAAAACCAGGTAACTAATCCCAATGGAGCTTTTCCTTTGGTGTATACGTTTTATGAGGCAGACAGCTCGCTATAAAAAGGACTAAATGGGCTAATGTAAAGCTGTTAATGCTTTTGAAGCGAAAAATATAACCAATTAATCATAATTCTGATCTTGATATTAATTTTTCATTTGTCCTAATGATACTTTAATATTAATACCAGCGTGTATGCTTTTGTTGCTGAAAATAATGTTAGTTTGCAATGCAAGATCTGAAATACTGCAAATAAATCTTGATGGAATTCTCCACCAAGATTGGCAAACGAAGAAGCTCGCCTAAGTTAGGCACTTAGTTCTGAAATGTTGCTATGTTACACAATACCTATAAGAGTCCGAACAAATGGACTGGGGGCTTTGAAGTAACTCATGCCTCACATTGGGCTATTGTGTTCCCTGTCAGGTAGGAATATTTTTCTCCCTTAAGAATAAGAAGAAAAAATTCTGTTTTGCACGTATTTTTGCTGGTACATCAAATATTCCCCTCCCCTTTCTCCTTGTTGATTGCAACAATTAACTTATAGGTTTCTGTGAAAAGAAGGCATCCCGGACACCTACATTCTTCTCTCTTCTTTTCTCTTGGTCCACAGATGATCTTTTAGTGTATTCCGCCTGTCCACTAACATACGATATTCTTCCAGTGCATGCTTTAGCAAAAAATTCCTTGTCGTTCAAAGAACTTAACCTTTTTGTCTTATCTGTTTCAGTTACTTTACTTACCCATTGTATCCAAAACGCTTTAGTGCTTATTCTGACTGCATATTTCACACATAATTTTTCTGTAATTCATATTTCGAGTGTCTGCATGCGGCATAAGATGTCATATGTAAACTAGAAATGTTCATATTTGGCGTGACTTTCAAAACGAGGGAAGCTCCAAATAATAATTTTCATTAAAATAAGAGAGATTAACGACTCAAAGAACTAAGGCTACTCTTTAGTACTCTTTCTATTGTTCAGTAACACTTAGGCCCAGTAGCGAGGTGTGACTTTCAAAGCAAGGGAAGCTCCAAATAATTTTCATTAAAATAACAGAATAATAACTCAAAGAACTAAGGCTACTCTTCAGTACCCTTTCTGTTGTACTGTCACGCGTAGGTCCAGTAGTAAGGCGTGACTTTCAAAGTGAGGGAAGCTCCAAATAATAATTTTCATTAAAATAAGAGAGAATAATGACTCAAAGAACTAAGGCTACTCTTTAGTACTCTTTCTATTGTACAGTCGCACGTAGGTTCAGTGGCGAGGTGTAACTTTCAAAGTGAGGGAAGCTCTAAATAATAATTTTCACTAAAATGAGAGAGAATAATGACTGAAAGAACTAAGACTACTCTGTAGTACTCTTTCTATTGTATAGTCACAAGTAGGCCCTTCTTGTATTGCAAGACTCTTACACTACAAGCATATTCCTGCTTTCCCTCTCTACTCAGATGTTCCAATTTTTCCTAGAGCTGGCCAACACCGCGTGAATTGTTCAGCCTAAAATGGAGAAAGCTTACAATTCACATGCTTTTGCTAATAAATTAAAACTTCACAACAATTTCCTAGTTGTCAGCACTAAATACCAATCTATGTAAAATACCATTGCTAATGCTATTAAAATATACATACGCTGTATTTAAAAGCTCCACATAAAACAAAAATATAAACTTTTCTTCACACGCTACAGAGACTCCACATGACAAAATCTATCAGTGCTTCCTATCGAAGAGTCACGATTGCTTCCGGAAACCTACAGAGTATATTATTCAAGGTTACGAATGCGTAGATACAGAAATGTTCAGTATTGAATGAGCTCGCGGAACTGGTCAATCGAATCTAAGCAGCTGTTAAAATTGCCCGCAGCATCGCGGAATTTCGCGATAAATATTGAAAATGTATCCAGAGCAAATAAAATATTCTTTGGTATAAATGTTCTTGTTTTTACCTGAAATTCATAGGGGAACGGTGCTTCCAGTGCTTCATTGCACACTTCGCCACTGATTGTTGTATTACTTTCATTAATGTCTATGTGTTCTCCCTTAATTCGTGTATTCTGAGTTTCAGTACTTTGGTAATGTGGAGAAAAGCGCTGAGGGAGCCACCATATGTATATTTTGACTGCATTTGCGGGAATCCAAACCAATAGACAGCCAGTCCTATCTTTTACTTTCTGGATTACTTTATTAACTGAAAAGTTTGTTACCGAGATTTCTTCGGAAATACAGATTTGGAGCGCTCTTTCAGAAACAAAATTTCGCATAAATACAAAAGCTATGTAGATCTTGAAGAATACTCACAACCCTAAACTAATATTTACAAGAGTTACTTTTTATTTTCTCAAAATAGGTGTAATGCTTTAAATTAAAATACCGAATGTTTAAAACGTTTGCATGACCAATGTAATGTATAACTAGAGTCGTGCAGTTCTCTTAATTCTGAATGTATTTGATGTAACTTTTAAACCATAAGGGACAAAAACTTATTGGAAAAAAAAAATACCGAAAGACCCAAAAAGCTGTTTACCGGCTGCGCGGTGTTTTGCTTGTCCGCACCCTTGGCCGCTCGTTGCCGTCTGACGCTAACATAGAAAGGCGCGGATGAAACCACGCAACTACTTTTAAAAGCTTTACTTACCCGTATTATTAAAGGAGAACCTGAGACTTGTCACCGCCGTTGTCCATACATGTTTGGTATCCCATCACTCGCCGTATTATTTGTTTTCCACATAGATATGAATTGCAGTAGTCGTAGGTAATCGTATCTCTGATATTTCAGAGTATGGTAGCTATAGCAACCGAATTACGTCTTGAAAAGTTTTAACAGTTCTGAATATCTGCCTTAACTCATATTTACAGACATTCACAGACGTTCACAATTTATACTTAAACTGCAATTAAATTGTACTAGAATTAATGTTCGCCATAAAACATAACGACTCAATCTTTGAGGGTAAGGCAGTATGTGTACGTAATCATTGCTAATGATATGCAGTACTTTCTAAAGTGCCGTTGAATTAAAGATGTTGAATTTTTATGGACAGCCAGACATCTTGGAGTAACGTGGCACCGTCATTTGTGCACCTCCATAAGTCTGTATACTTCCTGAAGAAAGCTTTCCGACTGTTACTCAATGGGGTAACGATACAAGCCTAATGTTGCCTCTTTCTATTGACGAATAGTATGCAAGAATATAAGCAAAAAAGAAAGAATGGTAGGAAAAAGTGGGGGAAAAGTTAAAATAGGTTATAGAGGGAAAGGATGGGGAAAAAAATATGGGAAGCAGTAAGAGGTGTAGTCAGGAAAGAGGAGGCAAAAAATGAGATTAAAGCAAACGAATGGCAGAGATATTTCAGGGAACTGATCGTAGAGGGAAAAATATTAAAATTAGAAATAAGAGATTTGGGAACAATAGAAATAGCAAATGAAGATCTAGATAGGCAATTCACAATGCAAGAGGTGTATCAACAATTAAAATCTATAAAAACAAGAAGGCAGTAGGACTCGACGGTATACCAGGGGAATTTTGGAAAGTGTATGGGGAAACAAAAAAAAAAAAAAAAAAAAAAAAGAGGGGGGGGGGCTTAGAAGTAATGACAAAGGTGCTAAACAAGATAAAAGAAAGTGATGACATGCCAGAAAGCTGGAAAATAAGCATGATTGTGCCTATTTATAAGGGGAAGGGAGGTGCAAATAAACCAGAAAACTACCGGGGAATAAGTCTGTTATCTTTATTAGGAAAAATATACACAGGAATATTAGCAGAAAGGCAAAGAATATGGGTACAACAAGAAAGGAAGCTGTCTGAATATCAAGCAGGCTTCAGGAAAGGAAAACGAACAATAGCCTGTTAATAATAAAGACTATAATAGACAAATACCTCAGGAAGAAGAGAGGAAGGGTGTATATGTTCTTTGAGGATTTTGAAAGATTTTGATACGATAAACAGAAAAGCTTTAGTTTGGAAATTGAGGATGAAAGGGATAAGTATGAAGGGTTGAAGTTTTGCATAAGGTGGAGAAAAAATGTAATTACAGAGACGACGGAACAAAAAAAAAAGGTCTAAGACAAGGATGCAAAATGAGTCCAATTTTATTTAACTTATTTATAGATGAGATAGTAGACAAGGTTAAAGAAAGAAATCAGCACTGTCCGGTAACAGCAAACAAAGAAATTCCTGGACTGCTGTATGCCGATGACTTAATGGTAGGATCTATAACGGTAGTAGGATAGTAGAAGGCAATAAATGAAATCCAGGAGTTAAAAAAAAAATGAAAAAAGTGGGTACTAAATGGCAAAAGGGTAGAAGTAGTCAATGAATTTGAATACTGTAACAGTAGTTTTGGGTTATGTTTGGAGGAGGTATGAAAAGTTTATAGATTTATAAAAAAATGATTATGTAAATTTATTTAGTAATTTAAATAAGTAAAAATTATGTAATTTCGTGATTGGCCGTAGTAATAATTGTATGACGTAATGCTGTGACGTGGAATTAAATCGGCCAATCACAAAATAGAGATAGGAGTAACGATAGTTACGAAAAATCAATAATCTTGATAGAGATGTTTTGTAATGGTGAGTGTGATGAATAGTGGTGCAAGATCAAGAACATTTAAGTAATAGTTTGATTCTGATTAAATATAACAAAGTGAGAATTTATCGATATGTAGGAAGTGACTGGGAAAGGAAGTTCAAGTAAAATGTAATCTAAATAATACAATTAAATAGATCCAAAATTTGACTTCTCTGAAACTTTATTCCGAACCACGCCTTGAAACCAAGATTCTCATGACTGTTATTCAATCAAGCACAATCATCAAGAAACAAATCAAAATACAACGAATTAACCCTGTTATTTCTGGCTTCTCGACGTGGATCTTCGAAAAGTCAACGTGCATCCCATCTCAAACATAGAAATCCCGCACCAAATTGCGCCCGAACGTGTGGCTGATTAAAATGGAGACAAATTAACGACGAATAGTCCCAAATTCCTGTCCCAGTACTTAGGAGTGAGGTTGAATAATAATGGAAAGCGGGGAGCGCACAGGAGAAAAATTGAAGCAAAAGGAAGGGTGGTATTAAATGGGATAAGAAGAATATGCAAATATAAGCTAGAAATGACAACCGAATGTAGAAAGAATGTACGAAGCACTAGTTGCATCCAAAATGTATACAGTGGAGATCTGGGGGGGGGGGGGGGGGCACAGAGGTAAACAAATCGGTGGACCAAAACTACAGAAGGTTTTGTAAAGAGCTACTAGGCTTACCAAGATCAGCATCTAGGGAAGTAGCTTTAGTAGAATTAGGAACGACAAGAAGAAATGGAGTAATATGGAAAGAATAATACAATTTTGGTATAGGTGTTTGGTCAAAGAAGAAGGGGAAATTATGCATGAGACAGCAAAAAAAGATTAGAGAACTCAAATAGTTGGTGGCAAGAGATAGGAGGAATTATGGAAAAAATAGGAATGGGTGATATATGGAGATTAGAGGAAAGGAATACATGCGTTGTGGGTAAATTAGTAAAATGCAGAATAGAAGATATAGAAAGATACAGAAAGCCCTTATCCTGAAAGATGAATGTCTGGTAACTCTAAACTCTATGTACCCTGTACTCATTTGAATCTCATTTCATTCAACATCCGATATGACTTAACGTTGGAGGTTTTCTCTTATCCTGAAAGATGAATGTCTGGTAACTCTAAACTCTATGTACCCTGTACTCATTTGAATCTCATTTCATTCAACATCCGATATGACTTAACGTTGGAGGTTTTCTCTTATCCTGAAAGATGAATGTCTGGTAACTCTGAGCTCTATATACCTTGTACTCATTTGTACATCATTTCATTCATCGTCCGATATGACTTAACGTTGGAGGTTTTCCCTTATCCTGAAATAAGAATGTCTGGTAACTCCAAGCTCTATGTACCCTGTACTCATTTGAACATCATTTCATTTATCGTCCGATATGACTTAACGTTGGAGGTTTTCCCTTATCCTGAAATAAGAATGTCTGGTAACTCCAAGCTCTATGTACCCTGTACTCATTTGAACATCATTTCATTCATCGTCCGATATGACTTAACGTTGGAGGTTTTCCCTTATCCTGAAATAAGAATGTCTGGTAACTCCAAGCTCTATGTACCCTGTACTCATTTGAACATCATTTCATTTATCGTCCGATATGACTTAACGTTGGAGGTTTTCCCTTATCCTGAAATAAGAATGTCTGGTAACTCCAAGCTCTATGTACCCTGTACTCATTTGAACATCATTTCATTTATCGTCCGATATGACTTAACGTTGGAGGTTTTCCCTTATCCTGAAATAAGAATGTCTGGTAACTCCAAGCTCTATGTACCCTGTACTCATTTGCACATCATTTCATTTATCGTCCGATATGACTTAACGTTGGAGGCTTTCTCTTATCCTGAAAGATGAATGTCTGGTAACTCTAAGCTCTATGTAACCTGTACTCATTTGAACATCATTTCATTCATCGTCCGATATGACTTAACGTTGGAGGCTTTCTCTTATCCTGAAAGATGAATGTCTGGTAACTCTAAGCTCTATGTAACCTGTACTCATTTGAACATCATTTCATTCATCGTCCGATATGACTTAACGTTGGAGGCTTTCTCTTATCCTGAAAGATGAATGTCTGGTAACTCTAAGCTCTATGTAACCTGTACTCATTTGAACATCATTTCATTCATCGTCCGATATGACTTAACGTTGGAGGCTTTCTCTTATCCTGAAAGATGAATGTCTGGTAACTCTAAGCTCTATGTACCCTGTACTCATTTGAACATCATTTCATTCATCGTCCGATATGACTTAACGTTGGAGGCTTTCTCTTATCCTGAAAGATGAATGTCTGGTAACTCTAAGCTCTATGTAACCTGTACTCATTTGAACATCATTTCATTCATCGTCCGATATGACTTAACGTTGGAGGCTTTCTCTTATCCTGAAAGATGAATGTCTGGTAACTCTAAGCTCTATGTAACCTGTACTCATTTGAACATCATTTCATTCATCGTCCGATATGACTTAACGTTGGAGGCTTTCTCTTATCCTGAAAGATGAATGTCTGGTAACTCTAAGCTCTATGTAACCTGTACTCATTTGAACATAATTTCATTCATCTTCCGATATGACTTAACGTTGGAGGCTTTCTCTTATCCTTAAAGATGAATGTCTGGTAACTCTGAGCTCTATGTACCCTGTACACATTTGAACATCATTTCATTCATCGTCCGATATGACTTAACGTTGGAGGTTTTCTCTTATCCTGAAAGACGAATGTCTGGTAACTCCAAGCTCTATGTACCCTGTACTCATTTGAACATCATTTCATTCATCATCCGATATGACTTGCTTTGGATACAAATTACTTGATTCAGTATCAACTGAAACAAACCGGCAAATCTAAATATTAATAAACTAATAGTTGTTTAGGTTTTATAGTAAAATACTTTGTCCTAAAAGTGGTAAAGTTATGTCACTTGTGATATATTTTAATACTTAATTCATTTCATACTTGATTGTATGTTCGTGTTTGTTTAGATTTCCTGACAAAACAGGGTATTCGTTGGCTATAATAAATGGATAATTACGTGTAGCGCATGAGTTGGTAGCAGGCTGGTATAACGAAGTGACCATGATTCAGATATGGCTTTGACCGCTTCAAGGTAAATTGCTCTGTAATTTGAGTGCAGGAACCTAGCAAGTTGCCTCACCAGATATTTTTTAATCATCAGTCGCGTCATACATAATTGTTCCCTTTCCAATCATGTTTATAAAGGTTTTTGAACATTGATTTTTCGAATTAGGCATGATGAAAGTTCTCAGGGTCTTCTGTTATCCTCAGGGTAACTTTTAAAGCCAGGATTACGATATCCTTTATTTAAGGTGATGGAAGTAACGTGGTTAAGAAATACTTCTAACTAGAGGTCTAATTAATACGCACTTAACTCGATGACCTTGACTGCTATTGCTTCTCGTTGATTGGTTCTAATTACCAGGACCCTTTGCTATTTTTATCGTGCGATACGATTTACCCTATAAAATTACTTCAAATTCACAAGTTTAGTATTAAAGCACATTATGTCACAGTTTCACCTTAAAGCCACTTTATTGCTGAAACTAAAACGTCTACAGAAATTGCTATATTACAAGTTTCGTTATGGGTACAAGGTGGCTGTGAGTATTACGTGAGGTTAAAGTCTAATAGGTAGATCACTATATGCTGACCTTGAAATGGCATATTCCTTCCATAATATTGCATAAAACAACTGAATGATGAAAATGGATAATCCAATAAAAGTTTAAATACTGGTGAGAAAATAAGAAGTTTGGAAACATTTTACAGTAACGGTGGTTTAATGGGGAAGATGTTTTTTTTTTTTTTTTTTTTGTATCTTTGTGTTGTATCCTTGAAGGTCTGGTAGTTTTATGACCTGCTGGTTTTTTCATTTATAATGCGCACGCGCATACTGACCTGTTTTCAAAATGCCTAAGTTTTACGAGGGTCAAAAACGACTATTTCCGGTGAAATCTCTCACATTTGATTAGAATTAGGGATTTTTGTTGTTGTAATTTACGTCCTCCAACGTTGTCATATCGGACGATGAATGGAATGGGGGAAATGATGCTCGAATGACCCCAGGGTCCATAGAGCTTTGAGCTACCCGACGTTCGTCTTTATGGATAAGGGAAAACCCTGGAAAAACCTTATCTAGGTAACTCACACTGACCGAGATTCGAACTCGGAACCTCTTGAACGTGAGGCAGACATGCTACCACCACGCTACCGAGGTGGGCGTAGAATGTTGAGAGAACTGCGTAATACCAATAAAATTAAAAAGTGTGCATATTGCCGCGGCAACGGGTATAAAAGTTTCGGCGCAAATAGATAACAGACGGATAGTGTTTCACGGTAATAAAGAGCTTGCATAAGCAGTTAAAGATAGCGCGAGATAAATGTAATTCTATGTCCTCCAACATTAAGTCATATCGGACGGTGAATGACATGGGTGAAATAATACTCAAATGTGTCCAGGGTCCTTGCAGCTTAGAGCTACCCGACGTTCGTCTTTATGGCCAAGGGAAAACCCTGGAAAAAACCTTATCCAGGTAACTCACCCTGACCGACATTCGAACTCGTGACCTCTTAAACGTGAGGCAGACATGCTACCATCTACGCTACCGAGGCGGGCTCGCGCGAGATAAAGGTCTGCCGAAACAGAGATAAATGGACATTTCTGGTGACGTCTGGTTGATAGAGATTATTCGGTTTCTTTATTGTTCCGGAAATATCTATAATTTATCAATGAGGTATTTAAGAAGGCGACGACTCGCCAAGAGTCAGTCGCGAGAGTCATAAACAGTAAGCAGTAAACAACTGTAGAGTGTTACGGGAGCTAATGTAATCAGAACGCGTTTGTTATTGTCATCGACCTTGGTAGACTGTGTGTGACGTAATGTTGTTACGTGAGAATTGAACAGTGTATTTCTACGGAAATAAAGAATATTTGGGATATCTGCAACTCGGACTTTTAATTTTAGGAACCCACAAAGTCACAATATTTAATGAGATAAATCTTAAAACCATCAGTGTTCTTACTTTTAAACTCTACATTAGATACTTGAAAGCAAAACTATCCACTTTTATAAGTTTTGTTCACTTCGTCTACTTCTTTTTCTGTCACATGTGAGTCCTGCTGTTCTAAATAGTCTTTCACAGAAAACTGTTGCAGGTGGAATACACAAATATTTAACGGTTAACATTTTTCTAGTTCTGGAAATTTTGAATTTCTTTTCCAGTAATGCAGTGTACTAGAAAGAGGAGGTAACAAATCGTCGTTGAGATATGCAGTGATTTCTTCTTGGGAACTGTTAACTGACAGTTGACACACGATTATTTTCTTGTATAATGTTGCTGTACAGGTACCATATTCCTCACAATTTATCGAGCGTTGCAATGTTCTACTTGCGGCAATAATATTTTGTGATTTTAAAATAAAATAACCATTGCAGAATCAGCACTGAAATAAAAAGTACCGAGCTAATTTTCTGAAGTATCGTTCGATCTCGGTACCATGCAGGTATCGTGAGTATCGAGATATCGCAAGTATCGGCTACTCATCCCTAATTAGATTGCATTAAAAATCTGGGAAATAAAAATGCTGCAACAAAATCAATAGTCAAAGATGCATTGAACGCATTCTAATAATCAAATAAGACTACATTGCAATTAGAATGCATTCGTTATTTTGTTAGAATATTAACTCAATTCTGTGAGCCGATCTTTCGCTTGCAGATGAAAACTCGTCACATAAAACACGCAGATAGCAACTTTAAGGTCAGTGGGTGTATGCCAGCTAACAAGCCAGGCTGGCAAGAAAGGATTTCCGGTCGCGTCCCATAATGCATCTTGTCAAGTTTTTGCTCACGCAGCAATGCAGTCTGCAGTTCAGGCTACATAACCTGCATACCTAAATTTGAATTGTTTTGGAAACAAAACTGATGAGATTTTTACAATACTTTCTTAATAGATCAAAATGTTCTATAGATAAGGGATTGAGGGAGATGTAAGGGCCTTACAATGACATTAAAATTGTAATGACGCTGACAAGCCTGTACATCTACAAAACAATTTTATATATGATAAAATACATCCCATTGCAAACAAATTCGGACATTCATAACCACAACACAAGAAACAAGAATAATTTCGCTACTATGATGTGTGTATGTGTGACAAGTTGCCTAGTTACATGGGAGCCAAGCTATATAACAAACTCCCAGCAGAAGTTAAAGTGTCTAGTAACTTAACAAAATTCAAATTTTTCTTGAAATCATATTTAATTAATAATGTTTTTTATTCACTTGATGAATTTCTAAACTAAGACTACAGCTTCAGAATTTATCGTTTGAGTGCTAGTTTCTTGTTTTACAATACTTATGACTAAAACCTAGACATTGTATTAGGTGTACAAGACATTATACATTTAGAATAATATCACCTAAGTTTTAGTTTCTTCTAATATCTGTATATATATCAAAATATACAGCAACTGAAATTGTATATAATTGACAACTTGCCCGTTTTCAACAATGCTTGTAAAAGTATTATTATTATTATTATTATTATTATTATTATTATTATTATTATTATTATTATTATTATTATTATTATTATTATTATTATTATTATTATTATTATTATTATTATTATTATTATTATTATTATTATTATTATTATTATTATTATTATTATTATTATTATTATTATTATTATTATTATTATTATTATTATTATTATTATTATTATTATTATTATTATTACTGTTGTTGTTAGTGTGTATGGATTTATTAAAGCAAGTTAGTATTCTATTTATATCACACAACCTGTATAGCTGTGTTCTTAAACTGTATAAATTCATATGACGCGGTTCTTTTGTGTATTTAACACTATACTGAACTGAAAAAAAAAAAATAAAAAAAAAATAAATATTTTATCTTACTTTAAATATATTAGTAATGGTAAAACCATAAACATTCAAAAGTTGATCTTTTCTCAAAACTCTTTTATACAAGGTAGAAAGACGCAATTAAGCATTTATTGCTGTCCATAAATTATATGAACATTAAATTTTTCATACCAACTTAAAAAATGGACAAACAAAATTAAACAAAAGACTGCCTGCAATGTAGGAGACGTCGACATGTTATTGTGACCTGAACCTGACGAAAAGCCTTTGTTTCCCTACGTTTAATTTTCTATTACTTAAAAAGGAAGAAGCAATTCAGTACAAAATTTCACTGAAAAGTTTTTATGGCGATTAAATGTAAAAAATATTCATTGAGAAGCTGGATGAAAAGCAAATTCAAATGACATTTGAACAGCGTAAAAGTATCTTCTTATTTTAAGGTTACAAAGCAGCAATTTTAAAGTAACTCTCGTCCTACATAGTGGACCAATAATATAAGTAGTATTTTTGGAGAATATAATAGAAATAATCAAGAGTTAAGGCAGGTTGCAGCATAAGAGATTAAAGTCGCAAATACATTTTATAGGAATTTTAGACATTCATTAATTTACATAAACCTAAAGAGGGCAAATATCCCTATAGATTATATCATACCAAATTTAAAAATTAAGTCATATATGTTTAAATTCATATTGGTCACTTTTTGCCCGCCTCTGTAGCGTAGATGGTAGCGTCTCCACCTCGCCTTCAAGAGGCCCCGAGTTCGAATCACGGTCAGGATGAGTTATCTGGATAAGGTTTCTTTCAGGGTTATCCGCTTATCCTGTAACACGAATGTCTGTTATATCTAAGATCTATGTATCCTGTACTCATTTGAACATTTCATTCATATTCCGATATGACTTAACGTTGGTTTTCCTTATCCTGAAAGATGAATGTCTGGTAACTCAAATCTCTCTGTACCCTGTACTCATTTGAACATAATTTCATTCATCGTCCGATATGACTTAACGTTGGAGTTTTTCTCTTATCCTGAAATATGTACGTCTGGTAACTCTAAACTCTATGTGCCCTATAATCATTTGAACATCATTTCATTCATCGTCCGATATGACTTAAGGTTGGAGGTTTTCTCTTATCCTGAAAGATGAATGTCTGGTAACTCTAGGCTCTATGTACCCTGTACTCATTTGAACATCATTTCATTCATGGTCCGATATGACTTAACGTTGGAGGTTTTACCTTATCCTGAAAGATAATGTCTGGTAACTCTAAGCTCTATGTACCCTGTACTCATTTGAACATCGTTTCATTCATCGTCCGATATGACTTAACGTTGGAGGTTTTACCTTATCCTGAAAGATAAATCTCTGGTAACTCTAAGCTCTATGTACCTTGTACTCATTTGAATAACATTTCATTCATCGTCCGATATGAGTTAAGTTTGGAGGACATAAATGAAAAAAGCCAAATATTTTTGTCATTGCCAGTGAGTGTTTAATGACTAAATAGAAGGAGAAAATGCCAAACACATCAGAAATATTTTATTGAGAAAAACGCATTAAATATTTATATAACTGTTCAGATTACAAGAATATCTAAGCAAAGCCCATTGTGAAATCGAGTTTTTATTTATTTGAGTATTTTAATCGCTGGGGTGTTCTTTATTGGAGGAACGTCCGTTTAATTTTGCTCGTTGGCCTCTTTACTTGGCTTGAGGTTCTTTTACGTCGTAAATTTACAGCACTGGTTACCGACTTTACTTCCCTTCCGAAGGGAACTGCGACCTTAGATACCAGAGGCCAGCAAGTTACTTCTAGACGACGAAAATTCAATGTGACTATATTCATTTAAAGCTTACGGAGCACAGACCTTTCGCTTTTCCCGCGTTCTTTCTGGATTCCTCCACTATTGGTTGCCGTTGTGCGCAGGGGCTGTTTGGTGTGCTGTTAGTGCTAGACGCTCAATCTGTGCAATATTCTAGGAGCAGGCTGTAAAATACAGAGAGGTACCAAATGACATTTTATCATAAACTGACAGAAGACAAATCATGGTTTCAATAAGATTCTGCTACTTCCCATACAGCAGAGGAGTTCATGAATAACATTAGGGAAGTGTTTGAAGATAGTGATTAGTGTTGTGTATAGCAGACAAACTACTAGCAGACCACACAGGCGGGTAAATCCTTTAAAGAGTGGGCTTTCGAGCCAACTAATTTTTTCTTAACCTCCAAATAAATTCAGCAAAGAAAATCATTTTTTGCATAATTCTTGAACTGGAAATGAGATTTCTCAGAAACATAGGACAATTATACAGATAATTATAAGAGAAATATGGGTTTAGTGGAAACGGTTCCGTATTATTAATGCTATGTAGCAAGTTAAAAACATTCATGTGGGAATCTGAAGGTTGAAGTATGTGCAGAGAACCAGCATCGAACTCGAGCCTAGTTGCCATGTGCAGGAAGCTGAACCTGACCTACCTGGAGAGGAACCGGTTAGGGGACAGGTTGTTTACTGCATTCAGTTTCCAGCATAACCTTGTAGTTGTTGATTCATTTCTGGCAGCTTTTCCAGTTACATAACTTTGGCAAGTATCGCAGTTGAGAACATCACAATCTGCATGTCCTCAATGGGGAGTCTATCGTAGTAGCTCTTCATTGGGTGAATGTCTGGTTTAGAGAACGAAAAGGGGCACTACACGTACCAGCAAGACACAGAAAGTAAATAAAATAAAATAGTTTTAACACGCGTGTAGTTGTGACATTGGAGATTCGCTTCTAAAATGGTGATCAATCTGGGTCAAGGAAAACAGAACGCATGTGCGTATAAATCTGGCAACAGCAAAAAATCCTGATGCGTTAAACCTTCATGATTTTCTCTGTCCTTGTAATATAATTCTGTTTTACGTGTTCATATAAAAAGCAACCCTAACAAGATTAAAAAAAAAAATCTCCCGGGCATGATCCGATGTCAGACATTATGTTGAACTTGAAGCTTTCGCCCTGAAGACTTCTCAAGCTTTCCCATACTGACGTACTGCCATATATGTAGGTCTAATCAATGGCGTGTAGATCATTCTCTTAAACTACAAAGCTAATGATGATGATGATGATGATGTTTTAATTGTCTAATACGATGTCTGCAACTCCTGGTAACTTCAAATACATTATTCCAGTGTTTTTTTTTCTTTTTTTTTTTCGAATCCAAAGTTAAGGAAAGATGTCTAACTGCTCAGCAGGAATTGCAACTCCATCGGTTCGAAAACTGTATCTCGTTTGAGGATGTATCAGTTTTGATTTTAGAGTCCATCAGAACTACATTTTCTGCACCAATTATGAATTTCATCACTGAAGTCTTGACTAATAAGTCAACTGTTTCTTCGTTGTTACCCTGGCTGAATACTGCTGTCATCGGCAAACTCGGTTATTGTTAGTTTTCTTGCACTGGGAAGTCGGCGGTGTATGCTATGTACAGAAATGGTCCTAATATACCAGGGATGTTCAATAAAGAATGATCACAATTTTTTTTTGATAACTTACCTTACCCTCATAATTTTGATAGTCCTTCTCAAAATAGTGTCCCCTGAATGCGATACACTTGTTCCAGCGTTTCTGCCAGTCTTCAAAGACATGCTCGAAACCATTTTTTGAGAGATCCTTCAAAATTGCCTCCGCAACCTTCACCACTTCTTCTGATGATGGATAATGCCTCCCACGAAGGCGTTTCTTCAAGTTAGGGAATGGAGAAAAGTCACATGGGGATAAATCCGGACTAGAGAGAGGGTGAGGGATGCACTTTACGCAGCAACATTGGCAATATGCGGCCGCGCATTATCGTGGTGTAGCATCCAGCCTGCTTCACGGAAATGTGGTCTTTTGCGCCTGATATGGACTTGCAATGTTTTCAAGACATTCCTGTAGTATTGTCCAGTTACTGATGTGTGTGCAGGTACAACATGCTGATAACCCATTCCATGAATATCAAAGAATGAGATGACCATACATTTCCCAGCAGAAGCAACCGCTTTTGTTTTTTTGATGGGGTTGGAGATTTCCACACTGAGCTTTGCTGTTTGCTCTCAGGATCAAAATGATGTAGCCAAGTTTCATCAGCGGTGATTACGCTTGAAACAAACTCCGGATCTTCCTCTAACATCAACTTTAACTGCATGTTACCTCCATTGCAGTGGTAGGTATACTGAACATGTCTGAACTTACCTGGTTCTCACAGGCGAAAACCAGGAGTACCAACAATGAAACTACTACGGCGTGTTTGTTTCACATTAAGCTAACAGAATATAGTAAGATCTAATTTTATTGAGAAAAATCATAACCGTAAAAATTATGATCATTCTTCTCGTACTCCCTTGTGGTACAGCTGTACTGTTCTTTTTTGACAGTTTCTTCATATTTTACAGAAAGTCCGATGGCATAAGTATGACCGAACAAATAGTCTTTCTGTTTGTTGCCAACGTTAGTAAGCATTTCTGAAAAGGTAATTCATCTAATAACTTAACCAGAAAACTCACCCTGACCGAGATTCGAACTCTGGACACGTTGATAATGAGGCAGACACGCTACCACCTACACTACAGATGCTTTTATAGCCGTTGGAAATTTCTACACAGTTAAAGAACGTTCGAGAAGGCGAAACTTTTAGAGGATTTTAGTTATAAGGCGATAACGATTCCAATTATTAATAAAACGAGCGCTCTGATTTTCTGTTTACTTTCGGACTGTCCGGCACATATTTTCCAACGGTTTCGGTCTACAGTCGGTGCGTCTTAACATGAACCAAATCGAGAGCTCGGATCAAATAGGACCAGGACCCATCCGAGTTAACGAATACTCTGGTTATCCAAACAATGACGGCAACACGATAAAGAATGTGTACAACGTCAACGAAATATTTTTAATAGAGTGTAGAAGTGACTAACGGCACATTTTCACCTAAAAACACATAATGTAGTATAATAGCCTATGTATTTGCATTGTACACACTATGGCTACAAACTAGTCAGTAGTAAAAAAGGCTGTGAGCTTCGCTGTCTCAGTTTACTGTATCGCTAATGTATTGTCAATGTTTCGGCTTGACTCTACAAATAAAGCATCAATTTCTCTGTTACTGCTGGTGGGGTTTATAACCACAGCTGGTTAAAGATTGAATATTCTTCATTTTCATTTTCAGTAACACTGCATGATGCAATAATACCTTCCTCTGTAATCGGTTTATAACCTCCATCATTGTCGATGTCTTCTTCATTAACATCGGAATAGCAATTTCTTCCACACTTTTCTTCAATTTTGTTTTCTGACAAGTTATACACACCAGGCCACAACTTTTACCATGAATTTATGAAAGTTTCTCTTTCAACCTGGTCCAAAGCAGGTGAGGTGAGTACAATGTATTCGCCCGCTGGCGAATGTAGTCTGTCTAGTGAACGCGAGTGCAGTTTGCCCCTCAAAGAAAACGGACCCTCCCGCCCACTAATGACCGTCATAAATCTATCCCCACATTCAGAAATGGAACACTGTCGTTGAGGACCAATAGCAACCCTGATTTTCTCGAAGTGACAGTCGCATGTTTACTCCACGTGGAGTCTCAGTTGCCAAAGTTCCAACTTCCAGTTGATCTGTTTCATTACGTGCAGAAATTCGTTGTGTGTCACGATGTGGAGACCGTGGGAGGGAAATGCAGTGGTAAATGCAAATGAAGTAGTAGATAACTTTCAGTCAAGTGAAAATAATCAAAGTGAAGACAGTAGTGTGAATAACTGGGCCGAGTTATATTACTGGAAAAGCCTAAAAAACAAAGTTATAACGGGAACTGTTTCTAAGGAAATTCAAGCGCTTGTTTTGAACACATATAAATATTGCTGACAAATATTCTTGGTAAGGGATCGTGCAATGAACCTGATGATAAATTCTGGGTATTCACAGAAATACAGTAAGAAATATTGTGACGAAAGGAATAACAAAGACGCCGATCAAGTGTGAAAACAAAAGGAAACGTTTCTCTATAGTAGATAATTTCACATGCGATTGAATTCGCCGAGAAATTTATAGATTCTATGCAAAAGGGAGAGCGCCCACCTTAGACGAATTGGTTGCACATTTGCAAGAAATTTGTGATTTTCCTTATGGGCATTGCACTTTGCGCGGTCTCCTAAAGGAGCTGGGTTTCAAATACCGCACTTTTGAATAAGATAAGGGTTGTTATGGAATCAAGTAGAATTGTAGCTTGGCGATATATCGTCAAAACTAAGGACGTTTCGCAGTAATGGACACAAGATTATTTTGGCGAAACCTCGTACGATACCCATGATGTATCGAGTAAGGTGGCAACCTTGCAGAAAGGTGTGAAAGAAGGAGGGCCGGGGTTGTAAAACGATTATAAGGGTTCATCAAAGGCAGCGGCCGACGTGCACACGAGTTAATAAACAGACTCTACCTAATGTAATGTACCTACTGAGAATATGCAATTTATCGTCTGAAAACAAGTCGTTTACTACACTTGACATAATTTTCCTTCAAATTGGGTCCGGATTAACGAGGTTTTATTATAATTATAAGCTTTAGAGTTAAGGTATTTCCGAAGTACTCTTAGTTACTGCTTTATATTTATAAAATTTTAAGTTTTGTTTTTTTCTCCCGTTCCGACCTCTAAAACGTCAAATAACAACCAAGCCTTTAAGGATTTTAGTATCTAGCTTATAGCCATTGTACCTATAACGAAATATATGTATAATAAAAAAATTCCCACAAATGTTTATGTAGTAGGAAAGAAGAGGTTTCGGTAAAAACAGTTAATTTGAAGAACGGGTGAAGAAAGCCATGTGAACGTAACATCTTCTTAGTATGATTTCCTTCCATTGTCATTCGAAACAAACTTGCTCTATCGAAGTGTTCAAGTGACACTCAGCTTCTTTTCTAGTTTTCTAATAGGTTATTCCATCAGGTAAAAAAAACATCTCTCACGTAATTTTTCATTCTTGAACGGTTCCAGAGTGTCTCGTTCGATCTCAGGTGATTGAATGTAAATGGTGTGTACTCTTGGATAACTTATCGGAACATGTTTTACAAACCATGCACGTGCAGTACGTGACCTTGGTTGCTAAGACAACCAGTGTGCCCACATCGTTGGTCATGCCACGATCAACCAACTCCTTTGTTCCTCAGTCTCAGCTGTTCTGTTTTCTGTTTGATAAAACTTGACAGGAAAATGTTACAGAATTCATATTTCATTTGTCATGAAAATATCTTAATCATATTCTATTTTAATTAGGGATGGTTCGATACCAATATTCGATTCTCGATATAGAGACAATATTTTCCTGACACTTCGACACTCGATATCGTCATTTCTACTTCCAGTTTCAATGCAAAATAGAATGTTAGCAGGAATTTGTAATGTAAATAAAATTAAACAGGTACACATTTAATGAGACAAAATTCAAAACCAGCAATGTTCTTATTTTTAAACACTGCATTAGACATTTAAAAGCAAAATAGTCCACTTTTACAAGTTTTTGTTAAAAAATACTGGCATTTTCACTCTTTCGGGTCAACTCTACTTTTTCTGTCACACATGAGTCCTGCTGTACTAAATAGTCTTTCAGAGAAAACTGTCGCAGGTGGAATACACAAATATTTCGCAGCTATTTGTTTCCCAGTAATCCAGATCACTAGAAAGAGGTGACAAATCGTAGTTGAGTTATGCAGTGATTTCTACTTGGCAACTGTTAACTGACAGTTGACACACGATTATTTTCTTGTATAATATTACTGTATAGATAATACTTTCCTGGAAGTTTCTCGGGGCTTTGCGATGTTCTACTTGCAGCAATATTTTTTTATTTTAAAATAAAATAAAAATTGCACCAAAGTATCGAAAAAGTATCCAGAGAATTTTTTAAAGTATCGTTCATGTCGATGCCATGCAAGTACCGTGAGTATCGATGACCCATCCCTAATGTTAATGAAAATTAACTAGAGCCATTTTCGAGAAACTATTTTCACATAAAGGTTCGTTTATGGTGGAAGAATTTTGTCGAAAATTTTCGTATCGCATCTTTGAAAGCACTGAGCTTAAATATGGACCGACTACTATACACGCCCACGTGTTTGGAACTTTGAAAACAATGCTCTTTTGGATTCAGTAAGCCCAGAACCTTTATTTCCAGCAAAATATTGTAGTCCAATTGTTGAATGGAATGCTGTACTTATTGGTAAGTAGTAAAGAAGACAAGAATACGAGTATGTCATTTTAAACGAGTTTCAATTGTTTCCTTCATCACCGAGACAAGTGACTGTAAAGAAAAACAGTATTCTCTGAACAACCTGAACTAGCTCGTTGTGTGACCAGTTTGAACTGCTCTATTACCCTCAATTTACGTCCAACATGCGCATTTAACATCTCCGCTCTGACAAACAGCAGATGTTGAAGAACCTTCAATTTAACATCTGTAATAAATGTGCTGCACGCGTTTACTTGGAGCAGCGTTCGGCGTGAAATCACGACATGCACTTATAGAGGAATGAACTTGTAAATCAGTAAGCTTAATAACCTGTACAAATATTTTCCTTTATAATTCTTTCCAAACTTACTCGCTCCAAACTACCCACTGCGGGGAACTTTTATTTTCTCATTAGTTGCTCTAACATATGTTTAAGATGCATATTTGCATGTATGATGATAATAATACAGCAAGCCCTCTCTAAAACAGAACGCGATCGTTTCGGCATTTTTTTTCTCTGTTTACAGAGGTTTCCGTCCTACAGAGGGTTGTATTTGAATACAAAGAAATTACGAAATAGTCGCACAGCTTTACAGTGACGGAATAATATACGTAGAACGTATAAAGTGTAGAAATAATAGGCTGATATGTATTATGTACTATATTTTTAACTTGTATACAATAATTGAAGGTTTTCAATTGTCTCTTTCCAATCTTCAACTGTCTGCATATCAACATCATTTGCTTCATCACACACGGCATTTAAAACAATGTTATGGCGATATTTGAAGCTCTCGAGCCGTCCAGTGGAAGCTCTGAAATTGTCTTTGCCTGATTTTCTTGCTCTCTCTAAAGCTTGAGTCGGAATCAATGGTCCAAAAATGAGAATTCCTTTACAACCCACTCCAACACAGCACGATTTAGCTCGTCATATTCTGTAGATTTAGTTATGCATTTCACACGCCCTGCTGTTTCTTTTAACCACTCGTCTTTAATTTTTGTTTTTTCAAAATCTCATAAATATGAACTTTCCCCACTTCAAACAACACAATTAATTCTTTAGCTGTATGTTTGATCATTTCGTGTTCTTCAATAACCTTAATTTTTACCTCCAGTGATAAAGTCGTATGTTTAGAACTCATTTTAGAGAATGTATGTAAAAAAAAAAAAAAAAAAAAAAAAAAAAAAAAAAAGCTATGCTTTTTAAAAATCGCTAAAATTTAGTTTTCTTTCACACGTATTTGATCACTTGTAACAACGAACCTGACTACAGCTGTACCCTTACCAAGTGTGTACTCTCGTCAGCAAATACAACCTTCTTCCAGAAATCAAAACCATCGTATTTGTGTTGTTTTGCGAAAGCAGCTCGCTTCTTTCTGTTGATTTTACTGATGTATGGTTTTCCACGGGCTGTTCGGCCTCCATATTCAGCTTCATAAAGCACGTTTCTTATAGTTTGGGCTGAAACGGACTTTCCTGTGTGTGTCTGAACTGCAATAGCAAGTTTTGGAGCACTTAGTTCAGGATTTTTCTTGACTTATCTGAGTGACCGTTGTTCCTCCATCTCGGAGAGAATGCAAGACGACAGATTTTTAATTGATTTTCGTAAGTTTTGTTCTGATCACCCTTGAATATAATATCTTCAATGTACTGGTAGATCTTCCAAATTCTACAATTTCTTGAAGAGATTTTCCTTTTTTAAATAACCTGCTGCAAATTTCTCTCTTTTGTAGTTTCACTATGTTTTCGACCCATATTACTTAAATAGCAGTCAACGGCTTTGAAAACAGATGAAACTGTCAGGATGAAACACAACTGCATAAGAAAAGGGAAGGGGTGTGTCGGCGAGGCACCACACCTGGGATCTTGTTTACTAGACGAATACTTGTTTGACATCGAGTGGGACATGATTTTTAATAACGTAGGGCTGTTCACTAAATAAGCAATATATGAACCCAAATTGTATTTAATTTTTAAATCTAGATATCAACCGATGTAAGAAAATAGTTATTGTTTCTTATCTATATTTTTCTAATTGGCTTGTTGTATTCTATGTGCTAGGATTAGACGACTACTTTTTGGAGTATCTGTAGGTGTTAAGCCTTCCGTGGTAAGTCGTTCCTACGTTCAAATTGAGAACCGAATCCTGTTCTATAGGCGGCCCAAGTCAAGGAAACAGATGCATCTCAGACAGTTGTTAGTGACATTGTTTGGAGGGACAAGTCCGTCAGAAATCTTGAGCATCTTTTACACTTATAAACTATAAATAATTTGCTTGTTTTACCTCGGATGAGATGCACTACAAACTACAGGTAAAAAATCCTATTTCAATAAAGGTTCGGCAGGATATAAAGAATGCTTGTAAGCGATAATGAAAATCAAGATGTAGTACATGGATGACACTGGATCTGACATGCCTGGCCAAGCCATTTCCCGAACGTGTGTAAAACGTTTTGATGACTCACTGAAGCGCCTTTTATCGTATTTGTGCTGTGGGTGCATTCCAAGTCCGGCTACACTAAAACGGAAGTGTCATAGCGGTTGGCAACACTGCCTAGTAACTGCGAGTGCACCCTTTCAGGGACAATCTATCAGCCGCGATAATGTCCGCCGTTTTATTGCCACTAAGTGAGAGCAAGTGGCTGTGAACGATGTTCAAGTGTTCTGTCATGCAGTTGCACTGTCAGCCTACCTACCTCAATAAGCACTCGTCATTGACCTTGAAGCACACTTAATTCACAGTAAAACATATATTACAATCAATCATTCAATCAATTCCTTTAATTCCTAGGTGGAACACAAGGCCGTGAGAAATCTTCGCCACCGAACTCTATTTCTTGAGAACCTTTATGCACCCAATCGTGCACAGGTGAAATGCTGTGCAGACCTTAGGTTTCAAATGAAGAAATCTGTGTATTCCTATTGCGTGCAAGGCTGTCTGCAACAGCTCTAACCTTCAAACAGATTAACCATGAGTCTGTTTGGGGTTCGTTAAGATCTTCTGTTTGTACCAACAATGAAGACTTGCCCATCATTCCTTGATGGTGTTTACGGACTTGTGCTCTTATTCACGGGCTGTTTTATGTGAATAATTTTTATGGATAAATGTAATCTATTAATATTCATATTTTTCTTGTTAAAGATGTTACTTACATGGCTAACACAGATCTCAAGATAGAATACTGCAGAACCGAATCACTGAGTCATTTGAAGTTACATTACGAATGGGATAAAAAGGGGAGAGGGCATTTAAAGAATTGAATCCAAGCATTTATAGGCCTGCTACACGTATTTAATAGATAACACATTTTTTAATGACAAATGGGTGGTATTTTTGCAGGGCTATGATGGACTGATAGTACGCTCGGACACGAAGGTCACCGCCGATGTCCTCTCAGCGGGCACATCACTGCGAGTTGTGGGACGAGCAGGAACTGGTGTTGATAACATCGACATAGCAGCTGCCACACGGAGGGGCATCATCGTCCTGAAGTAAGTGACCCTTACTAAATGCTATTCTAACTTGCTCAGCTTGCCTGGAACAAACTAATTTAATTTGGCTTCCATCCAAGCGTGGCAAATAGAATTCCAATTATGTAACGGCGAATGAAATGTACAATGTAGTTATTTAAAGAAGATTTGAAATGTGACAATGCATTTTCAGGTATAGTTTTATTTTAAAACAGCTTCCGGATTTGGCAGTCATTCACCCACTTTCCCAAAGAACAGGACAACAATTTGTCTATTGGCTGCCTATTTGATACTGTTCATAAGTACATGAAAACGTTTATTTTCCCTTCTTTAGTTAAGAGTTGTATATTCTCCACTAAGTGTGACAATCGCCGAGTCATTTGTGTTGCTGTTCTACTTCCTTAAAATTTGGCCTATTGATTTTATGACAAATAATATCACACGCAACCTGAACTCCAATGAGCTAAATACACGTAGATACAGCCTT
This sequence comes from Mantis religiosa, assembly GCA_030765055.1. Taxonomy (NCBI): domain Eukaryota; kingdom Metazoa; phylum Arthropoda; class Insecta; order Mantodea; family Mantidae; genus Mantis; species Mantis religiosa. The sequence goes on along the minus strand of CM060956.1, from coordinate 104,557,489 downwards.
AATAGTATACTTAACATGCCATAGCCAAGCGAGGCTGTTCGCATAGATCTCCGGAAACTGTCAGCCCGGAGAACCCAAGTTTGTTCACGAGTGTGTTGCGGACAAGCAAGCTAACTTTGACTGGTTATTGCAGAGCAGCTTATAGTTCCTCCAGATTTGAAGTGGGGACGTACATAAACATGGTGGTTTGTATCACTCCGTCAACAAACACGTGTATGCTGTTTACATCTCTTACGGCAACCGTCATCTTTTACTGCAGCATGTAGGGTCAGAAAAGCACTCGGCTCATATTTACTAAGTAAACTAAAACAAGTATTTAAAGAAACTGCTACAGAAAAGTTATGAAATGTTGCGAGTAAAAACTTACGTTAATCAGAGTTGTCGGATAAGAGGCCCGAACCCAGTTTAGAATCAGAGGTAGTCGTACCACTTGAGGGGTACAGATGTATAACCAGCCTGTCCACTACTTGATCGCACATGCCATCAACCTGCCATATAGTGTCTTCCTCGCATACGATATATCTGATACCTGCTGTAACCTCAGACATTGTCACTGGCCCACGATTTTTTAAACTTAAATGTCTTATTGTTCACCACTTAACTTTGACATGCAAGTTCAATGGAGTGTATTATGTATTTCAAATGGGAAGGTGTTTGTCCTTGAGCGCTACTAGGTCAGCAACCAATCAGAGTCTGCGGTGTTGTCGTATTGCATTCCCGCTAAGTGGTGCGTGAGGAGCACCAACCTAATCAATCTGTATGAAATACTATTCGCGCTAAGACAAAAATTCAGATTTCGCCAAAACTGATCCATGTGGAAGGTAGAGAGTAATGTATCTAACATAACCATGAAAAAACCCATATTTTTAGCTCAAATAGTTTTTCTAATACAAATAAATAAACCACTATTACCTGTATTATAACAATAAATCGCGACGTAAGCACTGTATGAATATCACTATTGGTTGGCATGTATGCGTGTACGTAAATTTTAATTACTCAGAACTGTAATGTTTGACATGACGTGATAAAAGAAATACTTTGAATAAGCCAATCGAGCGAGAGGAAACTATAAATTTCCTGCTGCACTGGCAGAACGTATCTGGTCACGTTATATTTTTGTTTATGAATGGTTCGTAATCTCTATTTACTCTAGAGAGTTCAAAGTGGTTGGTGTGTATGTATGTACATATACTTTTGATTACTCAGAACTGAAATTTAAACTACTGACATGACGTGATAAAGGAATTACTGTGAATAAGTCAAGGTGTTAAATTCGAGAAAGAGCAGACACTTCATTTCCTGTTAGCCTGTGGAATGCTGTATGCATATGTTTATGAATGAATTCTGGATAAGAATGTTTATTTACTCTGGAGAGTTCAGATCAATATCATTCAGTTGTTCTTTTCACAATAGTAGAACAAGAGTTAAATAGTGCAATGGCTTCTTGAGGTGAATTTAGTGGCAAGTCAATAAAAAGGGGGGGGGGCAAGTATTGCGAAGTCAGGCTCGAAGTATTATTTTTAAGGTATACAAGTTCTTCAAAAAAAAAAAAAAAAAAAAAAAAAAAAAAAAATCGGAAACAGAAACTGAAAATGAGTTATTGCAAAGAGTACTTCCGTTTAAAAGGACGGAAAAAGTGTTGGATCAACTTGCAATTGAAACGGGACACGAGGTAATACGCCTCCCACCTTACCTACCACTGCCAATATAATCCAATTGAGTTGGTGTGGGATCCAATAAAAAGGGGGAATGCAAACAGAAATAATACTTTTAAACTGACGGACATTGAACGACTTGTTCATGAAGACATTGACAAGGTAACACAACAGGACTGGGAAAACTGCGTGAGGCATGCAGATAACCTCCAAGACGATTTTAAGAAATAAATAGCACGTGACGAGATTTTGGAATTTATAACCATAAATTTGCAAGACTTAGACGATGAAGATAGTGACAATGACGAATTGTCTCTTAAGGGAAGTGACATAGAGAGCGATATGGATGAGGCACTGGCAGTTCCATTGGATTAGAAAAACAGTCAATTCATAAACTATAATTATAGTTACAGTATTTTAAAATATACATAATTTGCGAAAATGCTTTTTCCAATTTTGATTTTGGCAACTGCTTCATTGTAAAAGTTTGTAAAATATAATTTGCTTACCCTTACGTCTGCGCCAAGCAGACCTGCATATTTTATGTGTGTGCGAGAAAGAGAGAGAGGGAATATAAAAGGAGTGGGGTAACAAGCTGGCAACGCTGAGTGTGATACGGCATCTGATTAGCTGGACTCCAGAACCCTTTTCATTTGACACACATAATAGATTGGTGTGATACGGTGACAATCGCAACACAGTATGACCCGCTTTACTTGCTAGATCATCTACAGTGTATTTCTTCCCGTCTTGGTCTGCCAGTGTTTGTACAACATATAGTAGCTCGGCTTTTACGTCACTTTCATCAACTGCATTTTTTCTTTCTCCCAATGAACTATTGGAACGCTTAGTTTTAACAGAATGGTATGAGGAATTGCCCACAAGAACACTGTTAGTAACCAGTTTACCTAGTATTCCTACAAAACCATTTTAAACACTTCCCCATGATCTCCTCGTGATAATCATTTGCTTGTTTTTGAATCAAGCCCCCCCCCCCATCAACAAACCCATATCACTGTCAATATGCAAAATGTTGAGGGCTTACCTTTTCCAATTGGATTTTTTAAACCGTTGTAAAGCCAAGATTTGACTGTACAGTTGTGTCTTGGAGTCTTTGAAGCGTGATGTTCCTCATTAACTAAGGTTTCGTCTATTAATATATTGTGTACCCTTCTACACGAAATTGTCTCACGGATCTTGGGCAACTCTTCTTCACACTACAATGTCTCCAGGTCAATTATTACGTTAATTTTATGTTTTTTTAAAACTGAAACCCGATGTCTTCCAGCAAAGTGTGAAACCTCATTTGGAAGATCTGGGACACTGTTCACTAAAACAAGTACCTTGTCTATAGTAGGGGGCTCATTGTTTAACAAGAAACTATGCCCTTTAAAGCGAATATCACTCTTAACAAAATCATCCACTGCCTTAAAACATTACATGACCCTCTCCTTTTTATTTTTAGGGTGTTTTACAGCTGCTGTTTGTTTAATTTCGGTTCTCACATTTGAAAGCGTTCACAGATACACCACTTACTTTAGATGTCGGTTTCGGCAAGTCTTTCATAGCCAATGTGTCATAACGTTGAAAGAAAGAGTTAGACACTTTTAATACACTACTTTTTATGAGGTTTCCACTCTTATGTTTCTATACACTACTCGAACGAACTGATCACTCCAACTTATATACTCAATGAGCGAACACGCAATACTAACAGGAAGAGTGGCAGGGCATCCTTCACTGCAGTATACACAACGAAGTCGGGGAAGTACCGAATACCACGTGACGGTAAGTGGAAGTAAAATATTTAAGCTCATGTTTAAATGTTTTGGAAGTTGGATTAAGGTATTTATTCACTCCGTTCATTACTTGAATGTATCAAACAAGCAATAATATATGCAATGTAGTAACGAACTATTTTCTCTCGCGCTTTTGTTTCACTCGATCTGAAAGTTGCGCTACGACGTAATATTGTCATCCGTACACATTTGAAGGTCGAATAGAGTACAGGAGCAACCAGCTAAATGGAATCTGCGAACCTGGCCTAGTAAAATTCTCATTAATGTAAGTACTAATTGGTGTTTATAGAACATCACATAGTTGCAATTAAGCCAGATAACCTGATGAATTTCCAGGAAATTAGGAAAGATTGCTTTTACTTTGGAAATTAAATTTTGTGACGTTTGGTTAGAACATGAGAATCCCAAAAATATATTGTTTTAAAATAAATATTTTTTATTTCTAATTTTAACTTAAAACCCATACAACTGGATATGATAATACAAATGGGAAATTACATGTACTGTGTTTAGTTGCATACTTAACTTTTTTATTTTATTTAAGTATACTCAAAATTAATAACTACCATAGTAAGTCAACGAAATGTCCTGCCTGATGCCACGAAAATACAGGTTTAACGAAATCTACAATTTTTTTGTAGTAAGATTTTGTTTCTCTTGCAGTGTACTAATTTTACAAGTCATTTAGAATGAAGAACTCTTCTTAAGCTATTCCCAGAAAATGCAAGTTATGTATTTGATTTTTATCGAAATACCTTAAATATATAGTATTCATTTTTAGTAAAATCGGAAGCCTTTTTGAAAAATATACAAATACGAATTTTTTTCCCTTTAAAGCGCAGTTTGGGGTGAAAGGATTTTCTTAAATATTCATGTTTCCTTAGAAGAAACTGAATTCCAGGTTTCGCATTCAACAGATTTTCGTTTCTGAGTTGGTGTGTTTCTTAGTTTATTTTGTGTTTTAATTCAGAGAGGCTCATTTGTCCAACATGCTTTACGAATCATACGTATAAGCAGTTGCAGAAACATACTTTCTAGGGATGGGTCCGCGATATTTGCGATACCTCGATTCTCGCATGATATCGACATAGAACGATACTTCAGAAAATTCACTCAGTAGTTTTTCGATACTTCGGTGCTGATTCTGAAATTTTTATTTTATTATCGCAAGTAGAACATTTTAAAGAATATGTACCTAATCGGTGTAAGATGTTAAGCAATTAGAAGGTAACAAATGTATGGTACTGTCTCCTCAAAGTGTTGTCTGTTGCCGGCAGTTACAACAGGCACAAGTATTGGTTAATTTTAACTTCCTGTTCACCCCTCCCACATATAGTAAACATCAATCAATTTCATTTTACATTTTACCTACTGCAAATCCCGAGAAATTGCCAGGAATATGGTACCTCTGCAGTAACATTATACAAGAAAATAATCGTGTGTCAACTGTCAGTTAACAGTTCACAATAAGAAATCACTACATATCTCAACGACGATTTGTCACCTCCAATTTCTAGTTCACTGGATTACTGGAAAAGAAATTAAAAATTTTCAAAACTAAAAAAAATTTGCCACTAAATATTTATGTATTACACCTGCAACAGTTTTCTCTGAAAGACTATTTAGCACAGTAGAACTCATATGTGACAGAAAAATTAGACTTTATCCCTAAAGAGTGAAAATGCTAGTATTTGTGAACAAAAACTTATAAAAGTGGACTGTTTCAAAGACGCATTTTACTTTATAATGTCTAATGTAGAGTTTAAAAGTAAGAACACTAATGCCCGATTTCACCAACAAATGTTACGACTTAACACGAGTTTAGCTATAGTTAAAACAAAAATTGCATTTCACCATCAAGTGTTAGCGTAACACTCGTGTTAAATCTCATGTTAAACTAACAAGTCGAACTTCTAATGTTAAGTCCTTAACAATTGTAAATAGTCAAGATGGCGAGCATGAACTCAGCTGTTGATGTCGATTTGCTATATTTAAGACCGTCTAAATGGCATTCGTAATAGAGTACGGCCTAAGAGGAGAAATGATTTTGAGGAACTATTCGAAGAAAATTATTTTACGGAGGTATAGACTGTCGAAACATGTGGAAGTACAAGAGAGGTTAGAACATGCATCGAAAGGAATATGGCGATCTCGCCTTTGCTTCAAGTATCAATAACTTTGCGATTTTATAATGCACTGAATTATGTGGATAGTACATTGTCCACCTCTCGTCTTGAAACGTTCAAGTCACTTGTCCTTCGCACCTCGTTTTAAATTTACGTAATACTGAGTTAAAACATGCATCGAAAGGAATATGACGATCTAGCCTTAGCTTCAAGTATTAATAACTTTGCGATTTTATAATTCACTGAATTGTGTGGATAAAACATTGTCCACCTCCCGTCTTGAAACGTTTAAGGCACTCGTTCTTCGCACCTCGTTTTAAATTTACGTAATGCTGACAAGTTGTTTGGTGCTTGTAGTAGTGACACATGCATTTGAATTAAATTCGTTTCCATTATTTTCCGAGCGACATCTTTCTCTTTTACATTCACTGCATCTGTCCTCTTATTTTCCACGATATCCTTACACTTCGTCAGCATTTCAATTAACAATTATTTCTCCGTCGATGAGAAATGTGTCTCACGGCTTTATTTATGATTTTGTTCATCCGCCATTTGTGCAGACGAAAATGAAAACAAAAGCGCATCGCAGCTCATCCATAGCCTTCTATAGCTGTGATTTTACAAGTTTCTTGGCGTTAACACAGGTTTGTTCACATTTTCAGAAAACAGGTTGGTGAAATGCACGAAATTTAACATTAGTTTTAGCGCTGTGACATTTGTTACGTTACATTTGTTAACGTCGGTTTTAACATCTGTTGGTGAAATCGGGCATGATAGTTTTAAATCTTGTCTCCTTAAATATGTGCAGCTAATGAATTTGATTGGCATTACAGTTCTTCCAACATTCCATTTTGAACTCGAAATGATGCTATCGAGCTTCTAAATATCGGGTATCGTGGAAAATATCGTGTATCGATATCGTATATCGAGAAAAGCTGGTATCGACCTATCCCTAATATTTCTATTTTCTCACTGCTAACTGGGGTCGAGAATGTTGCAATAAGGATCGCATTACCCGATGACCATTTTCATGCACTATTATCACTTAGTGCATTCTCTGCTCCCAAGATTATATGATCTGGAATTTGATCTTTTTAGATTAGGCTGACAGCTGGTACAAAAATTGCTCCTGTCTCTTCTGTGAAGTGCATAAGCTCAATTATCTGACATCCCGAACTATCATGAAATTTCCCATCATTGACGAGGAAGAGAACGATTGAGATTATAATGACCATGCTTCATTGTTCCAGAAAGAGAGGGTTCGAGTTGATTGCTGCCTCTTGAGCAGTTATCTAATCATAGCTATTTGAATAATGTGGGAGACAATGAAGACATACACCTTATTTTTTGACCTTCAGATGACCAATGAACGCAAAGTTGTGGTATCACGCCTCTCACCGGCCCCGAGCCAGCAACCAATCGCATACGACAGCGCGTGGTGTGAAAGCTCACTCAACTGGCATCACGTGGACTTCCGATATGCAAGCCCTCTTGTATCCAAGCAGGATGGCATTCATTTCGAAATCTGTACGTTGTTTCTGGAACAATGAAGTTAAAAATTACGTAACACATTAAACTACAGATACGACCCTCTATGTTCAATAAGTACGTTGTTTCTGGTTACTTGACAAGGCCATTTGCACTGCGACCTAAAGGCCAAATATAATCCAACTTCTAATGTTATCTATTTAGCATTTCTCTTAATGAATATTTTAAGTTATAAATTTTCTTTAATTAAAAATAAAACAAATTATTTTCCTGCACAAAAAAGTGTGAAAGATATTTAAATCGATCTACGATTCTCCAGATTTCCGTTCTGAACACACATCTGCAGGGTTTCCTGATGAGAAACCAAAAAGCATAATCTCTTTCGTATGACTCGGCAATTCGGTAAACCTCCAAGATGATCTTAATATTTGATGTCGTAGTTTAACAAATAGTAATGATGCAGGCACTTCATTAATTTTATGCGTCCGGTTTTAACATTGGATTAACCGAGCGGGATGTCTCAGGCGGTTTCGTCCGTGGCGCGCATTCGGGAGGCCCGGGTTCGATTACCATGGCCGACCTACCTGACGCATGTTTTTTTTGGGAGGGGGTTTACGGGGCGCCAGGTGAATCCTGGGTAGGTTAATTACATCCCTCGAATTTCCCGTCCCTCCCGTCGTCTGGCGATCTCTTTCAAGGTAGAAGTGCCGTAGGGTAGGCCAGATATAGGAACTCTCCCTATCTGCTCAGAAGAATTTTGAACTACTTTGACTATCTTAGTACTGGAAATCAGAAGCTGCTACTCTATCTTCAATGTACTTGGACATTAATCCTTGAATGATCCTAGCTAGAGTGTTATGACTAAAAGTTACAGATTTCTCCACTACCCACCGTATGGCGCTGGTTGGTGACCCCTTTGCAACCTTGTTCCAGCCAACACCAACTCCAATACTCAGACCATAATACAGATTCCAAGATGGCGCCCGTCGAAGCCCAGCGACTCTGGTTACGCAGAATAAACTATACACAGTGTACATGATATAATCCATATTAACGGAGCAGCGAGGTAACTCCTAAGCATTTATCACTTTATACTTTCAACTAAAACGTGTAATAACATAAGTAAAGAGCATCATGACAAATTCTAAGAGTTTATAACATTATATAGTAGCAGTACTATATATGCATTTTCCACATTATACTTCCAATCAAAATTTAATTTATAAGGTATGACAACTCATAAGCATTAAACACAGCAAACTTTATCTTATTGGACTGTATCATCATATCGTCTGTAGCAAGTGCTAAAGTTTCTTTTATATTGTTTACATAGTAACCTTTTCTGGTAAGGACATAGGTACTGCTTATACTGTAATATTTGAGAGAACTCACCAGATTGTCCAGTTTACTCCAATTGTCACGTTTAAAGGTGTCAGTTCCCTCACACTGCAAGATCCATTTAAAATTTTCCACTGGTAGGCTCATAATATTGCTTCTAGGTTATGAAATACTTTGAAACTCACTAAGTGAAGGAACATCAGTGAAGCTGGGATCTTGAATGTTATAGAAAAGAACGTAACTAATCGTCTTTACTAATGACTTCAATGGGTTAAAATCTCCTCACCACTTCGGTTCAAAACTGTCGATAATATCTTGTGCACACCAAATATTAAAAGTATCTTTACTCTCTGTAAAATGTGTTGGATGCATTCTTCAGGATTTCGTCTTTTCTGGTTGAGCTCTAATGTGTGATAGGATGGCTGATTCTTAAAAATCGTGGGGTAGGCACCATCTATTAATTTTGGTACTTTTCGAAGGGCACGAATTGGTTCACCATCATTTACTGGAAATATGTCTTCCTTAACCTCAAAGCACTGTTCAAAATGATGAATACAAACTATAGTTTTGTCATTTACTTTAAAATCTTTACGATGTATGTTTCTGGTCCACTTATCCCATTAAGATTTTACCTTTGGAAATTTAAATGTCGTGTGAAGTATACTACCATAATTAGATTGCAGCTGGGAACACAACAACGATGCATTTCGACAATGCTTCACAGTATATATTTAGGTAAACGTTATAACCTTATGTTAAATACTCAACTATAAACTAACTCGTTAGTCACTAATTGCCACTGTAATATGAATTACATTAATTCTTCAAACACACAATCAAAGTAAACAAACACACACTTTACTCTGTAGATATAACCACAACATAACAAGCTGGGCCACGAGCGCCGCCATTTTTCCTGCAATCGATTCTCGTATTATGGTCTGAGTATTGGAGTTGGTGTTGTTCCAGCTTCCAGCTGCATTGTGTTGACATTACAAAATGCAGAACTTTCCGATGCAGTGGTTTACAGCTTAGGAATTTACGTTTTTTAAAACACTTCCTTTGTTGCAGAAGCAATGCACTTTAATATCACAGGAATATAATGTTTGCATATCAGTTTACTTAGTAGTTCTGAATGCTTTCAGTTCTCTGTACTCACGAGTTAAGAACAATGTTGCTTTGCTGGCATTATGTATTCCTCTAGGCTTTTTCTCACACATACTATAGGTAGCTTAGGTACAGAAGTTGTTATAAATTTCTCTGTAACTGTCAAAAGATTTTCGTCCCTTTTGAATATTAGATTTACAAGGGATTCTGTACACTTGGCGTTAGACACTTTCGTAAGACAGGTGGCACAAGAGAATTCGGCCGCTATTTTTTAAACTATAAAACCTCCTATATATGCCAGTGATAAGTGGACTGTTGCATGAAACGAGGCTGTCTAGGAAGAAAAGAAAAAAAAAAAAAAAACTTAAGTAAGTTAACAGTTAAAAGCAGTTTAACAATATACGTTAGTAGGTCTTATAAGACGGAAATTCACATTACCTTTAATGTTATTCAATTCGCCCAATATTACGATTATTGTGGTCTGGAAGCTGTGTTGCAGTGTACAATGGTGTCTTTTATCAATAATTGAATTGATTTATGAAAATTATTGGTTTCATAATAAAGTAATCTTTCTTCATTTTCTTGCTGCTTGTTTACAAATTCTTTGTGCCTTTTATTTGCTCCCCATAATTTACATCAAGGTGTTATTCTCCCTTTCCAATCTCTTTAATTTAGAAATTGTCTTCCTCAATCTGAATTGCAGCGCAGTTATAATACGTGCATCTGTGACATGATCCAGCGCATTAATATCAGCAGTACTGCTAACACTTTCTCTGCTAGAACTGCGTCTCCATTTTCTGCTTTCTGTGTGTAAGCATATTTTTGAAATTTGTTGCCTTGGTGTTGCTTGTTTCACTAATTTATAATCTGGATAGTTCGGAAAAATCCTGTTTTCAGCAGTTTAATTTTACAGCCTGGCTTATAGTCGTCCTCAGTAACATGCAAACTGCACACGACTGTTGAATTAGATTTATCATTTACCGCGAAATTAGAGCACGATATAGATTTTAGCCATTGTTTACGTAGTTCTCTTCTACTGGAAATTCATGGAAAATGATCCCTTTTGATTTTCCTTTCTTACTTTTACAGAAGGGTACGCAACAATACACCATCTGAAATATAAAGTATTGAGCTCATAATTGCTGCTATGCTGTTTGTTGTAATTATTGCTACTACTGCTGTTATAATGATGATAAAAATAATAATAAAAATAATATAATATAATACGTAATTCTTATATTTGGAGCACTGCTATGTGTGGTTCGGAGACCTGGACTTTGGAAAAACGGAGAGCTTTGAAATATAGTGTTGTCTATTGTAAATATTTTTACTATAAAGCTGTCATGGAAAATCTACCTAAGATAATGAACTGCCACCATTTATGGCCCAACAGTAAAAGTAATAATAATAAACAATGACATGTTGCACTCATACTTATGATTACTTATATTATCTCTTATTTATACCCAGTTTTCTTACTGTCTCTTATTTATGCCCAGTTTTCTTGTTCGCTTACTTTAGATTGGTGTCAACAGCACTGCATGTAAAATTCACTTTCAATACTAATTGAGACCATAAAATTTGTTCAACTGTCACCACAAAATTAAATGTCAGCAAGGCCACTCAGGGGTCAGCTTTGAGAGCTCCAAGCGGAAAAAAAGGCAAACACTGCTCGGTCGCTTAAATGTGTAGGAATCCGACTGAGTGGCGAGGCTTTAAGGGATGTGAGCGGGCTATGGCCAGATATATGGACTTTCCCTATCTGCTCAGAAGAATTTTGAACTACTTTGACTATCTTAGTACTGGAAATCAGAAGCTGCTACTCTGTCTTCAATGTACTTGGACATTATTCCTTGAATGATCCTGTTTTGTGTATCTTAAGTAGGTTTTGAAGAAATATTGGTTTCATAAACCCTAAGAGGTCAGATTTCAATATATCTAATTAAGTTATTTTAGCTGAATATATAAAAGAATCCTCCAACCTAGGGGGGACTACTGGGGTAGCATTTCATATAGAAAGGAAATGTTTTACATTTACAAATGTATGCTATTTCAGTTGTTGATAACTAATGTAACTATCTTGTTTTTCAGCACCCCTGGAGGAAACTCGATCAGTGCTTGCGAATTAACATGTGCCCATATTACCGGCCTTGCAAGGTTAGTGCAAACTGATAACATTAGTGCTACTCTTGTAATTTGCATTGAGAAGAGGGTGATTGTAGGCATTAGAGAAATCAGTTAAGTATACACTTTAATTTTGTGTGCTTCTCACTGTGTTTCATTTTTGAGAGTTACCCTTCACACTACATTGAATGAGAAATTACTTTGTGATTGACATACACTTCTCTGGGTCAGTCAGTAGAGCATGTAGTATCTCGCAGAATAATATAAGGAAAACAAAATTCCAGGTCAGCGTTGATTTGTTATATCAAAGACGAGGCCTCCTGCAGTTACTAAAGCAGCTTGTATCAATAACAAAGTGGCATTGAATTTTTCATGTTGACTTTTATCTATCAAAAACCTTAGCCTATATACGGCCAGTGTGAAGAAATGATTAATTTCCATCAATTAACTAAAATAATAAGAGTTAAATGATGAAGCCTGGGACTGAAGTACTTATGATAGTAAGTCGCCACAAACGGTGTGTCTCGGATGTGAGAGCCCCTAGTGGTCTACCAGGGAAATATACAAGTCAGATGGAGAATTTAATGTCAGGATGGCACGAGCTAACCCATGGTAGCTCAATGGGTTAGAGCGACTGGATGGAAACCAGGAGATCCATGGTTCAAATCCCGGCCGTGGCATTGAATATTTCATGTTGACTCTATCAAAAACCTTAGCCTATATACGGCTAGTATGAAGAAATGATTAATTTCCATCAATTAACTAAAATAACAAAGTACTTTCTCACTCATAGAAACAGTGCGCTGCTATTCTGATTGCTAATTAATGCATATATATTATTCACATACATATTTCTAGATTTTCAGTTTTATACTGTGGGTAAAAATACCATTCTATGAAAATACCTAATACAATATTAACAACTTAAATTATAATTAAGAATATAGAAGCATACAAGAATATGTAGAAGTAATCTTGCCTGAATTAACAGAAACATAGAAAATCATGTATGCAAATAATACAAACACTTCTGTGTTCATCTTATGTGTATTACATAAACATTTTTAATTCACTACAGAAATGCTACTGTTTTATATAAAATAAAATATATAAAATATCATTGTGCCAAAACATTATTAATACATCTAAATAAAATAAGTGACTTCACTTCCTAAATATGACCTACAATAATGATTTTGGCAATACTTGATTTGTAAGTTAATCACTGTTGACACGTATTTGGTTGTGTATGACATGATAACAAGGATGAAACAGGTCATTAGTACATACGATTCTAGTTTTTTTGGTCATCTATACTTACGGTACCAACAGGAAGTGATGTCATTACCCATCAGCACAGTAACCAAAAAGTAGCTTATTAATGAATCCTTAGAAAATTATACAAAAGCATGAATTATTTACTGACTAAAATATTAAATGTACAATTGGACATGTTGTTAACATTAAACAGCAATTCAAGTCTTTTTATTTCTTCAGTAGATTTTGAGGCAGAAGCCGGATTTTCACTTGAATTATACAAATTATTAGGCCCATCTGTTAGCTACATAAAATAACAACCAAGACATGTGCTACTTCAGTTAATTTATTAACAAAAGAGTGTATAAAAAGGCTTTGCTCTTATCATTTAGATGTAGCTCTTCATTTGTTCACATTTCAATTCACTTTTTCTTAATGTCCGATAAAATATAGAAAACAAATTTTCACTTATAATTGCTTTTTAAATTGCTTTTAAGTATTGCAAAAAGTAATTGGCAAAATTGGCTAACCACGAACTGTAAGTTACTTATCACTTACAATTGAATAAATTCAATAAAAGAAGTTTTTGTTTTTGTAATTTATGTCCTCCAACGTTAAGTCATATCGGATGATGAATGGAATGGATGAAATGATGTTCAAATGAGCCCAGGGTCCACAGAGCTTAGAGTTATCCAACATTCGTCTTTCAGGATAAGGGAAAACCCTGGAAAAACGTTATCCAGGTAACTTGCCCTGAATAAGATTCGAACTCGGTACCTCTTGAACATGAGGCAGACACGCTACCATCCACGTTGCCAAGGCGGGTGTTAATAAGAGTAATACTTCAATGGATACCAGCACATTGCGGAATTCATGGTAATGAAACAGCTGACTTTCTAGCCAAATAAGAGGCAATAAAATTTTCACTCATTTGAACCACTAAGTTATCACTCAATCAAAAGAATAAGTATATCCACATATAGTAAGAAAATTAAAGAAAACATATATTATAAACAAAAGGAAAACTATGGGAAAATGTATGTAACAGCACGACTAGAATCAATAACTACCAAGAAAATCTCTGTAGCAACTTTTAGACTTCTAACAAGACAATAAATATTTATTCAGGATTGGTATAGTGAGATCTCCTCTGTGTCCTTTCTGTACTCGTAGAGAAAATATGGATGGAAACCACCTACTCTGCTACCCAACCTTTAGTCAACGTACCAACATAACATCCAACTATTAGTGTGCAAGAGAGCAAATGGCTTCATTGCCAACTGCTTAACATTAGATACCAGCCAACCATATATATAATGAAACAAGTAAGGAATGCAATAGATTAAGAAACCGTCAAGCACATATATTATGCATTTATTTATTCATACATAAAGTACGGAATAAACAGCATTCATGTAGACCAATTTTTAAAAAAGCATAATATTTTAACTGTTCTCTCAAACTGAAAGCATAAAAATTGTAGTTCAGACAAAGAAGAGCAAAAAGCAACAATGTTCATAACTATGGCTTAAGAAACAGTAATGAATATTTTTGGTCAACCTTTAGGGATACTTTAAATAATAGACATGTAAGAGTAATTGGAAGACAGTTATTTAATAAGCTCATATCTCATTGTATTTGAGAAGCCCTAGTGGTTTACCGGGAAAAATACGAAGCCAGTTGAGAATTTAATGTCATGCTGGCATGTTGGCTATGGTAGCTCAAGGGCTAAGAGCAAGAGGACATGGCATTGAATTTTTCAATCTGACTCTATCCAATTGAATAAGCTACCTAAAGAAATACACATCACTAAAAAAATAAAAGTAAATTAAATTTGAATCGAGAATATATTGACACATTGCTTCACTCACACTGTTTATTCACAGGACATGTTTCAAGAGCTCTTGCTCCTATCCTCAGCTGATACTCGGCTAGTGCAAGTTGTAGTGGTTTCTTCTTTCTCCGTATTGTCAATAGATGGCGTGATGTACTTGTCAAAGATGTCCGGTGGTGGAGTTTCGAAATTCATGACTCTATGACGATTTTTGTTAATGAAGATTTTTTCCCATACGGAAAGGTCTATGGGGTGATTAACGTATTTTATTAGAGATGTTTCCAAATTGATGTCATGTCTAGTATTCAAAAAATGAAAAGCCACTGCTGATTTTTCTGTTTCACCATTTTTAATGTTTCTCATATGTTCTTTAGTTCTGATGTTAATATTTCTTTTTGTTTTTCCTATATAAATTTTAGGGCAAGTTTCACATTTGATCTCATAGATTCCTGGTTTTTCTTTGGTAGTGATTGAATTTTTGGGAGGGCCTTTTAACAAATTTCTGATATTAAACCTGTTTTGAGGTGCAAGAGTTATGTTGTGTTTTGAGAAGATTTTTTGGAATTTGTTATAGGCTGATGGGTGGAAGGTGAATTTTTTAAAAAGTTTTTTCTCTTTTTCTCCTGTAGGTTCTAGGGTGGTGGTTTCTTTCATTTTCTTAGCTTTGTTGAGTCTGTTAACAGTTTTGTCTATTAAATTTGGGTTGAAACCGTTGGATATAGCTACTTTTTTTATGTGTAGGTATTCTTCTTGATAATCTTCTCTGTTTAGTGGAAAGTTGATCATCCGAAAGATTAAACTGTTGAAAATGGCATGTTGGTGTTGTTTTGGTGTTGTTCCAACGGTTTCAACCCAAATTTAATAGACAAAACTGTTAACAGACTCAACAAAGCTAAGAAAATGAAAGAAACCACCACCCTAGAACCTACAGGAGAAAAAGAGAAAAAACTTTTTAAAAAATTCACCTTCCACCCATCAGCCTATAACAAATTCCAAAAAATCTTCTCAAAACACAACATAACTCTTGCACCTCAAAACAGGTTTAATATCAGAAATTTGTTAAAAGGCCCTCCCAAAAATTCAATCACTACCAAAGAAAAACCAGGAATCTATGAGATCAAATGTGAAACTTGCCCTAAAATTTATATAGGAAAAACAAAAAGAAATATTAACATCAGAACTAAAGAACATATGAGAAACATTAAAAATGGTGAAACAGAAAAATCAGCAGTGGCTTTTCATTTTTTGAATACTAGACATGACATCAATTTGGAAACATCTCTAATAAAATACGTTAATCACCCCATAGACCTTTCCGTATGGGAAAAAATCTTCATTAACAAAAATCGTCATAGAGTCATGAATTTTGAAACTCCACCACCGGACATCTTTGACAAGTACATCACGCCATCTATTGACAATACGGAGAAAGAAGAAACCACTACAACTTGCACTAGTCGAGTATCAGCTGAGGATAGGAGCAAGAGCTCTTGAAACATGTCCTGTGAATAAACAGTGTGAGTGAAGCAATGTGTCAATATATTCTCGATTCAATTTTGTACTAGTTTGTGTTTCACTGTCCCTACGCTTCTTTCAAGTTTATACTTTGAAATTAAATTTGTTAAAAAATACTTATTGGATAATGCTTTTTGTAGCCTAGAAGCATATATAGGTAAATCAAGCAATACTAAATTGTAAATATTGTGACTTTGTGGGTTCGTGAAATGAAAAGTCCAATTACACCACTCAACAGTGTTCTTTATTTCCACCGACTTACAGTTTAACACTTGCCAATTACACAAAATTACTTGCTGCACACAATTACAATTTACCAGTTCGTCCGTTACAACTTCACTTGTACTCGCGATTACATAAACTCCGGTACACCTTCACAGTTACGTACAGTCTTCCGTTGCACAATCTTCTCGTACATTAACACGTCACTGACTAACATTGCCTTCTTACACCAAGAACTGTCCTCACTCACACACACTAACCAACTGATTGACCAACAACTCAACTCCGTCTGTCTGTAACCTTCTTTATATAGGAATATCGCCGGTTTCTAGTGACCAGGAGAATGTTCCAGATTACGTAATTTCTGGAACCAGGTGGACAGAAACAGACGGCACACTGATGTTTTTCCTCCCAACCACTGCCTGTCACCACTACAAGACAAACGAGGGGGAGGTGTGGCTAACGCGGTCCTCCCCCTGCCTTCCGTTCCCAGCTGGTTCACAGGGTGTTCCAGCGCTCCCGTTACGCTGCTCCCTCCTCAAAGCTGTTCGCCTCGAACAGCCCCATCGTAGCGTGCGAGGCGGTCCAGGTGTACCACCAGCATCTGCCCGGAGTCTGAGCCAGAAGTAGCGCTGCCGTAGTTTGTGAATCATTCGGTTCGCTCCCAGGTGTCCTCCTGAAGTACCGGCGTGCACTTCCTCCAAGACTTCCGGGACCTTGCTCCGGGGAAGTACCAACTGTCCTCTCTGCGCCTTCCCATCGGGTGACTCCCATACCCTGAACAGCACGCCCACTCTGGTCTTCAACGAGTCCCATTTTGCCCAGTGCGACTTGTAGGTGGCGCTCCTCGGTGCGATGTCCTCCCAGGTTGGTCTCGTCCCTGCGTCCACTTCCCTCAAGAGTGGCCCCAAGTCTGCGTCCGCCAGCTGCTCCCTCCTCAGGCCTGCGCTATCCCAGCCTTCAGCAGGCACTGCCACAACTACTCGGACTGCTGCGGCACGCTCCTTCTCTTCCACTCTTGTGCGCTCATGGCCGTCCTGGATCTGCGATAGGACACCTCCAATGTAATGGTCGCTAGCGTCGGTGTCCACAATGAAGGCGCCACCCGGTTGTGGGAAACCCAAAATTGGAGCACTGCACAGGGTCCCCTTCGGGTGCTGGAAAGCCTCTCCGGCGTCCTCCGTCCACACATAAGGCCGGTTTTCCTCCGTCAGGCGGGTGAGGGGTTTTGCGATGTTGTCGGCCTTTTCCTCTAAATCATTAAGGCGGTCGTCTACTTGGCCCATCCGCTTGCCCAGCTCCGTCACGTCATCCCTCACGCCGGCCAACTGTTCTTGAAATTTGGCGGCGAGAGCTTCGTTCGCCACCTTCATTTCCGTGGTCAGTTCGG
Source organism: Mantis religiosa (assembly GCA_030765055.1). Lineage (NCBI taxonomy): Eukaryota > Metazoa > Arthropoda > Insecta > Mantodea > Mantidae > Mantis > Mantis religiosa. The sequence goes on along the minus strand of CM060956.1, from coordinate 104,539,631 downwards.
CCATCTTTGAGGTCATTGTCGTGGCCAAGTTGTTGTTAGCCGTTTCTATTTTTGCAGCGAGGTTTTCATTTGCCGTCTTCATTTGTTTCAACTCGGCGGTGAGGTTGTCGTTGGCCGTCTTCATTTCCATCATTTTCTCCAAAATCTTTTCCAATGCCGCGTCCATGGTTGTAATGTTCGGTGATGTTTTCTTCCCGCTTCCTGACACCAGTGTGACTTTGTGGGTTCGTGAAATGAAAAGTCCAATTACACCACTCAACAGTGTTCTTTATTTCCACCGACTTACAGTTTAACACTTGCCAATTACACAAAATTACTTGCTGCACACAATTACAATTTACCAGTTCGTCCGTTACAACTTCACTTGTACTCGCGATTACATAAACTCCGGTACACCTTCACAGTTACGTACAGTCTTCCGTTGCACAATCTTCTCGTACATTAACACGTCACTGACTAACATTGCCTTCTTACACCAAGAACTGTCCTCACTCACACACACTAACCAACTGATTGACCAACAACTCAACTCCGTCTGTCTGTAACCTTCTTTATATAGGAATATCGCCGGTTTCTAGTGACCAGGAGAATGTTCCAGATTACGTAATTTCTGGAACCAGGTGGACAGAAACAGACGGCACACTGATGTTTTTCCTCCCAACCACTGCCTGTCACCACTACAAGACAAACGAGGGGGAGGTGTGGCTAACGCGGTCCTCCCCCTGCCTTCCGTTCCCAGCTGGTTCACAGGGTGTTCTCGCGCTCCCGTTACAATATGTATATATTTGTAATTTGACATATCCTTTAACGGATGTAATTAGAGGATAAATACCTATTTATAAAATTACCTATGTTAACTCTCTCTTATGTCCCTAATTACATTAATAAACGTGCTATTTTGGTTGTTTTTAAGAATATTGAAATATGGATTATTCATCTGAAACATTGACATTGAAGAAAATCTGTTCACATATCCATAATCAGCATCAACAAATTAAGCAATAAACATTAAAAAAATAAGTTAAAGGAAAACCTGGTCAAATTTTTTTATGTGGTGTAATATACTTTTCTAACTTTAAGACCATTTACTTGCAAAGATATCTAGTTCTTGACAGTTTCATACTAAATCTTAGATTTATTTCTTGACACAAGACAGTGGATATGGGAAACCTAAATAATAGCTTTTATTATAGGCCACATTTTAAGGTTATATGTAATCATTATGTTCACTTAATTCAAGCTTTATGCTCCAGGAATGTTGCACAAGCATGCCAGTCACTGAAGGAAGGAAGATGGGACAGGAAACTATACACTGGATCAGAGCTTTTTGGGAAGACTCTAGCAATTCTTGGTTTGGGGAGAATTGGACGTGAGGTTGCTATTAGGATGCAAGCTTATGGTATGAAGGTATGAATCTGCAGTATCTAATTACTTACTTTCATTATGTTTTCTGCATACAGGACTGGCTGTTAGTGGCAGTTTATAAAGAATAGGTACAATATATCACCAGTACAGCTTCAGCTCTTGTAGCTCATTTTATTCCGGTATGATATGCATTAAAAAATAAGTACCTAATAAAGAGGACTAAAAGAATTTGCTCTTAACCATGGTTTGTTTTTTAGAATTTTTATCCTGTTACAGTGAGTGTGTTTATATTTATACTGACGACTCAAAGAGCTCTGATGGTGTTGGCCTCCGTAGCAGCACCTCTATTTTTAATGCTGAGCTCTATGCAATATATCGAGGAATTTTATTTGTACGTCGCGGCAGCTGCGTAACTGCTTAATTCTAAGCGACTTCCTTAGTGCCCTTCAGAGCCTCCGTCAGGTGTATAGCTTCCACCCTATTGTGCAACAAATCCAGGATGCCTTGCATGCTCTTCACGCCTCGGGCGTTAGCGTTGTGTTTGCATGGGTTCCTGGACACATGGGCCTGGCAGGAAATGAATTGGCACATTCGGCAGATTAGGCAGCAGCCAGAGAGCCCTGGGTTAAAGTTTCTATTTTTATTTCGGAAGACTTCAGGTCCATTGTGCAGAGAGCAGTGCTGTCGTGCTGGTACACTGACTGGTCTGCTCTCCGTAGAAACAAACTTCGAAGGGTGAAGGAGTTTCCGATCCCCTGGGAAACTTCCTCTCGTGCATCTCGCAGAGAGAAAGTGATGCTTGCTCGATTGCGTATTGGCCACTGCTTTTTTAGCTATAGTTAATATTTTAAAAAGGGACCCTGTTCCAATTTGCCCACTTTGGGGAGATGCCCTCTCCATCTGGCATGTGCTACTGGACTGTTTTAACCTGGCTCGTCTTCGCCGTACTCTCCAGCTGCTGGCCAGCTTGGCAGAGGTACTGGCGGACAACCAGAAAGTGGTGGCCAAAGTTTTTAGGTTGTTTTTAACCCTCCATTTTAGAATTTAGTCATTGAGTTTTTATATGTTTTAACTGTTTTATGGTTTTAAACTTCTTGTAGACATTGCCATTCCCCAGTATGTTTTTTATTTACCATGTCGGTTTTTAGCTTCTTTTTATCTAGTTTTTATTCCTATTAGTTCTCGCAGAGCACTTATGACCGCAATGTTGAGCGCCCTAAATCATCATCATCATCATCATCATCATCATCATCATCATCATCATCATCATCATCATCATCATCATCATCATCATCATCATCATCATCATCATCATCATCATCATCATCATCATCATCATCATCATCATCATCATCATCATCATCATCTTAGCCATTGAGCTAGCATGGCAACATGCCAGCATGACAGAGTAGCTCAATGGTTAAGAGAAACCAGATGGAGGCTAGGAGATACATGTTTCAAATCCCAGCTTTGGTATTGAATTTTTTAGTCTGTCTCTATCTTTCCAAATCTTGCCCTATGTATGGCTAGTGTGAAAGAACAACTAACTTAAATATATATCTTTTGTTTTAAAATTAAGTTCAGATGTTTTTAAATCATCAACATATTTTTTAAATCAAGCAATAGATTTTGACAAACTCCACATGTGGTCATGTGTGAAACAATTTAAAAATGGACAAGTAAATGGGTATAATACTTGCATTACTTACTGATGTAGAGCTTTTTAAAACCCATAGTTTTGTCTTTCCTATTTTTAAATTCTCTCTGAATTTATTTGAATATGGAAGAACCAAGGCAATATTAAATCATTTTTTTAAAATAAAGCAATTTGTAGTAATAATAATTTGTTTTTCTAATGTTCAATAGGCAATTTATAATAGATATGTATGATTTACAGACAATAGGATTTGACCCCATTGTGAGTGTTGAGGCTGCACAAGAATTTAATGTGGAGAAGTTGGAGCTGGAAGAAATATGGCCACAGGCAGACTACATTACAGTGCATACACCTCTAATTCCTCAAACACGTAGTAAGTACAGTATGTGAAATTCTCTATCAGTTCAAGTTGGCAGAAATAAAATTACTGTTGTATCTACTTAAAGTAGCTTTAAATGGAAAAAGTTAATTTTATCTTTAAAATTCAAATTTTGTGATTGTGTTTTGAAAAATCCTGATGCTTTTGCATTAGTCTGGCTTGTTCATGGAATGTGCATTGAATTTTCTTTCTATATATGAATAGTAAAACAAAATGCTCAATATAGTTGCATTATAATAGGTAAACAAAGTGTTAAGCTAGGAAATAGTTTAAGCCCTTTCCTATTTATATTATTCATGGATGAAGTGATGAAGACCTGAAAAATAAAACCAAGTATGTCTTTAGTAGGAATGTGGAACTAAGGTCAATATACTGCCGGATTTTAGCTTATGCAATGCATTTATTGTCAATAGACTGCAAAGCAGTTTCAGACATTGTCAATTACAATTACAATATTTACATATATATAACTTACAATACAAATGCCAATAGAATTACAATTCATCAATTGTGTACATTGCCTTATTTATTAGTAAATCTTAAGCTCCTTTTTAAAAGTATTTTCTTACATAGCTTGCTTTACAGAATTTGGCAGTTAATTGTATAAAATCAGTGCCATTACTTTTGAGCTCTCTCATTATCACAATTCATAAGAAACAGTTATGCTTACAAACGAGCGTAAGAACCCTTCTTCATTGAAGATATAGAACACAACCAGCATATACAATCGTTCTAGAGGAGAGACAGAAGAAAGCTGTCGTCATTCCAGAAGAAATAATGGAGACCGAATCAATGAAGACAGAAACCTGGAAGGGTCCAAACTTCGAGCTTTGACCTCTGTATACACATTTTGCTGCGCATGATTACCACGGGAAAATCTGCCAGAACCTGTCATTTCATGAACCCAGGGAGGATTGTGTCTGTAAGAAATGCAACAAGGCATGCTCCAAGTATCATTTAGTGAAATGTGACAGCAAAACTCTGCCACTAAATAAGTAAATAAAAGACTGGTAAAAATAAACTGTACACATCCTGTTTAATAAATTCTTTAATTATGATGCAGTATGAAAAATGAAGATAGAATTTGTTAGTAAGTGTAGAGGTATAATTATGTCTGAAAAGCCAACAAAACCAGGACTTAAAGGATAGTAAGGCAGCGTAGGTGAAAATCTGAGTAATTTAACTGAAATGCATGCTTTCTCCAAGGACCAATAGTAAGCAATTATGACAATTCTATGCTAAAAAAAGCAGCATCAAAATTGTTAAGAGGATTTAGAATGGCTTAAACCTGAATCGTGGATACTACATGGAAACCAAAGTGGACAAAAATGTGCTATCTCTGATTAAAAATCAAGAAAGGCCCCAACAAAAATATTGTTTGCTTCTTGAAGCAATTGCTTTGAAACATTTCAAAATGACCCGCAAATGGTACCTTTGAAAATTCCAATACTATTACTATCAGTAAAAGAAATGCACCAGTACCTAAAGTTTCAAAAGTAATTAGCACTTGTATCTGAAGAAAATAAGGCTTAGAACAAGGCATGCTTCATTGGTAATATGGCAGTGAATGTATTTGTTATTAAACCATTCTCATAACCACTTTTGAAAATCTGAATTGCTTTAAAAGTTTCTACTTATGCCAATTTTCAAATTTGACATTTGGCCATTCTTCCATTAGGAATGGCATTCATAACTGCCAAACATGCCAACCTTGCTTCAACAGCTTGCTTAGGACAGTCATTTTCCAATTTCTAACATTTGTGAAATACCTTAACATGAGTATGCTGATGTTAACACTTGAGTTTTAAGCTTTATTTAAACAGTGAAACAGAATTTTTGTCAATTTCTGGGTTAAATCGATTTAACATTGGTTAAAAAATATAGTTATAAGCATAAAAATTTTAGATAAAGAACTGCAGTATCATTTTCACTGATATTAAGGTACTGAATATCTGGGGGCTTCAGTCCTCTATATTCTAGTTGGACATAATGAAAAAATTTACATCTAACACAAGGGCACATTTCCCTGGAATTATTTGAATTATTTTTTATAATAGCACCAGTATAAATTTTATGCAGTAATAACATTACAGTATAAGTAGAGTGAGACTGAAAAATTCAATGCCAGAGCAAGGATTTGAACCACAGATCTCCTGGTCTCCGTCCAGTTGTTTTTAACCATTGAATTAGTAGGGCCAATGTGCCAGCATGGCACTGAATTCTCCAATTTTTCAGTCTAACTCTACCTATCCAAACCTTAGCCTACACACAGCTAGTCTGGAAGAAAGATTAATTTTAATCAATTAACATTATAGTAGTTTATAATTATCTAAGTGTTTCTGTTTAATGTTAGTTAAATGTGTCTTAACATAAGCTTTTATATTGCAGATCTGATAAATGATGAAGTGTTCAGTAAGTGCAAGAAAGGTGTGAAGATAATCAATGTTGCTAGAGGAGGGATTATAGATGAGGCTGCCTTGCTAAAGGCACTTCAGGTAAGTAAAGAAAAAGTTAAAGAACTACAATCACATTTCCTTGACCCTACTCCTTGTATAAATTGCAATTGTATGGCAGAGTAATAGGAAGATTTGAGATATTTCTCAACTTATTCACCAGTGGAATTCATTTATGATATTGTGGGATCAGCTTTTGTAGCTCTGTGTCAAGAGTTGGCATCTGGGATTGGAACTTCTGTGCGACAACCATCTCTGTCTCTCTGGCAATCTAAAACTGCTGACTGACTTGATGGGAATTACTTGAAATTCTGGAACAATGGTAATAACTAGTGACAACGTACAGGGTGGATGATCACACCTTTCCCAACTGAGCATTCTCAGGGGATCTGTTCATTATGCTTTGTGCGGCATAACTTACTGTGCAGCTGACAACATGGTATAAAAACTGAAAGAAGTGTAGAGACAATGAAGAGCAAGTTAAAATAAAAGTGAATCGAGAAGATATTGACACATTGCTTCACTCACACTGTTTTTCACAGGACATGTTTCAAGAGCTGTTTCCATCATCAGCAGAGTCTCAACTGGTGTAAATTGTAGTGTTTTCCTTCATCTACCTGGTTTCTGAAAAGATGGCAAGGATGAATGCTTTGCGAACTCATTTTCAGTGATAAGGCACACTTCCACCTAAATGAATTTGTGAACAAGCAGAATGGCTGTATCTAGGCTGTATCTGAAAGTCTTTGTATGATTCAAGAAAGGGAAATGCATTCACGAGGGACACTTTGGTGCAGCTTTTGGGCAGGCAGTATCATCGGTCCTCTTTTTTTTTTTTTTTTTTTTTTTTTTTTTTTTTTTTTTTTTTTTTTTTTTTTTTTTTTTTTTTTTTAAGATTAGGCAGGACAGCTGCGACAGCTAATGGAAACCAACACCATACAGTGCATTTGCGACACTGCAGCCTCATTTCAATAGAATGAACATTTAAGAGTAGTTTTCAGCTGCCATATTTCCTGTGAAACAAGTCGGTTGCTTCATGAATGAATCTCTGGAGAGTCCTGGAAATCAATGGTTCAAATCCTGGCTATGGCATTGAATTTTTTAGTTTGACTCTAACTTTTCAAACCTTATCCTACATATGGTTAATGTGAAGCAACATGAATTACCAGTTCTCTAACTGTAAAGTCTGGAACTTAAAGTACTTACATGTATAGAATAAAAAGAAGTATTTCAGAAAGTGGAGTGCCATTGTTACTAAAATTAGGCAAGTGAGTCAACCTTGTATATACTTTTCTCCACTTACAAGTTTTTTGATGAAGACTAGTTTCTGGGAACTTCTCCCCTATTGTCAGTTCTGTGGTTGAGTCACTTGCCTAATTTTAGTGCTTACATGTAAATTTTTTTTTTTTTTTTAATTTGTTCCCTGCCTTTTAACTACAATGGTCATATCAGCGGCCATTCTCCTTTGGAACAGATTGAAGGTTAGTTACCATGTGTTTTAACGAACCTATATCTAATGTAGGTATAATAATATGAGGGCTGTTTAATAAAGAATGATTTTTTTTAATATGCTGTTACTCATCCTCATAATTTTGATGGTCTTTCCCAAAATAGTCTCCCTGTAACAGGATTTTTGGTGCTGATGGGAAGATGGTGTTCTCGAAGCCCCACGTTGCGATGATCATGTGGAACAGGATTATTCTCACCTGATGTCCCGCATTGTGACCGGGGTTGTGGGTTTTATTCAGCCCACTGATAAGATGATGACAAAGCCACGAGTTGCTAACTCTTCTTGGTCCTATCTGGCACTCTGATGTATCGATGTATATAAAAAATATCCGGATCTGCTTCAGTCTGAGCTATGAGAACTCTTGAATTTTCAGATGTGGCCGTGAGTGAAAGGATAAATTTTCTAAAACTTTGATACCAATAAATTCTTTTTACTTCAAAAATATCAAGATGTTCAATTTAATTTGTATTTATACAATTTTTCGCATAAAACTTGACAATAATATTGTATACCTTGATTACAATTAACAGAAAATGGATACTAACTCTTTTACAAGTTTTCATCGCGGCACTGAATTTACATCTGTTCACCTTAATGTTCTTCCATCAAAAGATGCTTTCTTTCCTAGCTGTTCTCCCAAAGTTATTGGTTTTTCCTTCTCTCGTTGCCATCACTACCAATCAAACTTAATTTTTTACTGGTCCACGTCACACATTACATAATCTCATTTTTAAAACTACCAATGATAAAGCATTCTTATCATATCACTTACATATTGAGTCATCTCATGATCTACGTAATTTTAACAATTTTCTTTCTTATTCATTTTAACATGTCCATATCGATTTTTAAACCACATATTTAAACATTTTTCAACTCTACGAGTCTAAACCAAAACAACCGTTACATCCCTTAGATGCAATGCACTTGTCCTAGTGTTTCTGCCGGTCTGCAAAGACATGCTGGAAACCATGTTTTGAGCGGTCCTTCAAATTCACTCCTGCAGCCTTCACTACTGCTTCTAAAGGTAGATAATGCCTCCCACAAAGGTGTTCTTCACATTAGGGTTTAGGAAAAGGTCACATGGGGCTAAATCTGGAGTATAAGGACACATTCACATTGATTTTTTCAAAATATTGATGAACAACATTGACAATATGTGGCTGAGCATTATTGTGGTGTAGCTTCCAGCCTGTTTCATGCAAATGTGGTCTTGCAAATTTTTTCAGTATTTGAGAAAATGTTCTTAAGGTTATTTGCTGATCTTCTCTCCCAATTACAGCAGCAGTGTTGTCTTCTTCTATAAGAGCAGTAACTGAGTGCCTAATCCACCTTTCTTTGAAATTGATTTTCTTCTCTTTAAACAACTTAAACCACTTTCAAGCTGTGCTGTAGTGAAGAAGAGGCTCTTCATAGGCCTCCTATGGTATTGCATGCACCTCAGTTGAAGATTTGAGATGAAAACAGAATTTCAAAGTCACATATTGTTCCTTGTGTGTCACCTTCATTATTTCGGTAGGTGATAAAGAACATGTCCTTGTTTGCCCATCTCTCACAGATGGAAACCAACAATACCAATGATGAAACTATTATAACATGTTTGTTACATATTAAGCTAACAGAAAATTATAAGATTAAATTTTAGTGCAAGAAACTATGACCGTAAAAAAATTGATCATTCTTTATTGAATAGCTCTCATACATTCAAGCAGTAGTTTCTTGATACAAGTATTTGGATTATACACAAAGAACACCACATAGAGCAATATATTTTGTGCTAGAAACAATCTAGGTTCTCTCATTAAGTCCCACCTTTTACATATATATAAATCTTTGTGTAATAACGTAATACTGTTATTGCAGGATGGTCGTTGCGGAGGTGCTGCACTAGACGTGTTCTGTGAGGAACCCCCTAAAAGTGCCACAACACTGGAGTTAATTCGTCACCCTGCAGTGGTTGCTACTCCACACTTGGGTGCCAGCACAACTGAAGCACAACAGCGAGTTGCTGTAGAGATAGCAGAGCAGTTCATAGGACTGGCAGTTAACTGCAGTCCTGAAGTAAGAGTCCGCTATCCAGTTACTGGTGTGGTGAATGCTCCAGTGCTGGCAGCAGCAATGGTTCAGGATAATGTACCATGGATAACGTTGGCAAATGAACTGGGCAAACTTGCTAGCAGGATTATCCATGGTGCTGTTCCCAACACCCATATTAACATCACCACTGCTGGTGAGTATAATCATTTAATATAACCATATTGTGATAAGTGTGGTAAAGTGCATCACTGATGAATGAGGAGTTTAGAAACAGGAAAGTAGAGTAACTTCCAAGATTATCAAATCACTTAACTTGTGTGTATTGCCCATTATTTTTTTTATTTTATGATAGTGAGTAACAGAAATAGTACTGGAGCAAAATAAAATTGGTTAATATTATTTAGGCGAGTATTAACAACCAAGAAGGAAAATTATAACAGTAAACATAAAATACATTTGATTACGACCTGAGTGTGAAATAATCTGTTCCCTTCGCAGTGTATCCAGCTATTAGCTGACAACACATTTTCCACTATACTTCACTAGTGGATTTCACTTCACTGTAGTGGACTACTTCACTTTCCTCTTCTTACAGATGGGTAGAGAGCATAATGTTTGTATGTTTTAACAGCCACATTCCAAAGATGAGGTGAATTTAATATATGTATTGAAAAGAATTGTCCAAAATCACAGGGATTGCAGATTTTAGATGAGTCTATGTATGTTTGTGAAAGGGCAGTTTAAGAGGATGTGTTCCAAATCTTCTTTGCTATTTTTCAACCTGCAACAACTACTGTAGTCAAGATTAAAACGGTGAAGATACTTCTGATTGATAATATGGCCAGTCTTGGCTCTTGATAAATAGAAGTTTGTGTCTGTGAATATTGCAGAACATCTGTGTATCATTAGGTTTCTTTGCAGTGTTTATAAGTACTTGATGTTTTTCAGAAGATAGTCATAATTTGATCCATAAATTTGTTAAATGAGAATTAACTCATAATATGCACTGTTTAAAGAAGTTATTTGCATAGGTTTAGGTTCCAAAGATGTTGCCTGTTTAGCAATATTATCAACAATCTCATTTCCAGTGATGCTACAGTGACTAGGTATCGATTGGAATATTATTTCTTTTTGAAGATTTAGTTTAATATTTTTTTGTATAGAGATTGTAATTTGTATAGGAAGTTGGAGCATGTTTCATGATATTGAGAACAGCTCCCACTAAGTCGCTGAAAATGCATACAAATTTGTAAGCATACAAATGCATACTGCCTCTCTAGCCAGTAGTTCTGTTTCAAGACTAGAGAGGATGTGCAATAATGAATTTATCAAAAGCTAGATGATATCAGCGATAGGGAAGATGTAAAACAGCTGCAGACTTCAATGCCATGTCTGTATGTTGCCAAGCAACACTGGTAGACATCTGCATGTAGATTGGAAGATCCATGGTTCATATCCTAGCTATGGCATTGAATTTTTCAGTTTTGATTCTAACCTTCTAAAGTTTACTCACACATGGTTTGTATGTGTTAGAACAATTACTATCTGTCACTGATTGCCCTTATAGATGGAAAACTATAATAAAATGACGTTAAAAAAAAGCCTGGGAATTAAGTACTTACGAATTGTAAGTTGTCATGGGTAAGTGATCTCGAAAAGGGATTTCCTTGTTGGTCTGACGGAAGATATGAATCAGCTGAAGAATTTAATGTCATGTTGGCATGTTGCTGTGGTAGCGGTAGAGCAGCCCACATAGAGCATGCTTCAAATCCTACCTATGGCATTGAATTTTTCAGTTCTGATTCTAACCTTCTAAAATCTATCAACTTAACTGATTTTAGTTAATTGATGGAAATTAATCATTTCTTCACACTAGCCGTATATAGGCTAAGGTTTTTTGATAGCTAGAGTCAACATGAAAAATTCAATGCCATGGCCAGGACTTGAACCACGGATCTCCTGGTTTCCGTTCAGTCGCTGTAACCCAGTGAGCTACCATGACCAATGTGCCGTCCTGACACTAAATTCTCCATTTGACTCGTATATTTCCCCGTTAGACTACTAGGGGCTCTAGCATCCGAGATATACCGTTTGTGGCGACTTACTATCGTAAGTACTTGAATCCCAGGCTTCATCATTTAACTCTTATTATTTTAGTTAATTGATGGAAATTAATCATTTCTTCACACTAGCCGTATATAGGCTAAGGTTTTTTGATAGCTAGAGTCAACATGAAAAATTCAATGTCATGGCAGTTCAAGTACTTATGAGAGTAAGTCTCCACAAACGGTATATCTCGGATGCGAGAGCCCCTAGTGGTCTACTGGGAAAATTTAAGAGTGAAATGGAGAATTTAGTGTCAGGCGGCACATTGGCCATGGTAGCTCAATGGGTTAGAGCGACTGGATGGAAACCAGGAGATCCGTAGTTCAAATCCCGGCCATGGCATTGAATTTTTCATGTTGACTCTAGCTATCAAGAAACCTTAGCCTATATACGGCTAGCATGAAGAAAACTCGTTTAAAGATATGTGCATTAAATTAAATAGCACTTTGTTATTGAAATCCTAAAAGCAGCAGTGGTTTTCTTTATATGTTTTATAATTGATATCCTGCTTAAATATCAACTTCCACTTTTAATTTTCAGGTCCTGGAATGAAGAACCGAAGGTTTCTTGAAACTGCAGTATTGGTGGGTGTTCTTTCTGGACACACAAAAAATGGTCTGAACCTGATAAATGCACCTTCTCTTGCCCAAGAATCTGGTATACATACATCTCAGCTTCACAATGAAGAAGAAGTTGCTATTGGTACTGTTACTGTCACAGTAAAACCAGAGAAAGGTTCCTCTCATTCACTACAAGGTCAGTATTGACATGTTTACAGTTTTATGTGCATTAGAACCTCATTTACCCAGATCAACTGGGACTAGAGCTGAGCATAGTTAACGAAAATCCAGGTTATCCAGAGAATGACAGAAAAATGATAAAAGGAACCATGTATAACATCATCAAAATGTTTTTAATGGAGTTTAGAAATTACTATTGGCACACTTTCACCTAAAAACACATACACTTTATGTATTGTAATAGCCTGTGTATTTGCTCTGTACACAATATAGCCACAAACTAGTCAATAGTTAAAAGGCAGTGAGCTTCTGCTGTCTCAGTTTAGTATATTGCTTATGAGCAGCGCAATCTCGCATCCGCTTTAACATTAGAAGTTCATTTGACAATGTTTCGGCTTGACTCTTGAAATAAAGCATCAATTTCTCTATCCTTGCTACTGCTTGTGCATGGGTCATAACCAAAGCTGGTTCATCAACTCTGTCTGAATCTGAAATACTCTTCATTTTCAGTAACAGTGCATGATGCAATAATGTTTTCCTCTGTAATTGATTTATAACCTCCATCATTGTCAATTTGCAACAAATTGTCAATGTCTTCATCAGCAATGGAACAGCCATCTATATTTTTAAAAGTATCTATGAAATCTTCATCCACACTTTTTCTTCATTCTTGTTTTCTGGCAAGTCACACACCAGACCACAACTTTTTCTATGACATTATCAAAGTTTCTCTTCCAAACTAGCCTCAAGCAAGTGGGAGGAGTGCAATGAATTCGCCCGCTGGCAAGGGAATTCGAGTAATGTACCTCTGAGAATAGCAATTTATCATCTGTAAAACAAGTCTACGTGCTAACTATATGTGTATATATATATATATATATATATATATATATATATATATATATATAATTTTGTTTTCCAGAACTGATTTAGATTATCTGGACGTTCAGGTTAAAGAGGTCCAGGTTAACAAAGTTTTATTGTATTCATTTTATGCATGAGCAATAATTTGTTAGAAGGATGTATTAGTTCATTGCTAAAAAAAGCTAAAAAAGAAATGAGAATTTAGTAATAACCCATCCTTACAGAAGCTTTTTCTATATAGATAACCACGTTAAGTTGCATCAGAGTAGATGGAATAAACAGTTTCTGTTTTTAGACAAACACTGTTTCAGCCATTCTTTTGAAGACTTTTGCCATTTAAAATGGAACTGGTGCTTTTTATTTTGCATACATGTATAAACTATGTGGGTGAGTCGATCAGTGACACAAAATAACACTTTTAAATTTTCCAAAATATGTTTCGGAGGCTACTTTCCTCCATTGCCAACCGGATATCAGCTGGTTCTCTGTGGTGTAGCTGGCGATATTTTGTCAGAGGTCTCCTCTGGTGGTGGTTTGAGGAACTTGCTGAACAATTCTTTCTGGGGAATCTTGAAATTGAATACCTTGTTTCTATTTTTTGAAACCCGCCTCCGAAACATGTTCTGGGAAATTTAAAAGCAAGTGTTGTTTAGTGTTATTAATCGACTCGCTCTTAAATTAAATTTATTGAAACAAAACTGTTTTCAACACTTCCATGAAAGGAAATTAGAAAAACATGTTTACGTTCTTAATGATTAAGGACTATGATACAGTGAGGCACAAAATTAATATAATTTTGAATCAAACTAGCACTCCATACTCCATTAATTGATAGTGTTTATTAGAAGACCCTTCCTAACAGCATCAGCTAATGTCAACTATTGAATTTTGATTGGGTGACATTCTTGGAGGCGATTGTACTGTATCTGTTGGTGTCCTGATGAATTTGAAGTTTGGACACCCCTTTTGGAATGAGAATCACAACACAAAACAAGAAATCTATTTATAAAAGTGTTCAGGGTCCAACTGCATTAACTATGTGGGGAAAAAATATTTATAAAGAAATATGAAATAAAACTCTTCAATTTCGACACCACCTTTGAAGAGACTCTAAACTTCAAGTTCATCAAGACCCCAACAGATATGCCCTAATTGCCCCCAAGGAGTTCACCTAATCGAAATTCAATAGTTGACATTAGCTGAACATGTTTATACTTTAAAGATATTTTAACTACTCAGGAAAGATGGAAAAGTGGCAAGAGAATTTCATGATAATGAAAGCCTAAATTGTAGTTGGCTTAGAGGTTACCGTACTAGGAAAATGTTTCATTGTTAAAACTGTGGTGAAGAGCCATGAGTCAGTAAAACCCTGAAGCTTATAGTATAACAGAGTTGCACTTAAAATGTTACTTATATTTGAAACTCTAAACAATATAAGCCTAAAACAAGCATATTTGTCAATAATAGTATTACAGGTATTCATTTAGTATACCTGAGTATTTTCTTCCCTCTTACTGGCTTTAATTTTATTAATGCTTGTCAAGACCACCTGGTGGATGCCTCAAACTAATAAATGGACCCAACTATTGCCTGGTGGAACAAGGTTTCTCTGAAGGCCATAATAGACCATATAAGTGGTATTACAACTTCATTATTTGTCAAGAAATCTGTTTCACAAAATTTTTCCTTATGCTGTAATATTGGCCATGTTTTCCCAAAAATGGAGCAACAAAAGTAATGCCATAGATTAATTAAAGGAGAATATAATTTTTCATGTAAAGAGTAGTAACATTAACGTAACCTAACACCTGGTGCCTGCAAGTGGGCCTAAGCCGCCCAACCCAACTGCAGGCCTCACGCCCACAAACACAAGGCAGAGATGGTTGATTATCCAACCCATACAGGGAAGTGATGTGGTCAGCGTCATGGCACCTCCAGTCGGAAAGTTGGCTTTCTAGGACAGGTTTGCTACCTATCGTAGCTCCTCAATTTCTTTAAGATACTGAGTGGGCATTGGACTTCAGGACTTAAAATCTGCATCCCCCAGGGATGAGATTGATTCCGAGCACATTTCATGGCAGGGAACCAAAGCACAACACTAGCCCACTTCACAAGGATGTAAATAGTATAAAGTACTAAATTATTCAGCTATTTTTGCTATTTTTGCTGTTGTAATTTGAGTGCTCTTGCACATAATCTGTACTCCCACAGATATGTTCACCAGTCTTGAGTGCTAGACTGAATACTAAATTGATTATGCTGCTATATGTAATTTACAGTTTTCAATTCTATTGGCAAGATTCATATAAAACAGAAGATTATGATTAGTTAATTGGTACATTATTGTTGGTGTATGCTGATAATTTTTGTGTAATATATGTATTTATTCATGAAACTGGTTTAAGTACTATTATTTACTGCATTTAATGCCAGCAAAGCCTGCCTCGGTAGCATAGATGGTAGCATGTCTGCCTCACGTTCAAGAGGTCCCGAGTTAGAATCTCGGTTAGGGTGAGTTATCTGGAGAAGGTTTTTATGGGGTTTTTCCTTATCCTGAAAGACGAATGTCAGGTAACTCTTAAAACTCCATGGACGCCGGACTCACTTCTGCATAATTTCACCAATTTCATTCATCGTCTGATATGACTTAACATTGGAGGATGTAAATTACACACACAAAAAAAAAAGGTGCTAGGAAGTTATTGTCACAAAATAGAAACTTTTGGCATTCCGCTTTACCTTTAAGATAAGACAAAAACTGACTTAAACAGAAACAGGACTGTCCTGGATAATATTAGGACATCTGGTCATCTTACCCAAGATAACACACAGTTCAACCTGCTTTATATGTAAACCAGTTATGTGTAATTTGTATTTATATGTAAATAAGTATTTGCAGGTGCTGGAGAAAATGTAATTCAGGAACATGTTAATAAAACCTTATTTATAGGTAATGCATTTATATATAATTCAATTATATGTAATAAATTTCAGTGAAATACAACAGTTTTATATAATTAAATGAGCATACAGCACAGGCTATCTTAAAAATAAACTCAAAACGCATTTTCCTTATTGGTGCTGACAAATACACAAGTGACCACCCCAGTTTCAGCCATTGAAACAAAAGACAGACATTAGCTCATATACAGTTTCATAGCAATGAATAGCTAAGATAGTATTCTGTATCTGTGTTTCCTGTTGAACGGCGGTTTTGTCTTTCAATTCAGTTGCTTTTAATGTCATGCAGAAAAGAAAAAGGAAATGTTATATGCTGGATTGGAAACTAAAATTCATACGAGAGGTGGCACTTAAGACACAAAACCAAATCCTTATTTGCTTCTGACTTAGGAATTGCTTACACATACTATGTATAGACATCAGTGATGGAAAACCCTGGAAGAAAACTTATCCAGATAATTTGTCCTGACTAGCTTCAAACTCAGGAACTCTTGAACACAGGCTGTGTAGGCATTACATCAGTGTGAAAAGTTGCAGTGAAAAAGCTCCAAGCTCATTAATATGTTTTGTAAAATGACTTACATGCAAAGCCAAATTAACTGAATACTTAAAGCGGGACCAATTTCTGAGTAATGTTTGCTTCATACACACCCTTATTTGTAAAATTTTATATAAGCAGGCACTGTATTAGTTAAAAAAAAGTATTATAGAAATTTCATTTTTACGTAAGTCTGAGTTATAAGTAATCTTTCCACTTCCCCTTGATATATGTAAAAATCAGGTTCTAGGTATTCCATGCTCATGTGTTAATTGTTCATTTTGAAATTATAATATAATATAACCATTCATTTTCTGGAAAGTGTTGTGTTTGGTCACTCATCCATCATTTGCTTTCTTGAGGGCTTATGGGAACAAAGATCTTATTCTTGTTTTCTTTGTTTTTCTAGGAATGGTGAAAGATGGTCTGCCACATCTCTTGGCAATTGATGATGCCAGTTTTGGCCCAGCAGGACTTTTGCTGGAGGAAAATGTTTTATTCTTCCAAGGACAAAATTCTACCTCTAATATAATGGAGATTGTCAAATCTTTTGCTGAAAAAAGTATACAAATAACTACACTGTCAACAGCTAGAGGTACAAATACCTGGATTGCTGTCAGAACAGTGGAAAATGATATTAAACCAGCATCACTTTCAGGAATAATTTGTTACTAAATAATTAAAAACATTTTCAGGAGAATTCTTCTCTTAAGCAAAAATAATTTTTGTGATAATTGCAATTTTGTATAAATATGAAGACAATATGCTGAGAACAAATTGGAGTACTAAGCTTGCTTTGCTGAACTGATACATACATATGCTGTATAAAGTATTTCTGATTATAATACAGATTGACTATTGGCAAACTATGTACTGAAAGATTACTAAAGTAATGTTTTTTCTAAGATAGGCTTTTTATTTCTCCCAATTTTCCATTTTTTCCTTGACTTTTGTGTCACTCTGCATAACAAACCAACAAGGTCCCTAAACTGGATTGATTAAAACTTTGCAGAGTTCAAGATTTTGTAATTTTAAATATCTCCTCAGAATAGGATTTTACTTTTTCTATCATTCATATATATTAAGAGGAAGTGTTTTATATTACTAAAATATTTAACATAAAGATTTCACAAAACTTGCTTGTTTTAATACTCCAAGAAGAAAGCAGTTTTAGAAAGTTGTCAGAAATATAGATAGGTTTTATTTTAAACTAAATGTATATTTTTCAAAATTATTATTTATTTGTTGCAAGATATTCATTATAACCAATACTTTCCTATACAGTACTGTACATGTTTTTCAGTGCTATGATACCATTCATCAGTTTCTTATGATGTGGTGCAAGGAAGGCAGAATTTAAAGAAAGGCATTTAGTGAAGATCAATAACTTGAAGCTGTAGTTGGAATCATATTAAAATAAATAATGCTAAACATTTTTAATTTTTAATTTTACAATTAAAGGCTTCTCCACTCTTCAGCAGTTGACCTGTATTCCCATTTTACATTCTTTTCGACTGAGCTTGTCATCCTCTCTCAGGCACCTATGATTCATCATTCTGAAGATCTATCCTCTCCAAGTTGCTCCTGGCCTGCCCTGCTTTCTTCTTCCATGAGGTGACAATTTTTAACAGATTGTGGGCCACCTTCCTCATCTATTCTTCTAATGCATTCAAACCTCTGAAGACTCCAACTTTCAATTCTCTCCACTTCTGTTTCCTCCATATCCATCACATGATTAATTTCTTGAATTCTCATTCTTACCATCTTGATACTCTAGCACTACGTCTTATTTTATCCATTTCCACTGCCGAGATTTTGGACTTTTGTCCCTCTACCAAAGCCTATGCCTAAGCACCATGTGATATACTTCCCACCACAGTCTTCATAATCCTCTTCTTTGTAAAGTTCTATATGGTTCTATTCCACAAAACCCAATTCAGCATTCATATAGCTCTTTGTGCTTGTTCTAGCTTACTATCTATAACCACTTGACAGCTTCCTGATACATCAATAAATGATCCCAGATATTTGAACCTTTTTACCCCTTTAATAATTCCTTGTGGTAGACGAGATGTATTGTCAACTTCCTTCTATTACCAGGTATTCAGTTGTATCCATATTTACTTGTAGTTCTACTTTAAAAGAGGAGTTTCCTCATCGTACATTTCACATCCTCAGCTGTCACCTCATGGTTGTCTGCAAATAGTAGTAATTGAACAGTACCACCTTGAACGGGTATACCTATAACTTCATAGGACAATATTTCTATTATGAAATGAAAGGTTTTACAGGTCATTTTCTTTAACTTCCCAAGTTTTACCACTTGTTGAACTTTCCTCTGTCTGACGGTGCATTAGTTAAGTGGGAAGTGTGATCAGGTTGATGGCAAGACTCTCTACAAGGTAGGAGGTGCCCCCCCCCCCCCACAAGACAAACTAAAGATTGAAGTAATAATAAGCATTTAATGACGGCTAAAATTAGCAAACAACTAAAAAAAAAAATTTAAAAAAATATTAAAAGCCTTCAATGGCGTGTTTGATAACCGAATATTACACTTGCACTCATTCTTGTACACATCTATGGCTCTGTGTGCTTGTTCAAAACTCGCCCAGATGTGTGTACACCAAAATTGCAACAGACTAAGGTTCAAGGTGGGGAAACGAAGACCTGAGGGCCTACACAGTAAAAATCTATCGGACAGCAAAACTCACCAGAGCACCACTGGAGGAGAAAGACGAAGCCCAACTGACCATGCTCGGGAAGGAGACCCAGCCAAACTCCCTGATAGAGATAGTGGTACAACCAGTCAATGCTAAACAAAAGACAAGCACGTTGCTACCACTGCCCCTATGAGGAAGCTAGACAATTAAATAGAAACATTTCACTCTATGCCAGTCAGCACACACTATCATGATGTTAGGGGATTCGGTTTCCTCTCCTCCTTATCCCTGTAAGCATTGGGTTGAGAAACAAAAGCTCTGGATCAGATAGAGAACTCAGGTTGGGTAATCATCCCTATGTCTGGAATGAGAGTGAGAGAAGTAGATGGCAGAATGAGGGCGAAATGAATGAAAGGAAAGGAGATAAGAGCAATTAATGGAATTAAATTTATTGGGAGTCGATTAATGACACTAAACAACACTTACTTTTAAATTTTCCCGGAACTAGTTTCAGAGGCCTTCCCTCTATCTTCAGCCGGACATCGACTGAAGATAGAGGGAAGGCCTTTGAAACTAGTTCCAGGAAAATTTAAAAGTAATTGTTGTTTAGTGTCATTAATCGACTCCCAATAAATTTAATTTATACAACACTGTTTTCAACACTTCCATGAAATATTTATTTAATTGATGGAATGTTGGAATTGAAAAAGCAACAGTTTACAAAACTAGTCCCTTAATAATATAAAAATGTAAATGACAAAATGTTAAAAGACTAACTGCAAAAAGCTTTTTCAATTAAGTCATACATCACTGTTATAAATTCCTCTAATCATTCATAAATTAGCATATCTGGAGGATATGGAGCAATTTTCAATATATTTTTCCTACAATCCTCCAAATAATGTACCAGAACTGATTTTTTTTGAATTAAACCCAAAAGCTATCATAATGAGAGATTTGAATACTGTGACTTAGGGGGTTCGTGAAATGAAAAGTCCAACTACACCACTCAAAAATGTTCTTTATTTCCACCGACTTACAGTTAAACACTTGCCAATTACACAGAATTACGCAATGCACACAATTACGATTCACCAGTTTGTCCGTTACAATTCCACTTTGCTCTCGCAATTACGTGCAATCCTCCGATGCACTCATAGTCTTCTCGTCCGTACACTAGCACTGCACTCTTACGCTGTTCGCCAAGAACTGACTGACTTTCCGCCAGCCCGACGTGTTGCTTTTATAGGGTCAGCTGGCCAATCTAGAATGTTCTGGATTAGATGAAATATCCCGTAAGTTCGAGAACTCAGGTGGTACAGAAAGAGACGGCGCAGTGATGTTTTGTTTTTCCAGCCACCCCTCGTTAGCGCTATAAGACAAATGAGGGGGGCGTGGCGAACCCCGACCGTCTCCTGCTGCTCCTGCTGCTGCTGGTTCTATAGGGAGTTCCGACGTTTGGGTGACACTGCTCCCTCCTCAAAGCTGGTCGTCCCGAACAGCACCATCGTAGCGTGCCAGGCGATCCAGGTGTACCACCAGCATCTTCCCTCGGGGAACCTTCTGGATGCGGTAGACCACGTCGTTAATCCTCTTCACCACCCGGTACGGCCCTTGCCATGGCTGCTGGATCTTCGGGCAGCGTCCCTTGGTCCGGGTAGGACGGTACAACCAGACGAGGTCACCTTGTTGGAACCCTTGGCTGTTGGCTTGCCTGTCATACCTGGTCTTCATGCGGCCGCTCGCCTTCTGGATGTTCTGGCGAACCACCTCGTGCATGTAGTGGAGATGGTCCACCAAGTTCTCCACATACTCGGTCACCGGCTGCTTTGCCTCCGGAGGGCTTCCAAAAGCCAGGTCACAAGGGAGGCGTAACTCTCGGCCAAACATTAAGCTGGCTGGCGTCATTCCAGTTGTGTCGTGTGCAGACGAGCGGTAGGCCAGCAAGAACAGTGGCACCTTGACATCCTAGTCTCGCTGATGGCTGGCCACGACCTTCCTCAGGTGTTCCTCTAAGGTCTTGATGTACCTTTCGACCATGCCATCGGACTGGGGATGTAGAGGCGTCGTGCCGGTCTTGTTCACCCCAAGCCTTTGTAGCGCCTCCTTCATTAGGTTGGACTGAAAGTTGGTACCTTGGTCACTGTGAAGCTCCAACGGCACCCCAAATCGACAGAACACTTGCTCCACGAGGCAATCTGTGATTGTCTTTGCCTCTTGGTTTGGGATGGCATACACCTCCGGCCACTTAGTGAAGTAGTCCACGACCACCATTATGTACTTGTTGCCTCGGTCGGAAACTGGAAACGGTCCAGCAATGTCAACGGCGATCCGTTCGAATGGCGCTCTGACGTTGTACTGCTGCATGCGACCCCGGCTCCTAGTCTGGGGGCCACGACTCGCCTCGCACACGTGACACTGACGGCACCATCTCTCAGCATCTGCTCGGAGTCTCAGCCAGTAGTAGCGCTGCCGTAGTTTGTCAATCGTTCGGTTCGCTCCCAGGTGTCCTCCCGAAGTACCGGCGCGCACTTCCTCCAAGACTTCCAGGACCTTACTCCGGGGAAATACCAGCTGTTCTCTCTGCGTCTTCCCATCGGGTGACTCCCATACCCGGAACAGCACGCCCTCTCTGGTCTTCAACGAGTCCCATTGGGCCCAGTACGACTTGTAGGGGGTGCTCCTCGGTGCGACGTCCTCCCAGGTTGGTCTCGTCTCTGCCTCCACTTCCCTCAAGAGTGGCCCCAGGTCTGCGTCCGTCAGCTTCTCCCTCCTCAGTTCTGCGCTATCCCAGCCATCCGCAGGCACTGCCGTGACTACTCGGACTGCTGCGGCACGCTCCTTCTCCTCCACTCTTGTGCACTGGCCGCACTCTTCTGGACAGGGTCTTCGGGACATGGCGTCAGCGTTACCGTGGCTCTTCCCTCTACGATGTTCCGAGGTGAAGTCGTACTCCTGCAGCCTCTGGACCCAACGTGCTGTCTGGCCCTCCAGGTTATTAAAGTTCAATAGCCAGGTTAGGGCGGAATGGTCAGTCCTCAGGTGGAATGGCTGACCGTACAGGTACTTGTGGAAGTGCTCCAAGGTCTTTACTACAGCCAATAATTCTCGTCGGGTGACGCAGTAGTTCTCTGCCTTGGATAGCGTCTTGCTGTAATAGGCTATCACCCGCTCATGGCCGTCCTGGATCTGCGATAGGACACCTCCAATGCAGTGGTCGCTAGCGTCGGTGTCCACGATGAAGGCGCCGCCCGGTTGTGGGAAACCCAAAATTGGAGCACTGCACAGGGTCTTCTTTAGGTGCTGGAAAGCGTTTTCGGCGTCCTCCGTCCACACATAAGGCCGGTGTTCCTCTGTCAGGCGGGTGAGGGGTTTTGCGATGTTGGAGAACCCCTTTATAAAGCGGCGGTAATAACTGCACAGCCCCAGAAAACTGCGCAACTCTTTCTTATCCTTTGGGCGAGGCCAATCTCTCACAGCCTGTGTCTTCTCCGGGTCTGTGGCCACTCCGGTTGCTGAGACTATGTGGCCTAAGTAGTTCATGCAGAACCTTACTAAGATTCTCGAGGTGATCTTCAAAAGTCTTCCCGACGATGATGATGTCCAGGTATACCAGGCAGGCATCGTAAGTCAGCCCTCTCATCACTGACTCCATGAGGCGTTGGAAGGTAGCTGGTGCGTTGCAGAGGCCAAAGGGCATAACCGTGAACTGCAAGAGCCCTTGGCCCGTCGAGAATGCAGCCTTCTCCTTGTCTCTTGGGTCTAGAGCTACCTGCCAGTAGCCCGACTTCAGGTCCAGGGTCGAGAACCACTGTGCACCAGCTAGCGTGTCCAGGGTGTCGTCAATCCGGGGTAAGGGGAAACAGTCCTTCTGGGTGACAGCGTTCAACTTTCTGTAGTCTACGTAGAAGCACAGCTCGCCATTCTTCTTTGTCACCAAGACTACAAGGGAATACCAAGGGCTGTCAGACTCTTCATTCACTCCCCTGGATCTCATGTCCTCCAGCATGTCTCGTACCGCTCCTTGCTTCGCCAGCGGCACGCATCTATGTGGTTGCCGAATAGGCCGGGCGTCCCCGGTGTCGATGCGGTGAAGCACTTTGTCCGTGCGGCCGTAGTCACTATCACCTTGGCTGAAGACCCGCTGGTATAGTCTTAGCAGTAGTCGAACTTTCTCCAGTTGCTCTGCGGTGAGGTGGTCGGCCGCCCTCTCCAGTAAGCCTTCTAGCCGGGGCCCCAGGTTTTGCGTCGGCACCGGCTCCTGCGCCTTGTCGATTGCTGTTACGCTTACTACGGGCTCGCACGTTCCTAACTCCGTCCCGGGCTGGACGTCGTGGTCGGTGTCCGTTGGATTTAGCAGTCTTACTGGCACCTCCTCTCGGCACGGCAGCAGTGCCCTGGCTACACATAGTCCGTGCACAGGCGTCTTCTGGTCCAGCATCATGTTCCTGGTTCTCTGGCCTTCCAGTCAAGCTGTCACCACCACCTCGCTCCTCGCGGGGACAACCACGTCTTCGTCCAAGACGACCCTGAAAATTCCAAGGCGCTCTTCTGATTGACGGAGTATAACCTCTTCTCCGTTGAGCCGCAGGACCTTCTTGCCGACGTCGACCGTCGCCTCGTGGCTCCTGAGGGCATCCAGTCCCAGAATCACCTCCTCAGCCACCTTCGCGACGAACACACACAGACGCACGGCACTCCGTCCAAGGTCAGCTCCAGCAGGGCCTCCTTCTCCACAGGCAAGGTGTCGCCCGATGCCGTGACAAGCTGGTATGGTCGGCTCGGCTTCCTTGTCGGCAAACCCTTTGCCACGTCAGGTCTGATGATGGTCACGGCCGCCCCGGTGTCCACCAGTACGCGGCACGGCTTTCCTCTTACCCAACCGTCCACGATGAGGCTGTCATCCATGCGCCGGCTGACGGCGCGCAGTGTCACTCGAGGGGATGGTGGTGATGCCGCCGACGTGCCCCTCTCCACGAAGGCCCTTACTCGTTTTCCGGGTGCTCTACCTGGTGTGGGCAGTCTCTCTGCAGGTGTCCGGGCTGTCCACACCCCCAACACAGGCCACTAGGTGTTCGCCGGCGTCTCTCGGCTGGTCTTCTGTCTCCGGTGTAGCGGACACTCCTCGTTCTCGACGTCGGGATAGATGTTACTTTGGCCGCCTCCATCCTTAATGCTGCCGTAAGCGCCTCATGGATGGTTTTATAATCGCCGAGCATTAGGTGCTGGCGAATCTCCGTACCTCGTACCCCGTCCACGAATGTGTAGGCCGCTTTCCGGGATACGAACTCTGGTGGGAGGTGGACTAGGGCCTTGCCAGCAAGTTGTTCAACTGCCAGGGCGAACTCCTGCAGCGTCTCCCCTGGCTGCTGTGACCTTGCCTTCAGCTGGCTGCGGTACGCTACGGCTAAGCGGTGGTTCCCAAACCGATTCTCTAGGGCCTCCCAGATGTCCTTGTGTGCCGCCGTTGATTGAACCACGTTCAGGACTTCCGCGGCCCGATCCTGGAGGCTGGCTATTAACTGTGTGACCTCCTCCTCTGGTGTCCATTTGTTGTGTTTGGCCACTGTGTCGAACTGGCGGCGGAAGACTTCAAACGTTGACGCGCCGTCATATTTCGGAGGTTTGACGCGCGCCGATGTTGTGTCGCGTCCCGGTGCGTCGGCCTTCAGATCCTTCAACCTCCTGCCAACGACGTCCTCCACCATGGCGCTTAGGGACTTGACGCTGTTGTCGGCCTTTCCTTCCAGCTCGTTAACGCGGCTCGCCAGGTCTTCGACGCGCTCGCCTAACTCTGTGACGTCCTCTTTTACGCCGGCCAACTGTTCTTCAAACTTTGCGGCGAGAGCCTCGTTCGCCGCCTTCATTTCCGTGGCCAGACTGCCGTTCGCTGCTCTCATTTCTGTGGTTAACTCGGCCTTCATTTCTTCCATCTTCTCGGTGATGTTGTTGTTAGCCGTCTTCATTAGTTTCAGTTCCGCGGCCAGGTTGTTATTTGCCGCTTCCGTCTTCGCTGTCAATTCGTTCATCTTCTCCAAAAGCATTTCCAATGCCGATTCCATGGCCGTAATGTTCGTTGATATTTATCGTCCCGCTTCCTGACACCAGTGTGACTTTGTGGGTTCGTGAAATGAAAAGTCCAATTACACCACTCAAAAATGTTCTTTATTTCTACCGACTTACAGTTAAACACTTGCCAATTACAAAGAATTACGCAATGCACACAATTACGATTCACCAGTTCCTCCGTTACAATTCCACTTTGCTCTCGCAATTACGTACAATCCTCCGATGCACTCACAGTCTTCTCGTCCGTACACTAGCACTGCACTCTTACGCTGTTCGCCAAGAACTGACTGACTTTGCGCCAGCCCGACGTGTTGCTTTTATAGGGTCAGCTGGCCAATCTAGAATGTTCTGGATTAGATGAAATATCCCGTAAGTTCGAGAACTCAGGTGGAACAGAAAGAGACGGCGCAGTGATGTTTTGTTTTTCCAGCCACCCCTCGTTAGCGCTATAAGACAAATGAGGGGGGCGTGGCGAACGCCGACCGTCTCCTGCTGCTGCTGCCGGTTCTATAGGGAGTTCCGACGTTTGGGTGACAATACCCACTCCAAATATAGGAGGTATGAAGATACCAATCCAGTAAGGAAAACAGAACACTAGCTATGTTCCAATAACATAGAATTAATTTTCAATGGCAACAATGAATCTTAATAGTTCAAGATATTATCTAGAGCTTTTATTTGTTTCATCAGACTTAACAGATAAAATGTCATGTACTATTTCTCGAAGTATGGGCTCCAACTATTGACCAGCAGTGGCTGATATAACCTTAAGTAAAGTAAGACAAAAACTAACATTAAAAGCTCTTGGAACTTTAAAATAGCTAATTGAAAAGGGTATAAAATGGAATTAGAAAAATTAATGACCTGTATGATCAAAACAAATAACATTTCTACTAACAAACTATAAATAATCTCTGCCAGCTTCTACAGAACGCTGAAAAATACATCCCTAAAGGGATACATACCTTTTGGTCTAAAGATTTAAAGACCTTCAAAAAATGAATGCAAATGGGCTAGAAAGTTAGCTGATATTAACAAATACTCTGAAAATATCCTCAACTGTAAAATCAAAATGGCGAAATTGAAAAGGGAAATTTTCTGTGCATAAAAAGAATTCTTATAATAAACTTATGGAAACTATGTATTGAATATGCGAAAGATAATAGTTATATATAAGTACATTTCAATATGTTCACAATCTGCCCATGGATAGAATTGGATTTAGGTTTTCTAACAGGTGGCCAGAACAGACTAGGGAAACGTAGGCTCAGATGGTATTCATAAAACTCATGCTGGTAGGAAAGGTTGGGATTTTTAGGTAATTCAATGAAACATTTAAACATGGCTTAAATTCTAAGTGTATTAAAATCAAAGATATAACAAACAGCAACGTTACCTTGCACTTGTAATGGTCAGAGGTGAGCCACCTCACATACAATGCACTTAGCTACAAAAATACTAACTCTGTGATGGCTGGTAGACTAAGAGGAGGAGCAAGTGGTCACATAAAAGAAGTTGCCAGAGAGGGTGATGTCACACATCACATGGCACAAACCACCACCAGAGTCACTTGTATGACAATATATAATAAAGACAATGTTCCTAAACATCCTATTATAAATAGAGATAAAGAATTAAGAAATAAAAAATTCTGATGCATTTAATTTAAATGTTACATTATCTAAAATTCCAAGAGTATAAGAAGAACATAAAGAAGGAAATAAATAAAAATAAAAAAGGTAAACCTAATATTCTATTGTGAATTTACAGCTTTGAACTTCATATAGTAATTTTTAAAACACTAATAGCAAAGCTCTAGGATCAGACAAAATTCACCCAGAATTCATAAAACATTTAGGGGGGGGGGGGAAGCTAAAACCACATTACTCAACATCTACAATCATGCCCGCCTCGGTAGCGTAGATGGTAGCATGTCTGCCTCACGTTCAAGAGGTCCCAAGTTCGAATCTCTGTCAGGGTGAGTTACCTGGATAAGGTTTTTTTCTGGGCTTTCCCTTATTCTCAAAGACGAATATCAGGTAACTCTAAGCTCCATGGACCCCAGGCTCATTTAAGCATCATTTCACCCATTTCATTCATCGTCCGATATGACTTAACGTTGGAAAACGTAAATTACAAAAAAAAAAAATCTACAGTCATGTCTGGAAATCTTCTGTTCCATCCAATTCGAAAAAAGCTATTATCCTAATACTTAAACCAGTAAAACAGCAGATGGTACATATAACTAACTATAGACCTACATTATTAACCAATGTTCTAGCAAAAATTCTGAAAAGAATAATTTTAGCAGATTAAACTGGTGTCATGTAGACTGCAATCTTCTATCTACCTGCAAAGTTGGCTACCGGAAAAGTCATAAAACCAGTGAATAAGTAATTAAACTCAGTCAAGAAATTAAAGAGGGATTTAATAGAAAATAGATACCTTAGCCATATTTGTTGATCTGAAATCTATATATGATACTATACGGAGCTGTAATCCAATTAAGAAGGTACAATAGATGGGAATTAAAGATAATATACCAAGACAAAGGACTCAGGCGGTATTGTCTGTAGCCCACACTCTGCAATTCGAGGTTCGATTACCGTGGGCAACCTACTTTTTCCATGGGTTTTTTTCAGCGATTTTCACGGGTCGCCAGGTGAATGCTGGGTAGGTTAATTACATTCCCCAAATTTCCTGACCCTCCAATTCATCTCCATTATCTTCCACTGAGGGATTTTTGAGAATGAGCAAGCTAAAATTTTGTCCCAGAAGGGTTGCAAACTCGCTCAAACAATAATAACACTACTTCTTTTCAGTTAAAGCCAACCATCACACCTAAAAAATACAGAAGTAAGCATTGATTTGCAGTTGAATCCTGCTGAGGGTGGGCACGCAGCAAAATCATTCAGGCTATACATAGCCTGCCCAGCACCTCGGTCCGCCGGTCGGTTTTCGATTTCACTTCAGCTCGCTACGGTCTAACGGTCTCCGCGTAGAGACCGTTCGTAGGCTCGTTAAAATGATAAACAAATGTCCAATGTGTGCACATTACTTTTGCTATTCATTCTTGTACAAAGTTTTCTTAAAAACACCCATTCTTCCAAATATACCAGTGACGAGGCGTGACTTTCAAAGCGAGGGAAGCTCCAAATAATAATTTTCATTAAAATAAGAGAGAATAATGACTCAAAGAACCACGTCTACTCTTCAGTACTCTTTCAATTGTACAGCCACACAGGCCCTCCTTGCATTGCAAGACTGCTTACACTGCAAGAAGACATATTCCTGCTTCCTTTCTTCACTCACGTTCCAATTTTTCCTACAGCTGGCCCACCAGCATGAATTATTAGTCTAAAATGCAGAAAGTATGCAATTCACATACTTTTGTTAATAACTTAAAACTTCACAATAGTTTTCTATTTGTCACCGCGAAATACAAATCTACTTAAAATACTATTCAAATATACTCACAGTTGTATTTAAAAACGCTACATAAAAAAAACAACTTTTCTTAACACACTATAGAGACTTCAGTGACAATATCTGTCAGTGCTTCCTAAATATCGAGGAGTCGCGATTGCTTCCGGAAACCTACGAAGCATGGTATTCAACGTTACAAATGCGTAAATACAGAAATATTCAGTATTGAATGAGCTCGCGGAACTGAATCAAAGCAGCTGTCAAATTGCAACACCGCGGATGTTCGCGAATAAATTCTGAAAATGTATCCAGAGCAAATAAAATATTGTTTGACGTGAATTTTTCTTCCTGAAACTCTTGGGGAAGCGGCGCTTCCAGCGCTTCTTTGCACTTTCACCACTACTACTATATCTCTCATGGTAATCGAGATAGAGTTTTTAAAAATGGTCTTAAATGGGAATACGAAAGTACAGTGAGTTTGAGTCAAATCTTTTATCAGCTACATCTGTAAAGCATACTTGCTGATCGATGGATAATAAATAAAAATATCTTTTATCAGCTGGTTGCTTTGTATTGGTTTTGATATTCCAATCTCTCTGCATGTCCCAGACGTACATAAAAAGAAAAGAATAACGACCTCCCATTTGAGTAAAGTGTAAATATTGGAAAATGCTGACAAGTAACAAGGAATATCTCGGAAATTGTTCTCTTCACAAAAGTGGGTGCATTTGACATGTAAACTGTGTTCTAATATCTACACTTATGTCTATCTCTTACGGTTTACTCTTATGCAAGTCATCCAGAATGAATAGGACTTGTGAGGTTATTTCCACAAGATTCGTGATATGCCTACCGTTATTTCACTCGTTAGGAAATAAAATTCTTAAATACTGTGAAATGTTATCAATTTTTTTTTTAAAAAAATAAGTGCAGGTTTTGGAGTAGGTATTTAATCTACGTTTGGTCTTTTAGTTATGCTATTCACACACACACACACGCACACGCACACGCACACGCGCACGCGCACGCGCACGCGCACGCGCACGCGCACGCACACGCGCACGCACACGCACACGCACACGCACACGCACACGCACACGCACACCCACACCCACACCCACACCCACACCCACACCCACCCACACACACACACACACACACACACACACACACAGGGAGCGAGAGAGACATTTATTTTATATTTGTCTTCAGGGAGTCTAAAACATTTATTTCCGGTGAATCTCTTCGTCGAATTTTGAAATGCAACGCATATTTTCCCTACTTACTGTTAGTAGAGAGATTAATACGTGCCACGGCGAATATTGTTGCCGAAAAGTTCCGAAAACTTAACACCACCACTAATTACATTGCTGTTGATAGCAGAACAGGAAAAATGACAAAAGAATAGGAGCGGCGCTCAACGTAATTTAGCGCATTCTTTAATCGGCATTTGCAATCTACAGTAACATCGCTATTCATTTATTTTTTCGAGCGCCATAATTGCTGGGATTTGAAATGGAGGCGTACAGTGGAAAGTGACGGAAAGAATTAACATGGCTAGAATATTTTTTTACCACTCCAGACGATACCATAGAGGACAAAGGTAAGCTGTATTATTTGGTCTTACAGTAAACAATTTTATGGGGCACGAAACACGTTATAAATTATGAAATATGCAAATAATAGATCGGTGCCAAGGAAACCTTCGGCAGTACTTTTGTGCTTACATACATCCAATTAAAACACTAATAAACGGAAAGAGAATGATTTAATTATGTAATTAGTGTTGTTTGAAGCCGAAGTTGTCACTTCTAAAACCTGTAATTCACCCACTCTTCCCTTTTAGTATCTATGATTTATTTTGTAGGAAAATGATGACGTATGAACATTGCCATTTACCCGCTGCAGCGCATGCGCGATATGGGACTGCCAATTTATTAAACGAGCAGCGAAATCTGTTGCATAAGGGTCGAAATGCATAGATCCGCCTCGAAAGCGTAGCTGGTAGCGTGTCTACCTCATGTTCAATAGGCCCCGAGTTCGAATCTCAGTCAGGTTGAGTTACCTGGATAAGTTTTTTCCAGAGTTTTCCCTTATTCTGAAAGACGAATGTCTGGTAATGAGTAGCTCTATGGATTCTGGGCTCATTTGAGCATAAATTTACCCATTTCATTCATCATCCGATGTGACTTAATGGTGAGTCTTGTTAATCATATGTTGGCTGTTCTGCATTTTGCAAAAGAGCTGGAGGGAAAAATGGAAATCATGGAGTTTCTTTGGTTAAACTGTTGTATCCAATCCCAAATGTGAGAAATGGACATGAGTGCAATGAAAATACCTAAGTTTGAGGATTAGGAGAAGATGGAAACACTTGCAAAGCGTGAAATCCATCGTTTCACCCTTTTTAAGACACTTTCGTTTACAGATACAAAAATATTTGGTCAAAGTTCTGTATCTGAAACTGAGATATTTATTTAAAAAAAAAAACAGCTGTAAACATTAACGTAAAAATAAATGCAGGTACATACAATTAGCAACAATAGCACAATCGTTCTTCTATAATGCAACAGATTGTTGAAAAAATATTCCAGTGCACTTGTTGGTATTTCAAGAGTCACTTAAATATTCGGTCAACAAGAAGATATATCTATGTATTTCCTCACACTGTTAAATTCAGTACTTTGTATGGTATATGTCTGATCACTTTTAGCAGGCATGGTTTCATATTAGCTTTTTTTTCTCATATAGACAGGCTCACTTTTTACCCATTTTTTGAGTCTTTTCTTTAGTTGATCTTAGAGGAGATGAGGGAATGTCTGATTCTTTTATTTACATCCCTCCATAAATTCTCTATAAAGTTAATATCTGGACTCTGTGGGGATGGATGTATTACTTTTGGGCAGTTATATAACAACCATTCCCTGATGATATACCCCTTCATTATCCTGATAAAACTTAAAAGCATTTCTTATTCACAATTTCTCTGCACACTGGTTAAAGTTTTCTCTAAGAATATTGAAATATTGGTATTTATCCATGATGTTCTCAATGAATACCAAATTTCCTATAACACCTTCTGATATGCACCCTCACACTATAATATTGCCAGCTTTATGTTTCAGTGTAGGAAGTTAGTTTCTTATGCTCAGTTCTGTATTGGGCTTGTGCCAAACAATTCTGTATTAAATACATAAAAGGATTTTCAGCAACAAAAATTACATCATTCTACTATTCTTGTTTTGTTCACATTAGGTCTTTTCTTGCCGCTCTTCCATTGTAGCCTTCCTCAATAAAAATCCTTCTAATTGTTTCTGGGTGCACATCTTTACGAGTAGTCAGACGCAATGTGGTTATCAGTTTTGGAGTACTTATTTTAGGATTACTTATTACCTTTCTCAGTAACAGTCTCTTCTCTCTCTTTTTCAGCTACTATGGACGTCCTGTTTATAACAAAGATTTGATTCTATTATTAATTTATAGATGAGTCGTATTTATTACACATCTGCTTCACTTACGTACCTATTTTGAGGACATGTTTCGCAAATCATCTTATGCAGAGTCGCCTAAGAGCCGAAGATGCAAACGATGATTTGCGAAACATGTCCTCAAAATAGGTAGGAAAGTGAAGCAGATGTGTAATAAATACGACTCATCTAAAAATTAATAATTATTTCGCTTCACTGTGGAGTTCCAATACAGTTAAATCTCGATATATTTGATTCTATGTTCTTCTCTGTATTATCAGATGATGTCTGTAAAGTGCTCCATGATCTATTCACCACCAATTTATCTATATGAAAGACCTTTAGCATAGTGAAAGATTACAAGGTGTTGCTGTTCAAATGTTGTGTTGTTTCCTTTGCAATCTGACTTAACAGTACACCACAACAGTAGAGAAATACAGATTTGTCACAAATGGTTATAGAGGTACAAGGCTTCCCTTTTCTATAATTGTCTAGGCAAACATAACTAAGAGTCAAAGAATAAAATTGAAAGAAGCGTAGAGACAGTGAAGCACAACTTAGCACAAAAGTGAATCGAGAAGATATTGACACACTGGATAAGAAAGCTTGCATTTGTTTTTCAAAGAATAATCTTGAGCAATTTAGATCAATAACATTTAATCTTTATATCCCATTTTGCATTATATAAGAAAAGACGAAAATTGTAGATAAATTTATACCATTACTATTGCAAGTGTAAGCTCCCCAATGCATGGCCGCACCGTGGCTCAGTGGTTAGACCGCTTGACTCTCACCAAGGCGGCCTGGGTTCGATCCCAGGCGACCGCAAAGTGAAATTTGTGGTGGACAACACGACGCTGGGGCGGGTTTTCTCCGGGATCTCCGGTTTCCCCCGCCATCTCATTGCACCGGTGCTCCATCTTCATCTCATGTATCATCAGTGTCATCGCCTGCGGTGCCATATGTAGTAAAAGCGGGCGTTAAACTTTACAGATTTCATTCCCAATGCATTACTGTTGAACAGCTAGTAATCTGCACAATGTAATCTATTTACCTGTTGCATGACATTGAAGATTCTTCTATCATGTATGGTTGTGAGTATATACAAAGATTGTAATTTATTGGGTTTGTCTTAAGAGATTTAGGTAACATGGAGGGCTATTTCAGACTTTTACTGCAGAATAGTAACATACTTTTTGGAATAATTTTAAGCTAATTGCTAGTCTATCGATCACATGCGCTGTACTGTCATCATGCAGAGCAAGGTTTGTTGTTAGGTTATTGTAATAATCTGTACGATATCTCAAGAGAGATTTGTATGTGTAGTCACCCGCAAATCCAGGAACTATTTGGGTTTTTAAATAAGAGTCTACCAGTTTTTGTAGTTTAAACAATTGCTTACTTAGGAGCCTATTGCATACTGTAATAGGTATTTTGGTTTAAAGAGATTTTTCAAGTTTTGTAGGACAAAGCAAGCTGTTATAATCTAAGGTT
Source organism: Mantis religiosa (assembly GCA_030765055.1). Taxonomy (NCBI): domain Eukaryota; kingdom Metazoa; phylum Arthropoda; class Insecta; order Mantodea; family Mantidae; genus Mantis; species Mantis religiosa. The sequence goes on along the minus strand of CM060956.1, from coordinate 104,505,911 downwards.
AGGTAACATGATTTTATGTTTTCTCCAGCTGATCTATTTGAAGCATAATAATTTTGTAATGAAGACTTTAAGTATAATTGTTGTACCTGGTTTTTAACTTGTTTACTTGCTTAAGATTAGTTCTAAATTAAACAAAGTTTATTTCTTATAGTTTAATTAAAATTCTCAGCAGGTAGTGAGTTGCCAAATCTCAAAATTGCTGATGTGATGTTTCAGTTACAAGTGTACTGGGATAATCCGCAAAGAGGACAACTATTGATTCTCTGTTAAAATTATATAGCAATTAATTTATAAATATTGAAAATAACAAATGGTCAAACATTGAACAGCCTTAGTAATTTCTCCTAAGTGAGAATGTGGAGTAAGAGATTCAGAACTAGGGAAGGTGAATGGAGGAAGTATGGACTATAGTTTAATGAGGTTCAAAGAGAAAATGGGTTGGTATAACATTTTTAATGCTTTTTTTATTTATTTCCAAAACCAAACTTTTGCTCCAAAAGTGACATACCAAAAGATATTAGAGTGGAAATGAAGTGTTCTTTCACACTAGCTGTATGTGGAACACACTATGAAAGGGCAGAGTCAGACTGAAATATTCAATGCCATAGCTGGGATTTGAACCACAGATCTTCTGGTCTCTATCCAGCCACTCTTAACTATTGAGCTACTATGGCCACGTGTCAACGTGACATTAAATTCTAGAAACTGTTGGAGAGAAAAAAATATTGTTTCATTAATTTTGTTTTTTGAGAATCCATGGTTCTAAGCTCAAAAAATGTACTTTTGTATTATTTTAACAGAAATTTCTAGCATACCTTGGAAAACGCTGAAGTTCAAAAATCTTCTAAAAGTTTACAGAATATTCTTGATTTTACATGAATATTAGCTGGGGGTTTAGATTTCCCTTTAAGTTAACTATCACCTGTTCCTTATCAAGAGGCATTTAAAAAGTTCAAAGGAATATATAATTTCATTCACTTTGTATACTGTGGTATTATTGTTAAAATATTATTAGTTTACATGCAGCTTTGCATGCTTCATTACGTCAAATATAGACTCTTCTCAGTTGTTCTTGATCTCTCACCTTGGCATTATAATTTCCACTATCCCATCTTCTGGCTTTCTCACTCCCTCTTTCTCCTCTATAACCCTCAATATTCATCTTCTCTTTACCTTCCCACTCTCTTCATCGCTTGCTTTCAACCTTGATCTTCCTTTGTGTAAGTAGAGTGTTATGCAGATTTGAAAACTGGTAATAAAACTGTTTCTTCTGGGTCTTACTAAAAATTGAAACAAAATTAGAAGTCTTAATATAGTACCTACTTATGTGATTGGACTGTTCTTTGTAACTGGTTTACACACAAGCAACCTTTTAAATATTCATCACGCTCAAATTTGGAACAGTAGTTGAAGCATTTTAGTTATAAATTTTTGTTATGTAGGATTTAAAGAAATCTCAGTAATGAGATATCCAAATATTTGTATTTGTTTTCCTCTTTGGGCTTCAGCCTTTGTGGCTGCTAGATGGCCGGAATTCACCCTGAATGTTATTGCCACATGTCTACCTTCAATTGGGTTTAACTGTAGAAAGGATTAATTTTAAATAGGGTAACTTAAGGGTGAAATTATATTAGGCTAGAAGACAGAAAAAGGAAGCATGTCACTCCTCAGTGCTGGTATGTCAGGATGCAGAACTCCTGCCCCTTGGTGTCAGGGTTAATATTCTACAGCCTTGAGGTTGGTGAAGGAGAGTCCTCCTCCGCAAAGGAGGTTCCTTAGACTCTTGTCATACCGGGACTAGGTCCCTTACTGGCATATTGAGGATTTCATTTATATAATGATGGTGGATTAATGGTGGTGATTAATTTAAGGTTTTGAGTGTTTGATTAAGGTAAAGATGGAATGCAATATAGGAATGTGTAGAATTTCTGAATTTTATGAAGGTCCTAGCACAGGTCTGGGTTTCTTATATGTTTCTCCAGGGTCGAGATCATATTCTCCAAGTTCTCGGATCAGGTTGTTGAAGCTGTTTGAGAGGTTAGAATAGAAACTATGGAACAGTTGTAGGATATAGTCAGATACTTTAGGTCTGAATGGATATTGGCATTTGGGATATACCAGTCGGCTGCGACTGCAGACTGAAGGTAACGGTTTTGGAGACTTGGAGTTTGGAGAGGTGTCTTTTAGCTGCAGCACCCAGGACTTGGCAGGCATAAGTAAAAACTGGCCTTAGTACTTGTTTGTATAGTAGGAGCTTGTTACGAAGAGCCATAGATGATTTGGGATTGTATAGTGGATACAACATAGCCAACCTTCTACTGACTTTGTTAGCCACAGCTGTTATGTGCTCTTTCCATGTAAGCTGCATGTCCAGAAGAACCCCAAGGTATGTTGCCTGCATAGACAAGGGTGCATCAGCATTTCCTAGACGTAGGTTGGGTACATTCTGTAGTGCTCGCCGTGTAAAGGTGACGGCTTGGGACTTAGTGGCATTGAGTTTTAAGCGTCAGGTCGCAAACCAGGCATACAGCATATTCGCAAATATCTTAGCCCGCTGCACTGCGATATCATGTGGCTTTGATGCTGTTGTTATAGCAGTATCATCGGCAAATATGTAGAGGTTGCAGCCTCTTAGGGTTGGAAGTATGTATGCAAGGAAAATCAGGGGCCCAAGGACATTACCTTGAGGTACTCCTGCGTTTATGCGGTAGGGTTGGGACAGGATATCGTCTTTCGCGACTACAAATGATCGGTTTTGAAGGTAATGGTTTATTAGGTGTATAAGGTAGGATGGGATGTTATAATGAATGAGACGATGTAGGAGGCCTTCGTGCCAGACAGAATCGAAGGCTCGGAAAATGTCTAGGAAGAGGGCTGCAATGTAATGCCGATTGTTGAACCCTTTAACCACTTCGTCCACAAGGTGAAGGAGCTGGTGTGTTGTGGAATGCTGCCTACGGAAACCAAATTGCTCAGGACGTAGCACCTGATGTTGGTCCAGTATGGTTTGGAGGCGCTATTGAATATCTTTTTCAAACAGCTTGCTGATGGACGAAAGCAGGTTGATAGACCTACGGCTACTTAGCTGTTTAGGGTCTTTTCCAGGCTTTGAGAGAGTTATTACCTTCGCATGTTTCCGTGCCGTCGGAAAATAGGCCAGAAGCAGCAAGCTGTTGATGAGATGTACCAGGAGTTGTAACCAGGTTTGAGGTAGTGCTTTAAAGGCAGCATATGGCAATTTATCGGCTCCTGCCGCTTTAAATGGCCGTACAGAGGTGATGTTCCTAAGCTCTACCGAGGATGTTAAGTTGACCTCGTGCACCATATGAGGGACACTAAGGTAACGGTGGACAGCTGATGTGATTTCCTCCGACAATTCATCGTCTACTGATTCTGCTGGATGGAAGGTAGAGGCTAGATGTTCAGCCATAATTTCAACCTTGTCCCTTGTGGACGAGGCTACTCTGCCACCATCAATTAATGGGGGGGGGGGGGGGGTCTAATGGAGGAATTTTAAGCAGTGTTTTGGTCATTCGCCACAGGAAAGTGTCCTCTGGATCTATCATGCACAATTTTTTCTCCCATTATTCATTGCTATATTCAATTAGCTCAAGTTTTAGCTGGTGTTGAAGTCGATTCCACTCAGGCTTGTGAAGAGGATCGCGTGTTTGTTGAAATTGGCACCAAGCTTTGTTTTTATCAGCTATGCGTCTTCACAGTTGAGGTGGAAGAGGCTTTTGTGCACTGAAGTTCACTCTCCTTATTGGAGTAGCTTGCGCCATAGCTGGAGCCATAGTAGCAGTGATTTTGGGAGCCAGCTGGTCTGCCTCTTCCGCACTATTGCAGAGATTTATCTCTGAAGGCTGCTGTGCCATTATTTTGGAGTACTTGCTCCAGTTGGTGAAGCGAGGATTTAGTGTGTTAGGGGGTACCTTAGCAGTGGCTCGGGCTTGATAGAGGAAGAGGACAGGATAGTGATCGGAGGAAAGTTCAGGAATAGATATGATTTGGGGGTGACCGCGGATATTTTGAAGGATAGCAATATCCAACCAATCTGGTGTATAACGGTCCCCATGGGTTATAGTGGGTGAAGTAGGAGCAAGTACAACAAGATTGTGGTGTTCTAAATAACGCTCCAGTAAAGCGTCCCTGGTATTGCGGATAGTGGAGTTCCACAGTGGGCTTTTTGCATTGTAATCACCCATAGCTATTGTGGGAGAGCCTGCAGAAGAAATCGTGTCCAGTTCCCCACAATTGAAAGAACCACTTGGTGGTATGTAGACGGAAAAGATGTCGAGGGGACATTTGTTGGTGGTCACTTGGATACCTGTGGCTTCTAGTACACCGGTAGGGGGCAGGTGAATACGATGGTGTTTTATGCCGTGCCGCCATATCCATCAGCACGGTCAGACCTATGGCAGATCATACCCGGAATGGAGGCTTTCAGATGACTGGAAAGATGTGTTTCCTGCACCAGGAAGATCTGTACTTTGTTAACTGCAAGGAAGTTTGCAGTTTCCTTTAGCTTATTCCTCTACCCGTTGGTACTCCAGGAACAGATTCTAAGGTTTAATACGTTGGTTATTACCTTATTGCTGTCCGCCATATGTCCAAGGAAGATAAAGACGGTGTGTACTAGGATGGTTGAAGGAGGTATAGTGGCCGGTCGTTGAGCTAGTTCATCAGCCAAGGCTATTGCAAAGTCTGTTTGCAAGTGGGTTGAATTTTATCCATGAGTTTCAGGAACTGCGCATCAGGGATGGCAGGGCAATGTAGTGATGCTGAGGGGGTGGTTGATGTAGGTGGGTGATGTACTGGCAGACGTTGTTGGGCCTGTTGCCTTATCCCAGAAGGTAGAAAGCTTCTAGAATGAACTGTAGTCATGTTCTTATGAGTAGAGTCATGTGCAGATCTGTTTGCAGCCTTTCGTTGTTGCAAAGGTGGGGTTAATTTTTGCAGTGTTCTTGTGAGCTCCTGTGGCTTTTTGTTGACAGGATGCTCCATTGCAGTTGCAGTTTCTGTGTTTACTGCAAGTTGCCCTGCTTCTTTGTTAATTTGGAGGGCAGCAGCATATCTCTTATGCTGTATCCTCGTTTATGGTGAAGACCAGGGTATCGAGTACCCTTAAAGGCTTCCTTTGGGAGACCCATGGGATTTGGCACCTTAGGAGCAGCATCGAACCTCGTGCACTGCCCATTTTTATTAAGGAGCATCTGCACCCTTGCTTCTTGCCACATAGGGCATTTTGCGTAGCGGCAAGAATGATCACCGCCGCAATTGTGACAGGTGGCCTTGGAGTTTGGAAGTCTCACTTTTTGGCAGTCTGTCCGTTTGTGCTCTGGCTCGCCGCAGAAGGAGCATACGGGTTCTAGACGACATCCAGCAGCACTGTGGGTAAATTGCTGGCAGTTTGTGCATTGAAGGGGTCTGGCAGGTGGACGGTAGGATTCGACGCGAATAACAGCGTTATAAGCACCCTCGTCTCCTTATAGATGTTCTGATAGTTCCCGATTTTATTGGTGGTTGGTATGATTTGGAGGGGAATCAGCTCGAAGTAAATGTATACGGCGCTCAACTTTAGTTGCTGTTTGGGTTTGCTCCGGGTTACTTCAGAGTTTATATATAAGCAACTAGTTTTACCTCTTTTGTATACAAAAGGTTCACTCTCCAGGGTGCTTCAATATAAAATTACCTAAAAATATTGGAATACGTTTTATTATATGATTAAATTATGTAATTCTTTAATGTGTAAAACAAAGCGACTGCGTAGAATTATATCACTTTTACAGGGTTGGGTAGGTAAATCCGGTACGTGTTAGACGATTGATTTTAAACAAACTTCAATAGAATAAAATAATAAAATGGAATAAAGTGCATGTACCTTTATAATACATGTTGTACATGCCATCCATCTGCATCTAGACATTTCTGTGCACGTATTAACAGCTGCATGAAAACGTATCCACGAAGCGGATATTTGCCTCTAAAAATTGTGTTACCTTGATAGAGTTGGTCTTTAGGTACGCCTCTAAAATGAATATTCGTTCTGGTATTGAATAAGTCATGCTTATTTAAAAAATAACTCTTTACACGTGTTTACAGTGTCTGACTTTTCACAACTGCAACCAGAACGTGTGCATGTAGTGTATAAGCAACAGTGGTGCAACAACAATAAAACAAATCACGCGGAATATAGTATAGCCAACATAGTAACATTTCAAAATAAATAAATAAAATAATGCCCTATATAAATAATTTCTTAACAATTCCTATGAGATGAGACCAGACCGGTTTTATCTGCCCAAACCTGTACAAATAAAGTATTGCGTTATTTTCCACCCACATTCATCCATTTATTTTTATTCAGCAATGTTTGAATTATAGCCTTCCTGTCACTAAAAACACTTTCACACCATGTAAGGTCAAGAACAGGAGTTCAAATCTCTTTTCTGATGAATGACTGTAATATACACTGCTCCCACCGAGCGACCGCTCTCCGAAAAGCCAGGTTATCGTCTCGTGTGAGGTCCAATTTATTTTCCTGAATGTGTTCAGCAGTCACAGCCATTGTTCTTCAGCAGACGCTGTAATAATAGAGGCAACAGTTTGGTGGAAAAGCTAAAACTGTATAATGCCTGGAATGTTCTTACAAACCTCCTGACGTCTTGTGAGAACCAATATCTGTCGTTGCCAAACTTCACACCGCTTTCACAAATCGTTCCTCGTTTACGACAAATATCATCGCAAGTTTATAGACACTAGAACTGATCCTATCACCGAAATAACTGAACAGCAGTCTTACACTGAAGTTGTACTCACAACTGTGTTACTACCTGTCTGACGTATGAGTGCAGTTGTTATGGGAGGTCGCTGGTTTAGAGAGGTTAGAGGTATAGTCTGACCATCAGCACACGACGTATGTTTTCTGTACTTAATAAATAGATATCCCATGTTTTTAAATATTCTCCAGAATGTGTTCTCCCTTCAAGAGTGATGTTTTCTTTAACAGCATTCACAAGTTTACGTACAGTAGGGATTTCCCTTCTCTGTTCGTAAAACTCGAGAAAAGTTCTGTGCACAACACATTTTTCAATCTCATCTAGTTCGAACCTTTTTGGATGTGGAAGATATTTACCAGGTGTTGGAAGTTTTTCCGTTGGACGCTTTGAATTGTAAACCTCTTTCAGTATATTATATACAGCTCATTCACTTTTCCCCACTGCCGTTGCTGTAGCATGACTTCAAGCTGCAGTGTTTACATTTTGACTTTATTCGTAACCGTCCACTGTAAGAGACTCATCTGCTGCATTACCGATCGGTACAGGGAATGGCGACATAATACCGCGTATCTGCATCGCGACCGTCTGCATCCATTCTTCAGAGGCTGTACATATAGAGACCGACATAAGTATTCGAACGTAAACATATTTATTACTTAAATTATTTTAAAGCTATGCATAGTAAGCATACGTAAATACATCTGGTACAAAATAAACTTGAGTCTTCCATCAAACATATAAACTCATAAATAGCAACTGAAACTAATTTGCACTACAAGGAGACATAAAAAGGTTACTTTACATCTGGACATAAGTATTCGAACAGAGAACAGCTAGTATTTAGTTATCATCCCCTTTCTTTGAATTACTGATGATAATCGTTTGGACATTGTCTGTATGTGTTGTTTAGTGACTGCAGAGTCCATATTCTCCACTTTGTTTGAAGAAGTTCTTTCAGATGGTCCTTGCTTCTGATGTGATGCTTCCACACATGCTCCTCGAATTCCTTCCAGATGTTCTCTATAGGATTTAAATCTGGAGATTGGGGCGGGGTCTTCAAAGTGTGAGGAGTGTTGTACACGATCCAAAGGGTTACAATTTCAGCAGTATGCTTCGGATTATTGCCCTGCTGGAAGTAATAACATGCCCTAATCCCAGCTTCTCTGCACTCTTTTTAAGATTGTTTTCGAGAATCCTCTTGTATTCAAATTTGTCCATGATCCCATCTATGAACACCAGTTCCCCAAAGCCAGATGAAGCTATACAGCCCCATACCATCACACTACAGACACCATGTTTCACTGTAGCTACCATGTTCTTAGGTTCCCATTCTGTATTTGCCAGTCTCCACACTTTAAGACGTCCATCACTCTTGTATAAGCAGAATTTGCTCTCGTCCGACCAGAGAACCTTATCCATAAATTCTGTTGATTTCACCACATACTGTTTAACAAATTCTATACGCTTTTTCTTATTCACCTTATTAACGTATGATTTCTTCCTAGGAAGGCGGGAATTGTACCCAGTACTATTTAAAACCCGTTCAACTGTTCTGGTGTGAACCACAGTGACAGAATATTGCTCAATGCATTCTCTAATCTCATATGCAGTGACTCTCCGATTCTGCTTCACCATTTTTATTATTTGCCTTCTGTCTATGGTGGTGAGTTTATAAGGAGCGCCAGTTCTAGGTTTATTTACAACATTATTTGTCTGTTTGAAGCGTTAATTTATGCAGGGCACTGTAGTTTTGCTTCTGTTAATGGTTTTGGCAATGTCAGACAGAGATTTGTTTTCTTTGTACATATTTATCATGATATTCCTCTCTGTCACCGTTGTCTCCTTACCTTTACTTCCCATATAACCTGTGAGTTCACAATCGGCTGATTAACTTTGAGCACACAGTCTCGAGGCATAGCATAAACACAGCTGCTATGCGGTAGAGGCATGTAGGGTTCTTCCAACCACCTTTCTCTCTGTTCAATTGGGTACGTTCAAATACTTATGTCCTCCAATAAGAGGGACAATAGAATAAAATCAGTACAGATTGTGTAATAAATACATGCAAAGTGATATTTTAAATATTGTTTCCGAGACACAAAAGGTTAATGTTTACATGTTTAACAATTCCACGCTGTCAAATAAATATCATGGTATTTATAGTAAGTGCAATATTACATGTTATATTATTCGAATACTTCTGTCGGCCTCAGTATATATTTTTACAGCTCATTTTGGTTTTGTTACTGTTCAAAGTTTCATTGCTTTGGCTTGGATGAGGTTGTAGTCACACGCCGCTGTATATCTTCAGGGTGACCTCAAATAACGTTTGGCTTTAGTGCGAAGGAATGCTTCTTGAATGGAGTTTTAAAATATCCTTTTAGCAATTTGTAACTTGTTTAGTTGACACTTAATTTATGAAAATCACGCAGATTTTGGTTCATAAAACTGTGAAAATATAACGGATAATTGGCATTAACAAAATAAATAACTATTTTATAACTATTATAAACAGCTATAAACGTCCCCGTTTAAACATCTATACATTAATAAGATATAATATTGCAATCACTTATTGTACAAATGATTCCTTGTAGTAATTATTCAGAAATCACCAGCACTTGCTGCTTACTTAGTAATGAAATACGCATGCATGCGCATAATATTACGTTTGAACTTTATCAAACGGCAAGCTACACCGACTCCCATAATCGGACAGACTTTGGATTTCACTATGGGGTGCTCTATAAAGCAGGATAAATTATGTGTAACTATCTCAAGGTACTCCTTGTGTTAAGCAAACATCATTTGCTATTAATATCCACTTTAGAGATTGTGGCTAATCTAAAAGCTTCCCCAGTCAACCTTGTTTACATCATGAGTTTACGACACAAAAAGAATCGGACTGCACAAATGAAATGCAATACAAATGAGTAGGTGAAGTCTGTCAGTAGACAAAACAACATCGTAGAAGTACGTCAACTGTGCACCAAGAAGGCAAGACCATAGTGTGTGGCCCAGAGGTAAGCAGAGTACCTTTGAACAGAGACAGTGATCTATCAATATGATAATTAGGCATATTGTCATTACCAAGCATTTACCTTTTAGAAATAATAGTACAGGTTAAAACGAAATTAAATAAATTTCAAAAAAGCAATGATATTCATGACCATAACACGAGAAATAGTTGAAACTTACATGTCACCTATCATAAAAAGAAAATGTATGAGCACAGTTTTAAATTCAACGGAATTCATATCTACAATAAACTGCCAACTGAAATGAAAAACATTGAGTCCTTCACAAAGTTTAAAACCACATCAAAGAGGTATTTGTTACAAAAGTATTACTACTCAGTAGAAAAGTATTTAAATGACAAAAGATAGGAATAAAAGGAATGTAAATTTTAATTTAATTATTATGCTTAACAACTTATTGTAATTCTTGTTTCTTGTTACTATTTTTTGTGTAGTTAGTAATTTGACAATTCCACAACACCTTCACAAAGTTTAAAAACACATCGAAGAAGTATTTGTTACACAAGTGTTACTAGTCAGAAGAAGATTATTTAAATGACAAAGGGTAGGAATAAAAGGAATGTAAATTTTAATTATTTATTTGGTTATAATGCTTAACAACTTATTGTATTTCTTGTTTTTTGTTACTATTTTTTGTGTAGTTAGTAATTTGACCATTCCACATCATGAATGTATGATTTACGGATGCAATAAATGAATATGAATATGAATCACTATGAAAAGAACTAAACATACCGGGAAATAGCAGAGATTTTGAATCTTAGCAAAAGTGCAGTTAGTGACATAATTAACCAGTGTAAATATGAAGACAGTTGAATCTCGAGCAAAGCCAGGGCGACCAAAACTTCTTACCGATAGGCAGGGGTCTCATATTATGCGGAAGATAAAATGGAATCCATGTATAAGTGCTCCGGTGATTTTTTTTATCTAATATATATGTATATAGATATATATTTTTATTTTCCTTATTTAACCGTTTTTTATTGTTTCCGTTTAATTACCTATCTGTTTTCTGCAGTTTCACACACATACACTATACACATAAACACCCATGCCCAGGGCGGGACTCGAACCCGCGACCCTGAGATTTAAGAAGAACTGGGACTGACAGTTAACCCTGAAACGGTCAGAAAGGCCATGCAAAAACAAGATGTTAATGGTCGCATAGCGAGAATAAAGCCATACATTTACAGCAAGAATAAAAGTAAGCGATTACAATTTGCCGAAGACTTTGTTAACAAGTCAACTGATTGGTGGGACCAAGTTATTTTTTGTGACGAAAGCAAATACAACCTTGCTGATTCCGATGGCAAGGTGGTTGTATGGAGGAGCTGGAAGAGAGCAATTTACAAGGCACAGTCAAACAGGTGGAGGGAGTGTAATGGTATGGGGCTGTATTTCCTCTAAGGGAGTGGGAAAGCTGGTGGCATAGACACAACCATGAACAAGGAAGTCTATCTTAGACTATTTCAGTAAAATTTAAAATAAAGTGCAGAAATGATGGGTATTTTGGACAGCTTCTCATTTTATCAGGATAATGATCCGAAGCATACGTCCCTTATTGTGCACCTATGGTACTTTACAACTGTCCTCAGGTACTGCATCCACCCCCGCAGTCCCCGGATCTTAATCCCATAGAAGCAATATGGGATAAACTGGAGAAGGCCGTGTGGAAGACCCCATTACTTCCAAGCAGCACTTGAAGGAGAGGTTGCAAGAGGAATGGAGCAACTTTCTGCAGCCTACCTGAAAAACCTGGTTCACAGCATGCCAAATAGGTTCTGAGAAGTAGTGAAAAGAAGAGGGAGAATCACAAAGCCACTCAAGTTGTTAGGTCCAATTACTTTTGAGGGCCAAAAAATGCCATATTTCTTTTTAATTCTTATAAAAGCATGCATTATATAATTTTTTTTTTTTGTGAAATAAAATTTATTTTCTTACAAGAACGAACCATGTAACTGTCGATTATCATTAATTTCAATAAAATAGCACATAAAATATTGATTTTAATTTTCAAAACTTAATACTCTGCGTCGTCCGATTATTTATGGGAGTATGTATGTACTTGTTTGAGATAGCGTCATATCGATGCTATTTGCTTGTGCTGTATTAAAGGGAATGTGCGGGTTTACTATGGCCGATTCTCAGTCTGACATTAAAACTTGAAATTTTGTCGATGGATAGGAAGTGTACAGAGGTATTCATTATAATTGCTCTTATTAATTGATTTTCTTCAGCTGTCCTTAATCTGTTATTATATGGTCAAATTTACTGTCGTACATCACATACTGAAATAGAAATCGGGATTAATGATATGTTATTAGAAGAAATTGACAGCATAAAATTTCTGGGCCTTCAAGTGGACAGATGTTTAGATTGGAAAGCTCACATAAATTATATCTTACCTAAACTCAGCTCTGCCTGTCATGCTCTCCGAGAGCTGGTTAATGTGAGTTCTATTGACACACTTAAATTAGTATATTATGCATACTTTAACTCTATTATGGAATATGGAATATTATTTTGGGACAACTCAGTAGAAAGTAAAAAAATATTTCTTATGCAAAAGAGGGTTATAAGAATCATTACTAACACCCACAACAGATGTTCCTGTAAAGATCTTTTTACAAGTTTGAAGATATTAACGCTTCCTTGCATGTATATATTCTCGAACCTAAAGTTCTTAGTATGCAATCGTGCCTTATTTGCAACAAATAATGTAATTCACAAAATAAACACTAGACAAAAGTATAATATCCATTATCCCAGTGCTAAACTTTCTTGATTCCAGAAAGGTGTGTATTATGAAACTATCAAAATATTTGGCGCACTTCCTAATGTTCTTAATGAAAAAGTTGATAATTTCGGTGCTTTTAAAAATGCTGTTAGAGAGTACCTTTGCTCAAAATCTGTTTATTCTGTACAAGATTATCTGAATGACAAATTATCCTGATAATGCTTCTGTAGCTCTATAAGCAGTATCTAAATATTCCAATGACAAATCATTACCAATAAATATTTGATGCAAGTTGAAAGTTTATTTTTAATGTATATGTATTTCATAAATAACAATGAATGTTATCCATTGCAAAAAGGTTGAGACGTACTGGCGTAAGCCAAGTGAAAGCTGGTTTAAAAACTGTTTGATTTTGTATCATATATAATTATATCTGCTTTGTTTTCCATATTGTTCATATTGCCTGTATACTATATATAATATGTGTCTTATGTTAACTTTTATACACACACACGCACACGCACGTACACGCACACACGCACGTACACACACGCATGTACACACACGCACGTACACACGCACACACGCATGTACACACACGCATGTACACACACGCACGTACACACGCACACACGCATGTACACACACGCATGTACACACGCATACGCATGTACACACACGCACGTACACACGCATACGCATGTACACACACACACGCACACACACGCACGCACACACGCATGTACACACACGCACACACACGCACGCACACACGCATGTACACACACGCATGTACATACACGCACGCACACACGCACACACGCACGTACACACACGCATGTACACACGCATACGCATGTACACACACGCACGTACACACGCATACGCATGTACACACACGCACACACACGCACGCACACACGCATGTACACACACGCACGCACACACGCATGTACACACACGCATGTACATACACGCACGCACGCACACACGCATGTACACACGCACGTATACACGCACACGCATGTACACACACGCACGCACACACGCACGCACGCACACACACGCACACGCACGTACACGCACACACGCACGTACACGCACACACGCACGTACACGCACACACGCATGTACACACACGCACGTACACACGCACGTACACGTACACGTACACACACGTACACGTACACGTACACACGTACACACGTACACGTACACACACGTACACGTACACACACGTACACGTACACACACGTACACACACGTACACACACTATTAAACTTTATACCTCTGGACATGTTCAATGTTCACAGCCTTTTCTGGCTACAAGGGAACCTACTGAACGCAAATCAATATAATCTAATCTAATCTATGATTATGTGATTTTGATGAATAATGCTTGTCTTTGTTTCATTCACTGGTTGCTCGCTTGCTTATGAGCGCTGCATCCGCTCGTTTATCCATATTGGTCTATGTGAACGCATCCACAATAAATGGATTAAATGGTTCATGGGATAACAGCTGCACTTTTTTTTTTTTTTTTAACTAAGACTGCTTTTTGATTGTTTTGGCCGGAGTTTTAGTATGATGTAAACTATCCTGTAGGTTTGTGATAATCTGTGATTAGGATAAAGTATTATACATCCGCGATTCTTGTCATAACTGAAGCATCGGTGTAGATATGCACTTCATTTTGATAAATTTCTTGCCTATCTTGAAACAGATGTTGAAAGTTTGATATTTGGTATTAGGGTATAACTGTGTATTCTTATGGAAGTGATAGGTTATAAAACGCTATTGCGCAGAATTATTTCCTTACACAAACGTGAAGTATTTGAAGATTACATAATGAATGCAATTAGTATCCGGTTATGATGACTTACAAATATTAAAAAAATGGCCTCAAAATGATGGCATTTGACCTTGAACGAAGCCAGTTACAGATGTATGTTTTATCTTGAAAAGCGTAGAGCGATGCGCAGTGGTATCTGGACGAGTCCACCTAAGAACGGTTGCAACTGGAGGGGAGAGCAGGTCAGTTGCGTACCAGTTGGGAGCAACTAAAAACGTGCAGAGCTACTCGGTAATACTACAGCTTGTTTCAAAATGTGCTTGTCTCCTGGTTCCAAGAGAGCATTTATAAATGACGCATCCTAGCAGCACATTAGGAAATAAAGTGCTACATTTAAAAACACGAGAAGTAATAACCAATATCCATAGATTTGTAAAAAAGGAACAATGGTCTGGGTCAGTAATAAAAATCTGGGGAAGGGTATCTGAGGCAACAGTTGTGTCTGAAAGCAGTTTAGGAGAGTTATTAAGGAAAGTAAATCCATTGGTGCTAGTGCAACAACGTCCTTCTCTATGCCCAGTAAACAAAGATTAAGAACATGCACAAAATCTAATTTCGATGTTTTAATTCAGAAGTAGTTAGGCGAACTATGAATAATTTTTAAAGCACAGAAAAGCAAAGACCAACTTTGAAGAAAGTGCTTATGAAGCTAAAAATTCTACTGACTTCCAAGGCAGTGTCTGAACATTAAGAAGAGTTCTCTTGAAGCTTGGATTATTTGAAAAAAAGAAAACACCAAGCGTGACAGACAAATTTTAATCGAACATCGCACGATACGTGCAAAAAGGCTTAAGTGTTTACGAAATTTTCGGAGATATCGAAGTGAAGTTTATATAGTTTATATGGATGAAACTTATATAAATACAGCACATACTGGACCATATGTCTAAAGTGATATATATATATATATATATATATATATATATATATATATATATATATATATATATATATATATATATATATATATATATGGGCGCTCAACTACGGTGGTCATCAGCGCCTTTAAAAAAACTTATCATGGCAAAAGCCAGATATAAAACTTTCCATAAACTATACAAGTGTAACAAAACCTATTAAAATACACGTACATAACAAACATCAATCAAAACCTACCAAAAACCTCGTTCACCAAATCCCAAAACCCAAACCAGAAAAGAATCTAAAATCCTTCTCCACGGGTCTCCACGCACGGCCTACACGTGGGCGGGCCTGTTGACCGTCTCCCTCACCACGAAGAGGAGCCCACACGAGTGAGACTGTTGGCTCGGGACCCCGGGTGTGCCAAACCCGTACCTACCGAAGTAGGCCCCTGGGGGGGGGGGGGCTAAAGTGAAATACGTTACAGGGACTCTGCAGCGTTATTGAAAGGCCGACAGTTGTTATCATGCCTGCTGGAGGAGAACAGGGTTTGGTTCCAAATGCCTATGTACTATTTAAGATCCAACAAAAGCGTGGAGATTACTACCATAGTAAGATTACAACTTAGTTTATAAGAGCTGCAAAACTGGCTTCGAGATTGAAATTTGTTTTTTAGACACCTTATGCACCGCCCTCCCCTCTCGTAATCTTAAGCGTGTGACGCATTGTGGCGATAGGTGCACATATCCCCACCACCACAGTTGCTACTCATCCCTACCGCGCAGATTTCTGTCAAGGTAAAATAATACATCTGTACTATGGACATGACACTTGATATAGGTACACGCATGGAATACTCACTTATTATCGACTGCTATAGTGACTTTCAAATTTAGATGAAGTTTGTTCCTGAACGTCACTAGGCCATCATCCAATCGGAGTGCTGCGGTGCTGTCATATTGCATTTCCCGAAAGTGAGTGTGAAGAGTGCCAAGTAAATCCATGTGTAATAAATACTATTTGACCTATGACAAAAATTCAAATTTTATAATAGTGATACAGGAAGGTAGGGTGTAATGTTTCTACCATATCCGTAAAACCCATATTTTTAGCTGAAATAGTTTTCATAATACAAATAAGTACTCAATATAACGAAGCATGCCCGCCTCGGTAGCGTAGATGGTAGCATGCCTGCCTCACGTTCAAGAGGTCCCGAGTTCGAATCTCGGTTAGGGTGAGTTACCTGGATAAGGCTTTTCGCGGATTTTCCCTTATCCTGAAGACGAAATGTCAGGTAACTCTAAGCTCCATGGACCCCGAGCTCATTTGAGCATCATATCACCCATTCCATTCATCGTCCGATATGACTTAACGTTGGAGGACGTAAATTACAAAAAAAAGAAAAAAAAAAGAAAAAAAAAAAAAAAAAACGAAGCATCATGACGTAAGCACTGTAATGAACATAATTATTGTTGGTATTATGTGTAGATATGTTTGCAATTACTCGGAACTGAAATGTAAATCATTGACATGAGTACTGAAAGAATTATTTTGTACAAGTCAAGGTGTTTGTTAAATGAGAGAGAGAGAGAGAGAGAGAGAGAGAGAGGAGA
>CM060956.1:104465179-104488030 GCA_030765055.1 Mantis religiosa | reverse complement strand
GTATTTGATAAAAGTATGAATATTTTAAAATTGAAGCCAATAATGAGGATTATTTTGTAAATTATTAACTTCAGCACTTATGAAAAATTAATTCATAATAAAGAGAACCTCAGAGGCTGTTCCTTGAAAATTAAAGATATATGATAATATTATTATTAAAATATTTTAAATGCGTATTCTTATTAAAATTGTTTACCTGATTTTAAGAAAATCAAAAACGTTTAGATTTTTGCTATAAACAGGAGCCGGCCCTCGTAGCCGTGGTCTCTGGAGCATATGTCTGTAGCGTTCCGCAGCGTAAAAGGTCGTGAGTTCGAGTTCCGCCTTGGGCATGGGTGTGTATGTGTGTAAAAAGTACAGAAAGCAAACAGTAATCAAACGGAAACATTAAAAAACGGTAATATAAAAAATGGCATTTTAGATTTGAAGAATTTTTTGTGAAATATTCCTCTTACATCCCTTGAAGACGCCGAATTTAAGTACGAAGTTTAGTTCTTAATTGATTTATTTTGAGGTCTGTTGGACATGCAAATATAAAATCACAGATATACTTCGTTTTTTTCGAATAAGCCCATGTAGGATCACACAAAGTACTAGAGACGTTTCTTAGCTCTTCTATAGATCCAAAGTTGTTTCATTCTTTGGCTGTGGGCCTTCTTTCTCTCGTCTGTCCACGTTGTTCCAGTCCCCTTGGTCATCTTGCCACTTATGCACCTTCATGCTAAAGAATTCCTGTCTAGGATATCGTCTTGAGTGATTCCTGCCAATTTTAAATGATTCTTTACTTCACCGACCATTTCATATTGTCTACTTGTGCTTTACTTCTATTTTCGTAAAATTCTATAATTTGTTTTCTGAGCCTATTTGAAGTTAATCGTTTAATATGTCCTAAAATTTTAATCTTCGTTTCCTAACATATTATGGATGTCTATGTTATTATAATTGTTGTTGTCGTCGTTGTAAAATCTCTATGGAACTTTTAGCTGGAATAGGAGTGCATCTCCTCTACGTATCGCGTAGTAGAAAAAGCAAAAAATAAAACAGTAAAGGAAGAATATTGTGTATTGGAATAAAACTAGACAAAGAATTAATATGGTAGGTACTTTATGGAGGAACTGTAGCATCCGAACCTTGCAATATGTTGTCGAACACATTCATATTAACTTCGAACACATTCATATTTTATTTTTATTATGTCAATCTTTGAGCAGCATGTATCTTGTTATTTCTTTGAGTAAATAAAGTAGACAAGCCGAATCGTTTGTGTTATTTTATTTCAATGCACGAGAAAGAAAGAAAACTAGACTCATTTGTTTCCGTATTTCATTGAGATGCAGACGACTTTGCTACGAATTCTTCATGAAATGTACACTGACTAGAATATCAGCTACAGTAAAACAGAAATTTACCTTGTGATTAATTCACATTCCTCGAGGCAGCAAGTGGAATGTTTGCTATGTCGCGGACCAATCAGCTGAGGAGCCCAAGTCCACAGGTTACCGATAATAATAGGTCGGGATTAGGATTAGGATTTCACTACGGAGGGGATTCGGTACGTAGGTCGCCATGCTGGCCCATTGTGCCAATGCTCCCAGGGAAGAAGAATGAGGCGAGAGGAGAAAGAGGGTGCCCGAGCTAAAGAGCCACGACAATACAGAGAGCAGGGTCCCTACAGTTTACTTAGAGACTTCCCCAGACAGGCCAGGACAACGAACACCTCCCCTACTGCGGGAGGCAACGAGCACAGCAGCCAAGCTCCATAGGTCCCTGGCTGGCAATCCCGAAGTGGTCCCAGCAGAGGTGCGGAACCTTGCAGCCAACCTACCGGAGGAGGAAGTAGTTTTCCTCGGAGCATATCATCCCGCCATGCACCGCCGGAACACCCGCTGATAGTTCTATCCTGAAAGAGACCACCAGATGAGAGATGATGTGAAATAATAATGGAGATGAAATGGAGAGACAAGAAATTCGGGAGATGTAATTAACCTACACAGCATTCGCCTAGCGACCCGGGAAACTCCTAAAAAATCCATGGATCAGGTAGGTCGGCCAGTGGAAACAGCTGCCTGAAAGAGGAGTGCGTCACTCACAAGGTAAATTCTCTCCTAATGTGCCAGCATTGGCGCTTGTTTGAGCTTGCCCGTGCACATACGTGTAGCAGAAATGCGTACGTAAATTGATGTGGCCGGCATAGTGGTTTCCCTCCTGGACTGTTTGTTTTCGTAACCTAGGGACCACTGTCTATCGTAGCTCCTTAAATACATAATGATGCTGAGTCCGATCTAAGTATACATTAACCAAAAAATACGTAACTCCATGAGTAGGATGGAACTAAGCACATTCGATGGCTAAGAACCGGGACAATATGTTACAAATCCCCTAAGTAACAGAACAGGAGCATGTCCGGTGTATCTGTGCTAAATGTGTAGTATTAAGTCATTTCCCCTGCTGTTGTTCTTAGAGATTTCAACATATAGACTCGAGTTCTGTTAAACGTTACCTGACCTACACGTACATGTTCCCAAGCTATACCTCCCCGTGCTAATTATGCCGTGCGGCGTACACAAATGCTCCGTTCCAAATTCATCTTGTGGAGGCGTGCAACGTCACTTGCTCCAGGTTAATGGCCCGTTACGTTTTCCATCCTTGGTGTTTTACACCGTGTCGAAAATCGAACTGAAATTGACTGGAAAAAGATATATTGCATAAACATAGACGGCCTCCGATTAACATATCTACGGTTTGCGGACATGTTACTGGTGCTTGGGTCCACCAAGGAACTCCAATTGATGCTAACAGAGCTAAACAGAGTAAGCATTGAGGTAGGACTAACCATGAACCCAAGGAAAATCAAGCTGACGACGAATACTGTTGAGGGCAAATAAGTGTCAATGGGGAGAACCTGCAATAAGCCAGTAAATACTCTACTAGGGGCAAACAGCATCTTTTTGAAACAATTCCACATTATAGATAAAAAGGCGCATCAATCTGGCGTGGAAGAAATTTGGGAGCCTCTATTTACCTTAGAATACAGGTCCCTAAAATTAAGCTTAAAGATGGAGGTAATAGAAAGCTGTATGCTTCTGGAATTAGTATACGGCTGCCAAACCTGGACTCTAACATACACAAAAGTGCTTCACGTTTGCCAGGGAAAGTTGGTGAGGAAAATATTGCACATAATAATACGAGACAGGATATCAAACGAGACTATAAGAAAGAAGACACGCATGACTGACGCAGCTGCACGGGCGGAAGAACAGAAATGGAGATGGGAAGGACATGTCGCCAGAATGGACCCCGACCGATGGACCCAAAAAACAACAATGTGGGATCCGAGAATAGGACCAAGATCGATAGAGAGACCGAAGATGCAGTGGGCAGATGCCGTTAGGAGGACAGCAGGAGCACTGTGGACGAGACAAGCTAAAGACAGACAAACCTGAAGAAAGCTGGAAAAAGCAGCCACCCACAAATACACCACCTCATAGTTTGCAACAGAAGCGCCTGTGTTAGTGTTAGTGTTAGTGCTAAGTTGAAGTGCAGTTCAAGGAGAAGTAGGACCAATGTAAATTACAAAATACATGTTGCGCAAGAGGAAACTTAATATGATGGATCACCAGATTTAGTAGAGTTCAAATTATAGAAATATCACTTTAAGGGAACGCAACACCGAAATTGGCTAAAAATATGGGAAATTATAATTATTTTTGAGCGAATAAAATACTTTGAACCTTATAGTATCATAATCCAACTAAATTTATGAGTTTCAGATATTTAAATGCCCTCACATGACAATCTAAATGCCCATGCGCACGTGCATGCCGGCCCTTGGATTCACAGAAATCTGTCATTTGAGTTCGATTGAATGTACTAAATTAATACATTTGGAATTAGCGGGCAAAGTTTCTGGTGGAATTTTGTGTGTTGGTATGATGGTTATTTCACCATGGAAACAAAACACTGACTGCAAGCATTGAAAGCAAATAGTAATGTTTATATTTTGCTTTTATGTGAGTTTATAACTTGGTCGTGATCTTCTTGTGTTTCTCGTTAAACTACATACTGTTTATATATATATATATATATATATATAAAATTGATGAGTTTTAGTGTACTATTTAACATTTATATAGGTGTTTATACATCAAAAAGGGCATATAACTGTTATTTTGGTTGTAGGTAAAACATTCTTTGAAACAACTGACCTTTTGTTGACTGTGTAAATAGTTAGGATCATGAGTAGGCTAAACGATACATGGGAAGAAACACCTAAACACAACACAACAATGGGAACATACTTAAGGCCTGATGTGGTAAGAAATCTAATGGCTGTGTACCAAAGGCTGGCATCAGGTGAAATTCTAAGGAGATATACACTGGGAAGACACAAAAGTCAAATGAAAGTTTACTTAACATGATATGGCATAATTGCCCAAAAGAAATATTTGTGTCAAGAGAACAGACTTCAGGTTGCTGTGACATCAACCATCAGTGAATTCAATTTTGGTTGTTCTGCCCCAGTCAAGCTGCAGTCAGACATAATGGACACAGATTTCACCAGCATCTCCAAAAATTAGCCAAGGTAAGCACCAATTACGCTTACTTCATTCAGCAATTTCTGCGAAGGTAACTTCTAAAACATCCAGAAGGAAACTAAAATTGAAGAAAACTGCTGAAGAGAGAAGGAAGAGGACGGAGGGTCCAACTTATCTATCTGGAGGGTTTTAGTCTGCTTCAAGGCATGTAGCTGAGAGGGAAAATGTTTTGGATTTACTCAGTTATAGTTTTTTCAACCCTTTTTGTCATTCAAAATGTTCCACACAAATCCGTTTTTATTCAGTCCCTATAAAATTTTCAACACATGTTCTTAGAAAGAAAACAAAGGTTTCTTTCATATAAACTTTTAATATTCATTATACTTTTAAAGTTATTGATATATAAAATCAAAGGTTTAATCATTTTTGGCTTTTTATGTTTGCTGCAAACCTAATTTTTTCTCTCTGGAACTAAAGGCAGTATAATAAATTCGTATGATAGATATTTTTTTTCATAACTATCTGAATATTTTTAGAAATATAAAAATTAAAATTTTGAAAATTTCATCACGTGGAGCGGTTTGAATTTTGCCTAAATTTTGAACTTCACAAATTAATTACTCAAAAACTTTTGAAGGTAGAAAAACCAAATTTTGAATGCTGTATCCACTATGCATCAGAACTAAGTGGTAAAAATTTCAGCAAGATTGGTTGAAAATTGCTGGATTTGGGGTTTTCGGTGTTGCATCCCCTTAAGTTCAGTGGAACATGGGTTATAGAACATAGATATATACCAATCTAGCATAGATCTAAGTACACGGTGTATAGAATATAGAAGGGGGTATCGGCAAGCAAGCATGAAGCTATCACGATTTGCTAGCCTAATGAGCTCAGAGCAGCAACTCCCTGCACTAGTAGGAGGCCTTTGCCCTTTAAGGATGGACTGGCTGCTTATTTATTATTTATTGATGTAGCTTATTTGGATACCATCACCAAAAGCAATAACACGGTTTAGGCCTTTTGTGCTTTTCCGACCCCTGATACATCCATCTCTTGAATAAACGTCCTCATAGCCTCTTATTTGTAGATTTGTTTATATATAGCGTTGACTATGGCATAGCTTCTTCCCATTAAGGATCAGAGAGATGAAAAGTTTTCCATCAAAATATGTAAGTTAAGCGAAGTACAAAATAAGCATAATAAAAGGACAGCAAGTGCCTGGGCCTCAGGACCCTACTTACAAGGGAACTATCACTATACTCATACTTGTATTCGTTTGAGAGCTTGATATGCTTTCTTCTCTATGTGGGGCCTGGTTGCGGAATATAACTAAAAATATCCGAAAATAGTTCAGAATACGTAATAACTGTTTACCCCTGACGGGTAGCTGTCTACACATGGTATATGTAAGGAGTGCCATCCCCCACACCTGACGCAGAGGTGACGAGGGATGTCCAGAAGCAACTTGCAAGAAGTAGCGTGCGGCGCTTTCCAGACTTGAGTTTTGAGCGTTGCGGTTCTACTCCGCAGTTCATGCTTTATATACAGCAAGCATTATATCATCAAATTTTCAGGTACGTAGCGGTGTGAGTACAGTGCTAGTTCCCTTGGCAATACTCCTGTCACTCTATTACATTGTCAATTGCAACAATACTAGAATATTGTTTTGTTTCATAGCATCTGTTTATGGGAGCCTTGTTGAATTTTTATTACTGAATTCAGATTATTTGGATATTAAACTATGACAATTTATGAAATCTGCTTTAAAACTGGAACTACCTATAGACATATTCTAGCAAATCACTGCACCTTGAATTTACTATCTCAAAACCACGACTGAAGTATCTTCAGCATATGTAATCAAAGAACATATTTTAAGTACGTCTTTGAAAGTAATCAGAAAAAACTAGCTGTGGCATAATGAGCCTTAATACATGTACACAAAAATTTCTTTGAACATTTTCACCTATAATGCGTATTTCTGGTAAAATTTCTATAGCAAGTTTGAATAAAGTACGATATTTCATCTGCCTACTAAAGATAGGTAATAGAAAAACTAAAAGTATGGAATAACAGTGGCAGGCATTTTTCACACACGCAATTTTATAAAACATCTGATTGGCGGACAATGAATGAAATGATGTTCAAATGAGTATAGGGTACATAGAGCTTAGAATTACCTGAAACTCATCTTTAAGGATAAGGGAAAACCTCTAACGCTCTCATATTCGACGATGAATGAAATGATGATCAAATGAGTACAAGGTACATAAAGCTTAGAGTTACCAGACATAATGTTCAAATGAGTACAGGGTATATAGAGCTTAGAATTACCAGAGATTCATCTTTCAGGATAAAGGAAAACCTCCAACGTTAAGTCATATCGGACGATGAATGAAATGATATTAACATGAGTACAGGGTACATAGAGCTTAGAGCTACCAGACATTCATCTTCCAGGATAAGAGAAAACCTCCAACTTTAAGTCATATTGGACAATGAATGTAATGATATTAACATGAGTACAGGGTACATAGAGCTTAGAGTTAGCAGACATTCATCTTTCAGGATAAGAGAAAACCTCCAACTTTAAGTCATATTGGACGATGAATGTAATGATATTAACATGAGTACAGGGTACATAGAGCTTAGAGTTAGCAGACATTCATCTTCCAGGATAAGAGAAAACCTCCAACTTTAAGTCATAACGGACGATGAATGTAATGATATTAACATGAGTACATTGAACTTAAAATTAAAAGTCTAGTTTGCAGAAATTCAAAATCGCTTTATTTCCATAGAAAGACACATTAAACAGCCCTTTGCAGCAGCAGAAATACATAACATACCCAAATGCAACCTTCAAGGCATCTCTCTGTCTCTTTCTTTCCCTGCCCCTGTCCCTCTCTCGGCAAGCGCCATAGAGCTCAGAGTTACCAAACATTCATCTTTTAGGATAAGGGAAAATCTCCAACGAAGTCATATCGGACGATGAATGAAATGATGTTCAAATGAGTACAGCTTACATAGAGATTAGGATTACTTGACATTTATCTTTGAGGATAAAGAAAAATCCGGAAAAACCCTTATGCAGATAACTCATCCTAATCGAGGTTCGAAGTCGGGACCAACGTGAGTTAGACACACTACCACCTACGCTACAAAGGAAGGCATAAAATACGATGATTATGTGATATAATTATACTACGTAATACAAATAATATATACACATCTATACGTATCTAAACCTTTAACCTCGAGTTAAAAAACCCAGCAATGACAAGACATCATGTTGTGCTGCGACTCTTTGGCTAGCTGCCTCTACTCATCTTCTGCTCGCTTTTTCAGGAACCACAAGGTAAAACACACAGTCATTATTTTTATGTAACAAAATTTTAATGTACTGACAAAAATCTCTTCTGCGAATTTTACTCTTGGCAAAATATATATGGGCGAAGAGACTGTTAACGAAATATTGAACCTTGATCAAAAACTGTAGAGAGTTGTCTTATTAGCGTGCTGCTGTTGAATACACTCGACTGTACGTAGTATTTGTTTTGTGAGGTAATTGTAAGGAACTATCAAAGGAAATGATGCAGAGACGAAGACGTAAACGAAACAGAAAAGACGCAGAGCTAGGAGGACAAATAATGTGATATAAAAAAGAAGAAACGGACTCCAGCGAATTTGAAGGTAAGGAACGAGTAATACTTAAATCCAGCCTTTTAATAAAAATAAACGTTCTGAAAGAGAAAGAAGACGCATTACAACAAAACGAGCCTAGGATAATTCTCTAATGCCCGATTTCACCAACAGATGTTAAAATCGACCTTAACAAATGTAAAGTAACAATTGTCACAGCGCTAACATTAATGTTAAATTTCTTGCATTTCACCAACCTGTTTTCTGAAAATGTTAACAAACACATGTTAACGCCAAGAAACTTGTAAATATTGCAGCTATAGAAGGCTGTGGATGAGTCGTATTATTTTCTGAACGTACTGCGATGCGCTTTTGTTTTCATTTTCGTCTGCACAAGCTGAAAAATGGCGGATGAACTAAATCATAAATAAATCGTGAGACAAATTTCTCATCGATGGAGAAAGAATTGTTAATTGAATTGGTGACGAAGTGTAAGGATATCCTGGAAAATAAGAGGATGGATGTGGTGAATGTAAAAGAGAAAGATGTCGCAGGGAAAATATTGGAAACGAATTTAATTCAAATGCATGTGTCACTACTAGAAGCACCAAACAACCTGTCAGAATTACATAAATTTAAAACGAGGTGCGAAGAAGGACAAGTGACTTGAACGTTTCAAGACGGGAGGTGGACAATGTACTATCCACATAATTCAGTGAATTATAAAATCGCAAGGTTATTGATACTTGAAGCAAAGGCGAGATCGCCATATTACTTTCGATGCATGTTCTAACCTCTCTTGTACTTCCGCATTAACCTTCATAGCAACATGTTTCGACAGTCTATACCTCCGTAAAAAAAAAAAATTCTTCGGATAGTTCCTCAAAATCATTTCTCCTCATAGGCCGTACTCTATTACGAATGCCATTTAGACGGCCTTAAATATAGCAAATCGACATCAACAGCTGAGTTCATGCCCGCCATCTTATTTACAATTGTTAAGGAGTTAACATCAGAAATTAGGCTTGTTAGTTCAACAAGAGATTTAACACTAGTGTTACGCTAACACTTGTTGGTGAAGTGTATTTTTTGTTTTAACTATTGCTAAACTCGTGTTAAGTCTTAACATCTGTTGGTGAAATCGGACATAAGGGTACTAGTGGTAAATGACCTTGGAGGCAGCGTTATAATTTGATGTTCGAGCATTTGTTAGCTGTATTTCTTAGCTATATATTCTTACACGTTATCTGAAAGTTTTGATTGCATTAATTCTTCTTAATTTCATTCAAACAAAATATATAATAAATGTACACAAAAATATCCGATGTTGATCTATACGCTTTGCTATTCCAATTCCTACTTTTTGAAGTGTAAACAGAAACTTTGCCACAGTGATCCCATATTCTCTTAATTTAAGGTATTATTATCATTTTTGTGTCAATGAATCCATGTAGGACTAGTAATTAGCAAAGTGCTTAAGGACGTCTCTCAGCTCTTCTATGAATGCAAAGTTCTCTTATTCATTGGCTGTGGGCTTTCTTTCGCTCATCTGTCCACGTTGTTCCAGTCCCCTTGGTCAATTTGCCACTTATGCACCTTCACGCTAAAGACGTCGCTGCCTAGGACATCGTCTGGAGTGATTCCTGCCAATTTTAAATCACTTTTTACTTAACCAGTCCATTTCATAGTGTCTACTTGTGCTTTACTTCATACGTACACATACATAAACATACAAGTTGAAGTAAATAAAGTAAATAAATAACCATAAAAGTTGTAGGTAGAGGCACTGTTACTTATTACTCAATAAACATTCTGAAGCTTTTAGAAAATTCGAGAGTTTTAGTTGCGCTAATAGAAGAGATTCTGTCATATTTATCTTTTTCAAAGCTATTTCTAATATAAAATAGTCAAGCCGAGACAGTACGAAGCAAATAATGCTCTGTAACTGTATATTTATATTACGGCAAATTATTATTCCAATGAAATGTCCGAAAAACTGGTTTTCTTATGTTATGTTGTGTAATACTTATAGAACGCAAAAATATATCTAAACTGAAACATCCAATTCTACTTTGTGCATTCCTTTCTCTTTGAAAACAAGTTTGGAACAAAGTGCATTCATTTATATTGTAGCATTAAACATTTTCAAAATACTTATTGTTCTTTGATCGAACTGTGACTCTTTGAACTATTTGTATTTAGATACGTTCTATTCCTCACGAATATATATGTTGCAAAACTTGGTTTGTAAGTTAATCATTATTTTATTTAATTGATGGAAATTAATGATTTCTCCACACTAGCCGTATATAGGCTAAGATTTTTGATGGATAGAGTCAACATGAAATATTCAATACCATGGCCGGGATTTGAACCACGGATCTCCTGATTTTCGTCCAGTCGCTGTGATCTACCGGGTAAATATACGAGTCAAATTGAGAATTTAATGTCAGGACGGTACGTTGGCCATGGTAGCTCAAAGGTTAAGAGCGACTGGACGGAAACCAGGAGATCCTCGTTCAAATCCCGGCCATGGCATTGAATTTTTCATGTTGACTCTATCCATCAAAGTTAATCATTGTTAAAAATATTTGGTTGTATGAGCTTAATTTAGAATTCATTTGTCAATTGGCATGGCAACAAGGATGAAACAGTTTAGTCTTTTTTTTTAATTTACGTCCTCCGACATTTAGTCATATGAGACGATGAATGAAATGGGTGAAATGATGCTCAATGTGTCCGGGGTCCATGGAGCTTAGAGTTACCCGACATTCGTCTTTCAGGATAAGGGAAAACCTTGGAAAAAACCTTATCCAACTCATCCTGAATGAGATTCGAACTCGGGACCTCTTGAACGTGAGGCAGACATGCTACCATCCACGCTACCGAGGCGGGGAAACAGGTTCTACTTTTAATGGTCATCAATACTTAGAAGCAATAAGAAATTACGTAATACTAAACAACGTAACCTAAAAATAGGTTATTAATGAATCCTTAGCAAAATATTACAAACATATGAATTATTTATTGATTTAAATATTAAATGTGAAGCTGGAGATGTTGTTAACATTAAAAAGCGACTCAATTCCTTTTATTTCTTCTGTACTTCTTGAGGTGGAACGCATATTTTTCCATGAATTATATAAATTTTTAATCCGTAGCTTCTTAATTAGCAATTTCGCTCATTTTTAAAAAATTTTACTGTTCTATAATAACCATCACACATAGAAAGATTCGATTTGGCTACATAAATAACGTAATAACCTAGACATGTGTTACTTCAATTAATTCATTAACAAAAGAGTGGTTGAGAAGGCTTTGCCCATATAATTCAGATGTACCTTTTCATTTTTACACATTTCGATTCATTATTTTTTCTTAATGTCCGATAAAATACAGAAAAGCAATCTTGTTTTATTGTTGCTATTTATGGTTTTTTCAAGTATTGCAAAAAGTAATTGGCTAACCACGAACTGTAAGTTACTTATCAGATCTCGGTCCTGCGGGCCTCGTATTTCCAATATACATTCTCGACTGATAAGTATCACTTAAGAGTTCTTAATACGTAATACACTATTGACTTTGCCTATTTTTTCAGGCCCCTTGAAGCGTACTGTGAGCTAGCATGGGATCGCTAAAAATGGGAGTCATGTGGCGTTACACATCAGAGGTTAAAAACTGCTGGAGAGCGACGCTGCTGAAGTGATAGCATGTGGTTGTTAATTATGATTTAAATAAAAAGCGAGCTGGTTGCCGTTATGCGCATCCTCCCCGTCTCTGGTGGACCGCTCCGCTCGTTCTAGCAAGTCAGCCGATCGATGACCATTCCTGCAGCTTCACCTCAACACCAAACTAGTGTCTCATTCCCTTCCCCAACTTTTGCCGTCACATCCCACTTCCTATAAAGATATCCTCTCATTTTAAAACGCATATTACACAAAGTTTCGAACGGCCAAAATAAATATTAGCCATTGTTACTGTTGTTTATTTCTCTGCCTAATTAATTGTAACAAGATACTGAAAACTTAATAAAACTTAACCATGAACAGGAATAATGGATTCTATTACAAAACAACAAGCCCGTGCCTGACATGGCAGTATTGTAGAAATCATGCCAATATTATTTTCCTGATTAGCTGACAAATTAAAATGCAATAAAAGAACTATATATAGTTCATTGCGTAAGTATATCTATCCTATCTATATGTTAATAGTGTCTTTAAATAACCATCGTTACTCTTCTATTTAAGGTAGGAAAGAAACATCATCCTGACATTATTCTAAATTCCTTAAATTCCAATTTTTCTAAAATTATTGAATTATATATGTAATTGTGTATTTTTTGAAACCATATGCTTTGAGTAGCTTTTAGTTTTAATTTAGAAATAAAGTATATCCTACAACACTGTTAAGAAAATCCTAGTATGTATTTTCAATATAATTTCTGATGCCACAAGGCCATTTCAAACAAAGTTTTTGATAATGTAATATATTCAAAAATTGTTTCAAAAGTTAACTTATTATTTCTTGGTCAATAGTGTTGTAGAACTATTTTAATCCTATTTGTTTAACATACTGAAACGTTAGTTGCTGCGTTGAAATTCACACTTCGTGCCCATGTTAAAACAAGTACCGCAGGGCTCCGTTTTAGAACCTTTTTATCTTTATACATTTAAATTATTCCAATCATTAGCACTGACTGTCATCTTAAATTACAATAGAACAACTTTACTATAGTAAATGCTAAAATGGCACAACAAACCGCTTAGTAATTTAAAGTGAATATGTTGTAAGAATGTACGACATTTAACTTAAACATTAAAAATAAAGCATCCGTAAATTATTCGCATGGATTAGCAACTAAAATTGGATGTTTTATACAGCTCATATTTGCACTAAAGAGTGATGTACTTAAATTATTGTCTAAAAGCTATGTACGTGTAAATCTACACAGTTGCTAGGTAACTCGAATTTCTTATAGACATTCATTAACTCCATGACTTCGGGTTGCCAATATTGCAGCAACAAGCATGTGATCTTTAGAGTTGATTTAATCCAAATAACTCAAGGCCAATCAGTCAAAGCATTGACTGATAGGCCTTGTATGATCACCTCTCACCATCGTCGAGAATGTAGAGGATGAACATCTCTCCCTATTTCTACAGTCCTTCCGCTCATTCGTCGGATAAAGCGAGCTTTGTATCGCCAGATCCTCTCTCGCTACCTTCTGCTCTATTGTGAAGCAGTGAATAAGTTTACCCTATGCTAAATAACCCATAAGGTAGAGGGAAAAAGTGAAAAACCTAATTATTGACACAGCATGTAAAAAACTATAAGCATTAAGTCGCCTTGGTAAATAAGAATGAAAATTACAAATAAAGTTCAAAAATATCTTCTAATATAAAGAATGTGCTAATGAATACTACAAATTCAATAATTTTTACTGGCTACATGATGGAAATAATATGAATAAATGAGAAAACAAGTTAAATGGACTTCCTATGTTGTATAGTGCTGAGCATGTTATCTTCCATATTCAGAGCCTCCGGGTTGGATTTTGAGATTAAAGATGGACATTTTTCTTCAGCAAGGATTATTTCCCATCTTCCCTATAGCCTGGAAGTATGAATGAGAGTGTAAATCTATGTGTGTGTGAATTTTAGTTTCTAGCGAAAACTCAACGTAAACAAACTAAAAAATAAACAGAATAGTAAACGAGTGAACGTCATTGGACAACTGTTCAAAAGCCAAGTCCGCAATACGACCTTAGATATAAATTAAACAAAAGACAAACATTTGCAATAAAAATAATAGGATAATGGCTTTTTGTTGTATATGAGGCAACTATCTCACTCGAACATTTAGAATACACAGATGTACGGTGTATTCCAATAAGTACCTACATATTATTACACAACCTCTGTGATTGAATATTCAGGTGGTAGTTTCCTAGATCAAAAGAATCCTTCTTTAAATCTCCATGTGGGAGAGAATATCAGTGAGTCAAGTTGGAAAATTCTCACAATTTGTGAGATATAGCTATATCCTGTGCCATATTTTTTCTTAATGCAACTTAAAATATGTTTCACTTACTGCCTCTACTTGGAGTTTCTCTTTCAAATCATATTTTCGTACTTAATAAGCTACAAATACGAGGGCTGTTCAATAAAGAATGATTACAATTTTTTTTTTTTTTTTTTTTTTTTTTTTGACAACGTACCTTTACTCATCCTCATAATTTTGATGGTCCTTCACAAAATAGTCTCGCCTGAATGCGATGCACTTGTCCTAGCGTTTCTGCTAGTTTCCAAAGACATGCTGGAAACCATTTTTGAGAGATCCTTCAAAATCGCCTCCGCAGCCTTCACCACTGCTTTTGATGATGGATAATGCCTCCCACTAAGGCGTTTCTTCGAGTTAGGGAATAGAAAAAAGTCACATGGGGCTAAATCCTGACTATAGGGAGGGTGAGGGATGCGTTTCACGTTGACTTTTGCAAGATATTCAGCAACAACATTGGCAATATTCAGCCACGCATTATCGTGGTGAAGCATCCAGCCTGCTTCACGGAAATGTGGTCTCTTGCGCCTGATATGTACCTGCAATGTTTTCAGGACATCCCTGTTGTATTGTCCAGTTACTGCTGTATGTGCAGGTACAACATGCTGATAATCCATTTCATGAATATCAAAAAATGCGATGACCACAACTTTCCCAGAAGCAACCACTTTTGCTTTTTTGGGGGTTGGTGATGAAGGAGATTTCCACACTGAGCTTTGCTGTTTGCTCTCAGGACCAAAATGATGGAGCCAAGTTTCATCAGCAGTATTTACGTTTGAAAGAAGCTCCGGATCTTCCTCTAACATCAACTTTAACTGCATGTTACCTCCATTGCTGCGGTAGGCGATACTGAACATGTCTGAACTTGCCTGGTTCTCATAGGCGGGAACCGGGAGTACCAACAATAAAATTACTATGGCGTGTTTGTTTCACATTAAGCTAACAGAATATAGTAATATTGAATTTTAGTGTGAAAAATTATGACTGTAAAACAGTTATGATCATTCTTTATTGAACAGCCCTCGTAATTCCAATAACCAGTTCTTTTTGTGACATAGTGAGTATCTGGATGACTTTGGGTAACCAGTAAACCCTAAGAGACAAACTCTTACTGCACATAAAATATAGAATTTGTTAAATCATAAATTTATATCCAATACACTTCTGTAGAGTGAACTATCTTCGAGATATACCTTTATTAATTATCAGAATGTTTCGATACTTATATTTTTTTCAAATGGGAATTCTTATACACTTCTTTAATCTCTTAGGCATTCAAAGAGAATGGAATTCGAAACTATCACATAGTGACCGTTATCAAAACATTTGACTGCCACTTAAATTCTACCGTATTCCCTTATATATAAAAGAAAATTAGCAATAAGGCTGTGTCTATCTTTATTAAGATGAAATAGACAGATAAATAAGCTTTTTTAAAAGTAGATTGTACAAAGGTGAGTGAAGAAAATATGTTTCTGCAACGTATCACACTTGTCAGCCTTGCCCTGCATGTAGAATACCCACTTGCATTCATCCCCGTTTCCTTTGTACTAGTTGGATAAACTATTTGTCACAGACAATGCTTTACCCAGCACGTGGAGCTTTTTAGGAGCCTGATACCGAAATAACGCAATAAAAGCCTGATGTCAATACAATTTGAAGGATTAAATCATTAACTTAATGAGAACATTCAACTCATTCTAAAGCTATCTTAATGGAAAGATTGCTTTTATATCTACGACTGATTCTGCTGTATGTTTTATAACAGTAACATATTGTGCGAAGTTTCAGGATAACCTTACTTGATATTGACTTTATATTCTAAAATATTTACTCTCTCGAAAATATAATGTAAGGAAACATGGCGACAGTCATTTCTTTTAAATGTTGAAAGAAACTCATGTTTCACTTTAGGTTTGAATGAGTCAATCTCTTCTTACTTTGAATTAAAGATAAAACACACACACACACACACACACACACACAGACACACACACACACACACACACACACACACACACACACACACACACATACAGTATCCTATGAATGGCAGGCCTAGTTGAACGGCGAAAGGGGAGGAATAAGGAAACAGTTCACTTAAATGGTTGGAAGACATTCATGGCAATGATCTACACCGGCTCCTAGAGTCCGTCTTCAATTGGATTTATGTCAAAGGTCTGACATTCAAGCATTAACATATAAACACGGTTTGATTACAGGCTGAGGAGGTCAGGAAAAGGGGGAGTAAAGCAAACTTTAACTGGAGTTCTAGAACCAGGTAAGGGGTGGGAACTGGGAATGATGTATAGTTACGTTTAATACTCCCTTATCAATATAGGGTGCAACAGAAATACTTTTACAAACTTCGGGTATGGAAGAGGGAAAAAGTTGATATGAACGTATGTTCCATAATCCTTGTTTTTTCATTGAGATATGTTCAACATAAATGCTAGAAATGTCTTCAACTTGCTTCTAGGCATGCCTGCACTCGTCGAAACATGGACTGTTGCACTCTTTCAAAAAATCCGGGGTGGTATTGAATTCATTCTCAGGCTTCCATGACATGTCGATTAAGAGTTCTTTTTTCGGGATGGCTGCTCCATAAACCAGTATTTTAAGGTCTTCCCTGAGATAAAAATCCAAACGATTGACATCAAGATAACATGCAGACCTGCTTATCCATTGATCTTGGTAAACACCAGTAAGTGCATCTCAAACATTGCAACTACAATGTGCCGGAGCCCCATCATGCATTAACCACACCTTTGACTTACATGCAGGGGCACATTTTCGTGAAGTAAGTCTGGAAGAGTGTTCTGGATAAAGTCCCTGTAAACAATACCTATAAGATGTACTGGTAGAACGTATGCACCTACCAGACAGTAACCTACAATTCCTGCCCACACATTAATCCTAAACAAACGACAAACGTAAAGAATTATCCATGAAAACACTTCATCGTCATTCGCATCTAGTACAATGGGCCAAAACCTCCTATGAGTGCATAGAGAAATGAAATTGTGAGGTTGTCCCCCAAAGGCTGTTGATTGCACACTTCCTTTAACACATGAATAACGAGAAATTTAAGGATTGTGGGACATATGTTCATATGAACCTTTCTCCTTCTTGTGGTGAAAGGAACCCATTTCCGAAGTTTGTAAAAGTATTTGTGATTCATTGCGTACAAATCATTACACATATATCGTCACCAGTCACTCGCCTCGGTAGCGTAGATGGTAGCGTGTCTACCTCACGTTCAAGAGGTCCCGAGTTCGAATCTAGGTCAGGGTGAGTTACCTGGATAGGTTTTTTGGGGTTTTCCCTTATCCTGAAAGATGAATGTCGGGTAACTCTAAGCTCTCTGCGTCTTCCCATCGGGTGGTTCCGGAACAGCACGCCTTCTTTGGTCTTCAGCGAGTCCCATTGGGACCCCCAATACGACTTATACGCAGCGCTTCTGGGTGCAATGTCCTCCCAGATTGGTCTTGTCCCTGCCTCCTCTTCTCTCAAGAGTGGTCCCAGTCCGCGTCCCCCAGCTGCTCCCTCCTCAGGCCCTCGATAATCGAACCGTCCGCAGGCACTGCCGTGACCAGTCTGACAATTGCGGCACGCCCTTTCTCTTCCACTCTTGTGCACTGGCCGCTCTCTTCCGGACAGGGTATTCGGGACATGGCGTCTGCGTTGGCGTAGCTCTTCCCTCTACGATGTTCGGAACTGAAGTCACGCTCGTGCAACCTCTGGACCCAACGGGCTCTCTGGTCTTTCAGGCTACTAAAGCTGAGTAGCCAAGTTAGGACGGAGTGGTCAGTCCTCAGGTAGGATGACTGACCGTACTGGTACTTGTGGAAGTGCTCTCGCCGGGTGACGCAGTAGTTCTTTTCTGACTTGGATAGCGTCTTCCTGTAGTAGGCTATCACCCACTCGTGGCCGTCCTTGACCTGAAATAGGACGCCACCAATCCAATGGTCGCTGGCGTCGGTATCCACAATGAAGGCGCCGCCTGGTCGTGGGAATTCCAAAATAGGAGTACTGCAAAGTGTCTTCTTCAGTTGCTGGAAAGCGCCTTCGGCGTCCTGCGTCCACACATAAGGCCGGTGTTCCTCTGTCAGGTGGGTGAGGGGCTTGGCTATGTTGAAGAATCTCTTTATGAAGCAGCGGTAATAACTGCACAGCCCCAGGAAACTGCGCAATTCTCGCTTATCCTTCGGGCGAGGCAGTTTCTCATGGCCTGTGCCTTCTCCGGGTCTGTGGCCTCTCCGGTTGATGAGAATATTGGTCCAAGTAGTTGACTTCCTTGTCGAAGAGCTAGCAGTTCTTCGCGTTCAGCTTCAGGTTGGTCGCCTACAGTCTCCGTAATACCTTGCTCAGATACTCGAGATGGTCTTCGAAAGTCTTGCTGACGATGATGATGTCATCCATGTATAGCAGGCAGGCATCATAAGTCAGTCCTCTCATTACTGACTCCATGAGGCGTTGGAAGGCAGCTGGTGCGTTGCAGAGACCCAAGAGCATAACTGTAAACTAAGTTCTTGGCCTGTCGAGATTGCGGTCTTCTCCTTGTCTCTCGGGTGTAGAGCCACCTGCCAGTAACCCGACATCAGATCCAGGGTCGAGGACCACTGCTCACCCGCAAGTGTGTCCAGGGTGACGTCAATCCTGGGTAAGCGGAAGCAGTCCTTCCTGGTGACAGCGTCCAGCTTCCTGTAATCCACGCAGAAACGTGCCTTGCCGTTCTTCTTCGTCACCAGAACTACAGGAGAACACGAAGGGTTGTCAGACCCTTCGATCACTCCCCTGGATCTCATGTCCTCCAGCATGTCCCGTACCGCCGTTTTTCTTTTTGCCATCGGAACGCATCTAAGTGGTTGCCGAATAGGTCGGGCGTCTCCGGTGTCGATGTGGTGGAACATGCGGTCCGTGTGGCCTTTGTCACTGTTATCTTGGCTGAAGATGCGCTGGTATCACCTCCGTAGTCATCGAACGTTCTCTAACAGCTCTGCGGTCAGATAGTCGGCCGCCCTCTTTGATAAGCCATCCAGCCGGGGCCCCAGGTATTGCGTCTGCACAGGCTCCTGGGTCTTGTCGATTGGCGTTACACTGAAAACGAGCTCACACGTTCCCAACTCCGTCCTGACCTGGAAGTTGTGATCGGTGTCTGTTGGGTTAAGCAGCCTCACCGGCACCTCCTCTCGGTAGGTCAACAATGATCTGGCTATACAAAGTCCGTACACAGGCGTCTTTTGGTCCAGCATCAAGTTCATTGTCGCTGACCTTAGAGTTGCGCGGTCACAAACCCTCTCATTTCTCGCGGGAACAACCAGTCTTCCATCAGGATGACCCTGCAGATTCCAAGACGTTCTTCGGGGTACCGGAGTATCACCTCTTCTCCATTGAGTCACAGGATCTACCTACCGACGTCGACCGTCGCTTTGTGGTTTCTGAGGGCATTCGGTCCCAGTGTCACATCCTCAGCCACCTCCACGACAAACACCCACAGACGCACGGCACTCCGTCCCAAGGTTAACTGCAGCGGGGCCTCCCTCCCCACGGACAAGATGTCGCCCAATGCCGTCACTAGCTGCTATGGTCGGCTCGGTTTTCTCAAACCCCTGGCTACGTCAGGTCTGACGATAGTCACGGCTGCCCCGGTGTCCACAAGCACACGGCACGGCTTCCCTCTCACCCAACAGTCCGCGATCAGGCTGTAGTCCATACGTCGGCTGACGGCACGCAGTGTCACTCGAGAGGATGGTAGTGACGGCGCTGACGTGCCCCTCGCCACGTCGACCCTTACTCGTTTTCCGGCTACTCTTCCTGGTGGGGGCAATCTCTCTCCAGGTGTTGCAGCTGGCCACACCCCCAACACACGCCACTCGGTTTTCGCCGCCGTCTCTTTGCTGGTATTTGGTCTCCGTTTTAGCGGATCCTCCTTGTTCTCGAAGTCGGGATAGCCGTCACCTTGGCTGTCTCCATCCTTAATGCGGCCATTAGCGCCTCGAGGATGGTCTTGTAGTCGCCGAGCATTAGGCGCTGACGTATGTCGGCGTCATGTAGTCCATCGACGAAGGTGTAGGCTTCTTCTCGGGATAGGATTTCGGGTGGGAGATCGACCAAGGCTTTGGTGGCCAGCTGTTCGATTGCTAGGGCCCGTAGGGGAGGGGATCCGTCCCCTTCAGCTGCCGTGGTGCGGGCGCTGCGGACCCTTAGCACTCGTGGTACCTCTGACGTTACTAGAGGAACCTCGGGCCGAACATCTGAGCCCCTCCTTCGGGAGTTGTTCGGATTGGGATGGTCTCGAGGGGGCAGTGGTTCCCGATACCCGTGAGAATCGGGTACGTCTAAGCACGGGGTTGAGGGAAGCCATTAATTCTCCCGGGTACTAGCCTGCAAAGCTAGTAGAAGATGTGCTAGATCGCCAGGCGACCCCACCGAGGTCATATCGGTAGCCTTCACCTTTGGTGTTGGCGCGCGTAAGTTGCGTATCCACTTCCATCCCGTCTTGTGTCTTAGGACCAGATGTGGGGGCTTGTTAGGTACCCAGGTCTTGCCCTATGGAAAGCCCCACGGAGGACGCCGAGCGCCCTTTGGGACAGCTCGGATAACTACCTGGTTGAAAGAGGCCCTGGTCTTGTTCCTACGGGTTCAAGACTAAAGGGAGTAGAACCTCTGGACTCAAACTGTTCGATTGCTAGGGCGAACTCCTGCAGCGTCTCCCCTGGCTGCTGTGTCCTAGATTTCAGTTGGCTCCGATAGGCTACGGCCAAGCGGTGATTTCCGAAGCGATTTTGCAGGGCCTCCCAGATGTACTTGGGCGCCGCCACTGTCTGGACCGCGTTCAGCACCTCTGTGACCCGTCCCTGGAGGCTGGATATTAGCTGAGTTGTCTCTTCTTCTCGCGACCACTTGTTGTGCTTGGCCACTGTGTCGAATTGGCGGCGGAAGACTTCAAAAGTTGACGTGCCGTCGTACTTAGGTGGTTTGACGCGCGCAAATGTTGTGTCGCGTCACGGCGCGTCTGCCTTCAAATCCTTCAACCTTCTGCCGACGATGTCCTCCACCATGGCGTTCACGGACTTCTGTTGCTGTTGGTCTTTCCCTCTAGGTCGTTAACGAGGTTCGCCAGGTCTTCGACGCGCTCGTCACAGAGTTCTGTGACGTTCTCCTTCACGCGGGCCAACTGCTCTTCAAATTTAGCGGCCAGGGCCTCGTTCGCAGCCTTCAGTTCGGTTAATTCGGCCTTCATTTCAGTCATTGTCGCGGCCAGGTTGTTATTTGCCGCTTCCGTCCTCGCAGCGAACGTGTCATTTGCTGTTTTCATTTCTTTCAGCTCTTCTAAAATCTTGGGCAATGCGGCTTCCATCGTCGTGTTTCACTCCTGACACCAAATGTGGCTTTGCGGGTTCGTAGAATTAAAAGTCTTGTTTGAAGAAATTTAAAATGCAGTAAACAATAGCTTTGTACACCCCTTACAGCAGTAAACATGACGTAACATAAACAAACGCAGTCTTTAAGGTCGTCTTATTCGCTCCACGGCACGTCAAGAAACAAAAAAATTCACTACAGTTCGATAACCGTCACACCACTCTCACACTGCACAGCTGCAACATAATTAACAACTGACTCGCAACTGACTTTGTGGGTTCTAGACCTCCAGCCATTGTTCCAGAATTCAGTGAATCATTCGATAGCAATGACGATGGCAGTGGGAAATTCCAGGCTTTCTCTGTCTCTTTCTCTCTCCGTTTCCCTCTCTCTCGGCAAGCGCCCAGGTCCACGCCCACGTGCCAGCCGCGGCTCGCCTCACGACAATGCCTCGGCGACAATATTCAAATTTTCAGAATAGTTTGCACGTAGCTTTCATTCAAATGTTCTGAAATTTGTCATGTAGATCCGCAAAATTCAAGTAATTAAATCCATGATATAAATTGTTTTCCTTTTGGACGATTTTTGTTGTTAAATTTTAAAAGTTATTAAAAATTTAAAAAGCAAAAGGTTTTAAAAAACAGAATTTTAAAATTTTAAATAAGACTAATAAAACAATATTATATATTGACTTTGTGAGAAATAACTTTTAAAAATTGTTTTTAAAATAGCATCATAAAGAAAATTCGGCCTAGAATAATATAATTCAGTTTTAAGCGTTGGTAACTTGGAAGCTAAAAAAGACATTACAACAATAATTGAAGTGATTAATATTTATACAACACAACATGAGATAACAGATGTTCAGTTAAAATGGCTCAAATATTTAGAAGATTATATTCTCACTGTGGCATTCTCTTAATTTGAATATGAAATCAATGTTATCATTAAGTAATATTCGTCAGTTTTCGTTCCAATTAATAAACAAGGATTCCGTTTCTCTAAATGTTCTTCTTCACCTTTAACTTCCCTAGTTGTACCACTATTGTACCTCTATCCTTTTAAGGTCTATCTCTATCCTCAAGAACCGAAGCTTTGGATCAGATAGAGAACCAGGATAGGTGATCAGCCCAATACCTGGTGCGAAGGTGAAGGAAGTGGATGATATATATGACGGCGAGATGAATGATAGGAAAGATGACGATGCAGCAATTGGAGGAATGCTGGTGGGGAAAACCGGAGGACCCAG